>JAEMOT010003854.1:32627-58535 GCA_019297695.1 Apostasia ramifera | reverse complement strand
TTTTTTTTTTTTTTTTTTTTTTGATAGTGGCTTGTTACCTTATAATATATTATAATTTTAAATTTTTTTGGAGAACCTATTAAAGATATTATAGTAATTGGAAGACTTTTTTAATAGTAAAATTTAAAAAGTACCTTGAAAAAATTATGAACAGATAGAAGGAATTATCATCTTTATAAGTTATACCTCATAGACCTAATTATAATATTTCAAAAACTTGGAACTTAAATGCAATGATATAACTCAAGAGATTCATGAGTAATTTGCACATTACTTCTCTTATTTAAGATAATGAATAAGATGACTGCAAAATTTACGTAATTCAATGCTTTTTCATCGAAAATTTTTATTCAATATATATATATATAGTTACAATAAGATTTTTGTTTTTAATTTATAATAAAATAAAGAGTAATCAATTTGGTAGATGATCATAATTAATGGCACCGATTTCAAGTATATATTGTGAAATTTATTTGTTTTGAAATTCTAGCTTATTTTTCTATATATATATATATATATTTAATGAAATATATATTTTTTCTATATATTTAAACCTCTAACTTTTTGCGAAATATATAGAAGCATGAATATTTCAGTAAAGAAGTAATGCATGCATGCAATTAATGTCATTAAACATATATGATGTAATAGCAACAAAATTTAATTCAAGTGATAATCTCTAGAAGTTTACTATATAAAATATAGGGGTAAATTGCATCTTGGCCCTTGAGGTTATGAGGGGATGCAAATTGCTCCAAATTTTTTAAAAATTTCAATTCTAATCCCTATAAAAAGTGCTATAATTTTGTTCTCTTTCAGACCCTCGCCTTTGTCTTTAATGTTTTTAATAGAAAATTAAAATTTAATTATATTTGCTAGTTTGAACATCTTATATATTTTAAAAGACTATTACAGCTCATTATCTTCACTTTTTTTTTTAAATTTAACAAAAATTTAAAATTTAATTTCTCCCATCTATTAGTTTCTCCATTTTAAAATTTAAATTAATTATGAATAATCTTACAATATAATAGTGAAAAATTAATAATTATGTTTTAATTAAAATTAAACATAGCATTTTACAACTTTAAAAATTAAAATTGAGATTTTTAAAATATTGTGATTAATTTGCATTGCACTTCTGATCTCAAGGCCCGGATGCAATTTAACGTAATATATATATATATATTTATATAGTTTGGATTTTATATTATGGTGATTCAAAAATCTATTTTTTTATGATTAATTATATATATATATATAGTTTCGATTTTATATTATGGTGATTCAAAAATTTACTTTTTTTTTATGATTAATTATCGAAGATTTGACTCAAGCTGTCATTCGGTCAATTACATTGGCTATATTTTAAATTTTTTAATTAAAACTTAACGCAGTTATAATATATATCTTGAAATAATGAATATTATCCTTTGCACAACATAAAAACTTGACCGTTGTACAGAGAATTAACCATCAGTCTCTTTAAAAGTATTATGTGTAGATATTTTTACTCGACTGCAACCATCTTTCGGTGATTTGTTCGTTTATCCTACGGCCCTTGCTCATCCTCATGATTCTTTCCGTTATAGACATTGCTTTCTTCGAGCAAGTCTCTATTATCTTCTCTAATGCATTGCCTATCTAAGCGTGTGTTGCAATAGATTTAAGCACTAGGTGTGCAGAAGAAGATAGTAAATTATGGCTCTTTTGTTGGGATCTTTCGTTACGAGAATGAAGAAGAAGACTGAGAAAGCTCATTAAAATGAATTTCATCGAAGAAGATTATCATTGAAGAAAGCCTCGACGACGGTGTTAGTCATTGAACAAAGCTCCGCCAAAAATTTTGTTAAAGTATGAAGCTCCAAATTATGGTAAATTACATCCAAGTCTCTAGTATGAGAACTCAACTACATGTTGGTTCAAACTTTTGAATTTATTATAATTGGATCACGTACGTGTGCATATTCTATTGAACTCATTTTATTTATTTTGGTTCAATTTTGGTTTTCATTGAATCCCAACTCACAAAAACCATCAAATTTGAGCAATTTGGAGTTTATTTAGCATGATTTAAAAATATGTAAGATTAATAGCAATTAGATCCCTCTAGTTTTGATCTATGTGCACTTAAGTCTCTTTAGTTTTTAAATTAATCAAGTTAATTATTTATTTTGAGAGAGCTCGTAAATATGCCTATTGGTATTAATGAATGAGTCTGGTGAAAAAATATAGTCTTTATTGGGTACCTTTAATAGTAAAGAGAACTTATTTGCATATTATTTTAAACTAGATAGCCAATTTAATTAATTTAAAAACTGGAAGAACTTAATTGCAGATAGTTTCAAACTAGAGGGATCAAATTACTATTAACCTAAATATGTTTTGTGTCCATTTGTTTTTAATCATTCATTACAATTCTTAATGAGTTTTTTCGAAGAAGTTCTCTTACCATTTATTTTGTGAAAATTAAAAATATGTAATATGTATGATGTAAAATTACTCTTAAGTTCCTCGAGGAAGTATGCGTTTCACAAATGTAGATAATTCCAATAAACTCCATTTCTCTCTCTCTTTCTTTACTCGTCATGCCAAGCTACCTATATGAGGAGAGAAGTTTTCACTTGAAATTTAGTTGAAAGATTTTAGAAGATCACAACAAAATGAACCTTCACTCACACCAAGATGCAAAAATTTAAAAAAACTTAAGCGGCATTTGGTTCAGTCTTATTTTGATATTATATTATGTAATTTAGATGTTATGATATCTAAATATCATCTTTTGACTAATAATTTTATAATTTAATAGAAGATTTTTATGAATGTTATTAAATTAAACTATTACTTTTTCTAGATAACATAACATAACATCAAAATAACGTTGAACCAAACGCTCTCTTAATATTCTTGTTTAACATCATTCGTGCAAAACAGTAGCATTAAAATTGTGCAAACCTTTCAAACTCATTTACAATAAAATTCAAAAGTTAAAAGAAAATCCTGGGTGTGGAGGAGGGCACGATGATTCCTGGGTGTGAAAATTTATTTATAAAGTGTATGATAAACTAGTTTTGCCAGCAAAAACTATTACTATTACTATTTTGCACATCACAACTCACAAGAGCAACTGGAACCTATTAAGAGCCTTCTTAAGGTCATATGTCATCATTTTAGGTGTTTGAGTTCTCATAACTCCTGAATAAATAAAAGTTATTTTTGATGGTTCAATACAACAAGGGGGTGTAGCTGGAGCTAGTTCATCATTTAGGACCACTAGATGAACTTCATCCAAGACAACGGTAGAAGAATTTCGATAAATGCAGTATTTATTGACAAAAAAATGGATTATACTTGAAAGATTAAAGACTATTCCAAATGATGTACCAAGGGCATGAGAGATTTAGCTAGAGGGAGACTTTATGGAAGAGCATCAACTCATTTACAGTAAGATGCACCAATATAGAGGGACTTGATGCTAAATAGACATCACACGATACTGTATAAGCTACTCTAATCAGTAGCAACTTAAGAGAAAATTATTGGGAATCTTCAAAGAGCGACAAGGAAGGCAACAATAATAACAGCAAGGAGAGCATAATCTAGACAACCTGCCTTGTCATCTCGATCTTATATTAGAGCATACTATAAATATTTTGCTTTCATTTTAATTTTTTAAGCTTACACTATAGTGTGGTTGAGTGTTTGGTATACTATGCTACATTTGGATGAAAGCCATGCCCCTTTTTCATTAATTTTTACAATATTTTTTTAAAGATGTTGGTTAACTTTTATATATTTATATTTATATTTTAGTTTGATACTATAATAATGCTATATTTCTCAAAAAAAAATCACACTTTCACAATGCTATAGAACTTTTTTTAAGAATATTTATGGACAAGGGAGTGTATCACTTCAAAATATAAACTTATACTATAAACCTTTTAAATTTGATATTTACAATTTTAAAAGAGGGATTTTCATATACGATTAAAGTTCAGTCAAAATTATATATGTTATTTAAATACTTTAAAATTTCTATCACAATCAGTTTCTTATAATATTAATTTTTTAGCTTTTATCATCATAAATATTTAGAGGTTTTACCTCATTGGAATAAATTCTAGATATATTACGTATGAAATAATTAAAAGTTATTTTAATGAAGCTAAGGAAGGTAATTTTAGAATTAAGTATAAAATATAAATCTCTCATTTAAAAATAATACAAAAAAGGTAAATATACTGTAAAATAGTATGTAAGTGATATTTAGGGTTCGAACACTATGCGAGAAAATGCCACTTTTGAAAACACCTTACCAACATGTCTTTTTTCTAATATTTTTATCATATAAAAAAAATTTATTTGTTTGCAAAAGTTAATTTTAATTAGATTAAAATTAAATTTGAATGAAAATATTTTTTATTAATAATCGTGAATGATGAAATAAAATTAATTATTATATTGAAATATATGAGAGATAAGATATAAAGTAGATATTATTTTGGTATATGTATAAAATATAAAATAAAATTTATTTTTTATTTTGAATTATATATATAATATAAAATATAATTAATTTTTAATATTTAATTTTATGAATGACATTATATAATTAATTAAAATTAATTTTAAATTGACTAAACAAATAATCCCCAAAAATTATAAATTTAAACATATATTTAAGTTTTTTTTTATAGCATAAATATGTAACCAAGTCAGTCTTGGTGCAGCAATGAATTGAAATGAAACATGAAATTTCTAGATAGGCCGTCATGCGCGTAATGGCCATTATTGGATTCTGTGTATGTGCACCGTCCTGAGTTCAATCATCGAGTGCAATATGTACACTCTAAGCAGGCTCATGCACATGTGGCGCCTGGCGATTGAGTGCCAAATGATTCGGAACCTCGAACCTAATAATTTTTTCAGCAGCGAAGCGCATCCTCTTCTGCTTGAATTGTGCTTAGTTGTTGGTGTCATTCAGCTGAAATCAATCTGCATACGCATTACATAAAAAGATCAGTACCAAAAATGATAAAAACTTGACAGTTTCCAGCTGAAATCAATACATTCCCACACATGAAACACAAAAACCAATCAATATCATGTCTAAAATCACGAAAACCTTCCATTTAACAATATAACCACTCAGATTATATAAAGTTCAGTGTAATGAGTCAACAAACAAAACCCATAAAACCTTTCCACTTTCCAAGGCCCAAAAAAACAATCTGCTCATATATCAGTTTCATGAGTTTTTCTTGCCATCAGTGTGCGATAACATGCGATCGAGCGACTGCAGCTGGTTGCGGAGATTCTGATTATCTTCCAGAAGGCGGTCGTATTCGATGAGAAATCCCTCAGATTGTTTTCTTAGAGCAGTCGTGCTGGCTTCTGCCGCCTGTAGCTCCTTGGACTTTGCCTCGTGTTCTGATTTTAGCTGGTCGATCTGTTCTTTCAACTTCACTATTTCTTTCTCTTTTGATTTGATTTCATCGGGACTGCTGAGCTTTGCTTCCTCTAATGCTCTGTTCTGCTTGGTTACAGCCTCCATGTTCCTTCTCAGTCCACGTAGCTCTCTGATGTAATGGTGCAGTCGGTCAACTATCAGGGCAAGAAGCAATGAGTAGCCTGCAATGAAAACATCATTGAATTGAAAAACAGTAGTAATTCAAGGCACGACGTTTTGTAGGATAACAATGAAAGTTAAGAAAAATAAAGATAAGATACAAACAACATTGAAGATATAAGAATCAAGAGAACTGTCTTCAAAGTTAAAAAAAAAATAAAGGCTTCACTAGGGCTGATGATTATAATGGAAACTGAAAACGAATTTGAATGTCGAATCAATTCAGAATCAGATGGAAATCAAAGCATGAGGCAAGGGTTTGGCTCAAAATCAGCTCCATATCAACCGGAGGCAACACCATGAGCTTCATTCATTCCGAGGCAAACACCTAAGCAACTGAAGGTCCACACTCCACATATATGCCACTTCGTAGCTTTCAGGGATATATTCCAAATTAATGAGGGGCAATAAATTCTGAAACTTAACTTGTAAAAATAGTGCTATAAAATCAGATTCCTCGAGTATGCTCACAAAATGATACATGGAGTTGTTAATTCAGAAATTTCACATTAATATCAGTGAGGGACAACCTATTAAATCCAGATCTTTTTTTGGTTCACAAGCTCTCCGTGGACAGACAAGGTGTTGACACCTATAATCAACCTCTTCCCTATTTTCTTTGAGGCAGTAGGCCCTTAACTTTTTAGTACTTTTTGGTAGAAGTTCTCACAACAGTGCTTTCAACCACTGAAGTAAAAACCAAGAATAAAAGCTCAAGCAACAAAAGAAAGCAGACATAAACATAAAGCTAGCAGTGGTTAGATATCGGTATGGGCCGCGCAAGACTTGTCAGCAGACATGCCTTATCATCCTGGGAAGAACCAACCCTACTTGGCCTGCAGTCATAGAACTCAGATATATGTATAAACAATTGAGTAGGGCATTTCCTAGTAAAGGTGACAATTACTATTAACTAAAAAAAGCTAAGACCAGCTCCAGCCCACCTGACAAAAGACCATATATATATAATATCTGTGGAGAGGGAATGGGCTTTAATCAATCGGACCCATAAACCTGACCAATTGAAGTGCAATATTAAATATTATACACATTACTAGATTGCATGCCAAATGGTTTTTAACTTGAATTTTATCTTTCTAATTATCATTCTTATGTGTTAGTCCTTCATCTTCTTTTTATTTTGATTAAATAAAGTAATTACTTTCATCACATGAGGTATATATATATTTTTAAATGCATGTCTTTGAGGGATGGATGTTGATTATTTATTTTGCTTTGTTATTTAAAGAGTTGGATTATTTGATTGAATTTATTCGATCTTTTCCTATTTTCGTTTGCGTTATATTCGGGTTGAGTTCAATTTAGTTATGACTGGTTGCCTTTTTTTATTAAGTTGATAAGATTTACAACAGTAACAACCATTTATTTTACTAGGTGGGGACGGCTAGTCAATTATATTTAATTCAATAATAATTTATTTATCTATTAGAATTTTCTTATGTAGCCCCACATCATCTATTTAGAAATGCGACATTATGGACTTCTCTATTTATAAGGAAAGGAGTTGCTAATTAGGGAATACTTAAGTGAATAAAATAAAGCTGCCTATTAGTTCATTGAAGTGGATCAATTTACATTCCGAAAAGAAAGAAATGACTAGAGTGCTGGGTAAAAATCTCTAAAAAGAAATTTTTTACATTTATTTGAGATAATTTGCAATTAAATCATTGATCCCTCATTAGTATATTAAAAATGGTGTTGTCACGCATTAGTTTTATTATTAAGACACAATTAGATTAAAATATTTTATGAAATTAGATAGAGACATTTTAAGATCAATTTCATATTCTACAAATCATTTTTCCTTTATTTTTCATATTTATTTTCTTGATAATTAGATCATAACTATTCAAATTCGAGATAGTAGTGATATATGTTCGGCATAGACATATATCTTTCTCAAGTTATTTGAAAGATTGAGAGAGAATATATTGTTAATTACTTGATCATTTGAAGATATAAATCAAATGGAAATTATGCAGATACACGCGAGCCAAATTAATTCATATTTGATTGATCGAGTTCTAAGAATTGATGGAGATATTTTTATGATCAATAGCTTAGATAAGATCGAGCACCATGATGCCTTTAAGTATAAATATATATTACATATTTTGTTTGCTATTTGTAGAGTTGGTTTATTTGATAAAGCATATTCGATCTTTTTTATTTCAGTGAACATTAGATTGGGTTGAGTTCCATTTAATTATGACTAATAGAACTTATTTGAATAAGTCAATTATGTTCAAATTGAGTTTTCCATTTATTTGTTATATTTGTAGTTTAGTGCTACGCCATTTATTTAAAGGTGTGACATTGGGGACTTTCTATTTATAAATGGATTAATTTGATGAATGAAATAGATTATCCTTTTGGTTATGGAATTAAATAGTAATTAACAAAATTGAATTGATTTTCGAAAGGAAAGGACCAGAGTCTAAGGTGAAAATCACTAGACCTAATTTTGTTTTATTTCTTCTCGGCATTTTAACATCCCAATCAAATTCAAAATCCTGGAATCAACAGTTTGATCATGGCTCGTATCAATCTAAAGTAAGGCTTTCATTTATCCTTCCAGCGACCTAGTTGATTCCTCACATTGGAGTTCCCATTGTCTCCCTTCAACACCTCACGACAATCAGGAGATCCAGTCAAAGTCTCTCCTATAGCATTTTGCTATACTGGACAGCACCTAGGAGTTATACAATGTGCACGTGGTTTCTTGTTTCTTTGGGGATTTGACTACAATGTTGGGATTCTTCCATTCAAGTAGGAAATCAGCAAAGCATTATGCTATAGTGCAAAGACTCCTAGTTTTGAACAACCAGATCCTAAAGAGCCTTGAAGAAACCACCAGTTAACTGATTCCTCCTCCGCCCTCCAGACCGTTCATCCCAATTTCTAAGTTTGATAGCCAACCTCTTCTAATATCTGATTCTCCAATCAAAGTATAATCTTTTCCATCTAATATCTACTTCACAGTTTGTTCCCTCTTGATTGTTTGGATTTGTCTTGTTCATCAAGCTTTTTGTTGCACATTGAGTGAACTTTGATTCGAATATGACTGAGCATTGCTGCCAACATTAAATTAAGAACCCTAAAACCTCCGTGTTCCCTATTTCTGTGATTTTAGACATTTCAGGATTGCCATAATCTTCTAAGTAAATAATTCACCTCCGATCAAATTAAGTTTTTAGCATTTTTAATTAGTTTACTTGTGGGAATTTGATATCTTAATAATTATTTGTTTATAAAAGTTAACTTTAACAAAGTTAAAATTGACCTTAGATGAGATTTTAATTTTGTGTATAATGTGAAATAAAATTGACTATTTTGTTGAGATGTGTGAGGGATGTGAAATTAGTTAATTATTATTTTGGTATATGTGTATGAAGTAAAATAAAATTAATTTTTATTTTAAAATGTGTATAATGTGAACTTAATAAAATTTTAATATTTAAATTTGTGTGTAATGTGATATGCTATGTTAAAGTTGACTTCCAACTTGTTTTTTTAGGTAACTATTGACTTTAACTTTTAACCTTGCTAAAAAAACAAGCCATTTAAAATAATCTTCCAATTAATTGTACTATCATCCGTGTTCCACAAGAAGTTGCCAATAAACAGCTTGTTGATGTCTAAAATCACACCCCCATCTTGCATCATTAACCTTCTGGTCTAATTCCCCTTACCAATGCTGATGGCCTGTTCACATGAAATAAGACCATAATTGCTGCCAAGTCCCTTCCACGTAAAACGGATACAGGAAAGGAACCACATGCAATTCAAACTAACTTCTAAAGGCCTTTCTGTATGATTTCAGTGAAGTAGCATTATTTTAAAATATACACCATTGCATTAACTAGTACTTGGAAAAATTAATTTGAAGAACAAGCACTATACAAATTTGTCATCCTTCAAAAGTGAAGCACGTATTAAAAAAGGTATCAACACACTTTCTGCCTTCACATTGCAACAGAGGGATACATCAAAAGGTTAATTATCAGAATCATAAAACAGAGAAATGCTATATCACAAAGAGTGCATGACGTGCAGCACGCATGAAATCACAAAAACAGAGAATAGTTACATCACAAAAAGTGAATATCATACATTGTAACTGTAGTTGACTGCGTATAGCTTCAGTTCTTCATGCATGTACATGCCATAAGTATATCAAAGATAAAAACCACCACCTCAAGTATTAAATTAGGTAAACATGCAATGTTCACAAGGTGCAACAAGCAGATCAAAGGAAAATAAGCACTGTGCATAAACAGCACAGTTAAACCGCAAAATAACTGTATAAATGTAGTAAGTTGGCCAAATGTCAAAAAGCTCTAGTTTCCGATTTGTTTTTTGGATAAGAAAAGCTCTAGTTTCTAATGTCAAAATTAGACCACATAAGTTACAAGCTAAGTTAATAAAACAATCAAACACATATTAACGAGTACATTTAAGGCATGTACATTGAGAAATATACAGGAACAAACACATTTTTTAAATTTCCTCGTTTCATTTTCAAAACAATGCTTATGAATAATAAGTAGGTAAAGAAGAAATGTCATTTCGAACACTTGTAGAAGCATGGTTTGCTTAGAAAAACATTAATTTAGCACTAAAAACAATTAACTATTTTCAAATCCTGTTTATTTGAAACGTTTTGTCCTGAACTAGCATGCTCCTCAACAGTTACAAACTATTTTTATCACTTCTTTTTCTTTGTTAGGATTAAATCACCAATCTTTTTACTGTTATAAACTTTTCAACGTTTCTAACTATAGGAAAGGACCTTTTACCTTACAACATTTTTGAACAATTTAACTCCATTGCTAGACTTGACAAGTAGATCAGTGATTTTATCAGTACATTTGCATTTGTGTCTTCCATTTAAACTAAGTTGGCCTCAAAATATTAACACAAATGTAACAGACAGGGTCAAAATGAAGTTAAGTTCATTATAAGTCTGTACTTTCATAATAATTGATCAAATAAACATCAAATCAAATGCACTAAATACACATAAAAACATGGAAAAATTTACATCTGTTACCCTCAAAGAAGCCTTTTTTTTACAGGCGGCACCCCTTAAATCAAATATTTATAGGAGGTACTCCCTAAGTCAAATATTTATAGGCGGCACTCCCTATTTTGAATGTGAATGTTTGCTATTTCTATAACCCAATAAGAGTTAACATATGTAGCTAAGATTGCATCTAGCTCATTTCAAGAAGATTCACATTAATAGAGATATGAAAAAAACACAGATCTTAAAAATGAATGAAAAATTGAGATAAAAGAAATTTAGAGAAAAAAAAGATGAAAAACATATATGGTAGATTTCATTTAAATGAAGGGCTAAATGTAATCTTAATTATGTGTGTTAATCTTAGTTGGGTTAAAGTAACAGGTGGTAAATTCACATTTAAAATAAGGGGTGCTGCTTATAAATATTTAACTTAGGGGGTGCTACCTGTAAAAGAAACTTTTTTAGAGGTGATAGATGTAAATTCCCTAAAAAAATAATAAACTAAGACTTCCAAACATAATTTTAAGTATGATTGTCTGAAATTAAATTTTTCCAAGGCATAAATGCAATATGAATTTCATTTCAAGTTCAAGTCAAAATCCAATATATCATCAACACTCAATCTAAACTTTAATGAATGAAATTTACAAATCATAATTTCAACAAAAAGGAAGTATTAAACAAGAAATAAAATATCTATTGTCAGTATGGTAAGTGAAATTGAAAGAAAAATAAAACATACAAGAGAATAAAAGGAGCTGTAGTGAGATTTATATTCTCTCCTTTCCACAACGGAGTCGGGGGAAACGGATTTGAAGTAAATGCTTCTAATCAACATAATAACAATTTTGGCTAACCAATACAAATATAAAATGTATTTCCCTTCTAACTAAATTGGAAGACCAAATCATAAATTAAAGAATTTGAGATTAAACCTTAAGTATGGAGTATTGACAAAATTGTAAGGATTATGCGCATCCCTGGCTTGCAAACAAAGTTTTCATGGCAAAATGCATGAATAACATTTAGTATCAGCTAGATGCAAAGAAACATATTTAACTAAGAAAAGTTCAGTACATAAACCCAACAAGATTTCCAGAACATAGATAAAAATATGGTCAAAATCCTTGGAGGAACAAATTTAAAGGGTGGAAAAGAGCCAAATGATAAGCGAGTTAAGGCCTTATTTGGCTCACTAGATCACCCTCAACCCAATCATGAACTGAGCTCAAGCCCCATAAAGCACAAAGTAAACTTGCTCTATGCCAATGTTATTAACAGCTCAAATGCATTTTACTAATTGAACTTCACAGACTTCGTTTAAGAGTTCCTAATGACAAGGTAACACACCATGATTTAAAAAAAAAACTCATTATAAGACAAATATTTTGGATAATACCCATATAATCCCATCATGGACCTAAAATTATTTGCCCTTCCTCATAAAACATTATGGTGAAAGGTGACCAACAATAAACAGAACTACAGAAGTGATACTCAAAGATTCTCTTCCAAAGACTCAAACAATTAGCAAACCTAAAAATCATGGTTCATAAATACACAAAAGACAGCTCCGATGTTTATGTAACAAAACTACAGAAATAGTCCAGATTTTGATGAGAATTTTGCATGCCAATTTGTGAACGACGTGAATTCCGGACTGCTGCCGAGTTTTTAGGTTCAAGCAGAAGAGATCTCTTCTCCAATGAAGAAGTGCATATAGTTTGAGACAACTTTGCTTGCAGTAAACAATTAAAACTTATATGGCGAAATCTTTAAGAACAATATCTCATGTAGTTTCACTTAAAATCCGCGAACAACTACTCGTACTGATTTCCATCTATTGAGCTGAGCTTGGAAAATTTATATTTAACAACCATCGGAAGCTCTTGTTTGATTATTTTCCTCGCAGAATCACTCTAATCAAATCAACGGAAAAGAGCTGCAAAGAATAGTATAGATACGGCAGAGAAAAGCTTCAGAACAGGATCTATACCCATCAAAGATGCCTCCAGGAGGTGACGGCTCATGAGAACCTGATCCGTCGGCGAGAGCCCACCGATTTCGGTGGAGTGGCTCTTGATCTTCACCATGCTGTAGACACTGGAAGAGACAACGACGAGGACAGTCCCCGCCACCGTCCTCACCACGATCGGCCCGCGGCCACGCTTCAGACGGTCCAGTCCCATGATCGCGAGCTTGCGCAGCGGAGTCTTGAAGAGGAGAACGACAACCACTGCGACCTCCGCCAGTAGAAGCGTGAAGAGGAGCTGTATCATCGTACCCTCCGCCTATCTCCAACAATGCAATGGATCAAAACAGGAGGATCGTGCGAAATTCAGTCAAAGGTTTCGCGATCGGCAAATAGGCCGAGTAGGGAGAGAAGAGGAGGAGGTGGAGCAGACGGCAGGGGTGGGGCGTCAGGCGTGGGCCAAGCTACCCCCCTTTTATTTTATTTATTTATTTATTATTAAAATCCTAAACATTTTTTTTTGGAAAAGGATTATTAAAAGCTAATGTGTAATAAATAAAAATGAGAAATTTATATAAAGAAAATTAAATTCATCACAAATTATATATTTTATTATTTTTTAATAAATATTATATATATCTACTTATGGATTTTATATTTCTATTATAATAATAGAAATATAAAAAGAGTATGATATGTGTAATATTTACTAAAAGATGATAAAATACATAATTTGTGATGAATTCAGTGTTCTGTATGTAAATTTTCCAAATAAAATTTGTGAACTTTTTGGTTGGTCACAAATTATTATATTTTAAACACAAAAATTTTGATCTGATAATTTTTAAATTTTTCACCAATTTAAAATTAAATTAATTTTCTACGACTGAAGTCTGTTTTTTTAAATTAAAATTGATTCAATTTAAAATCAAGTTTGACATATTCATAATAAGATTTTATATATAAGGAATGTATGTAAGCATCATAATAAAGAGTATATATTTAAAATTTTAGAACATGAATAAATACATAATATATAATAAATAATAGAAAAATCTACATATATTGCCTTAAAGGAAGCTTTATTACTAATTTGCTTTTTAAAATTAGCTATTTACATGTGAGACCTTTAACTTTGAATTTCTATTTACAAATTAAATCTCCTAATTTACTTTTGTTAGGTTGAACTTTCCAGTAAAATCTAAAATTTCTTCACACTCACACTCCACTTTGAAATCTAAACTTTCCTCAAGATTTGTTGATCTTAGTGATCCACCCCAAAGACTTGCTAATCACAGTGATTCCACTTGGAAGATTTGCCCATTCCCTTGACTGGTTGATCTCGATGGTTGCATCCTTTAGACTTGCTGATCTCGACAGTTCTACACTAAAAACTTATCGATCTTACTAATTCTTCACCAATGCCAGCAACATTAGGTCTCCAATGTCATCGCACTGACTCCTTGTCAACCTTGTAGATATAACTCAAACTTGAAGCTCCTTCTTGAGAATGCGAAACTTACCTCTACTCACTTGCATCACTATGCTCGTTTATCTAAGAAGACAAAGTAGAGTTCTAAGTTTGCAAAGTAAATAATAAAAAATCATTTGTTTGAATTTCTATTAATTTTCATATTATATATTGTTGACGTAGGATATAGAGGATCCCAAGAAACACTAAAAAAGAGAGAATTCCGGGAGACGGCGGCGCGCAGAGAGGTAAGCCAGTTAACAGAGGCTTAAGAAAGAGAGAGCCAGAGAGTTCGGGGCATCCAGAAGAGCACACAACAATTTAAAGTGATTCAGGGAGAAAATCCCCTACGTCCACCAAGCGGTCAGCGAAGAAGTTTCACTAATGGAAAAAGATAGCCGTGAAGGCTAATACAAAGAGCTTACAAGAGGAAGAGAGAAAAAATGAGAAAGAGAGAGCTTTTCTTATTCTCAAGCTCCTATTTTACAAGAGGTGATAGAGGAAAGATTCTGCTCTTCTTAGGGCGAGTCCTCTTCTGATCTGTTGATCCTGGGTGCTCCATCCTCTTCTGATCTGTTGATCCTGGGTGCTCCATCCTCTTCTTTGAAGCCTGTTCCTTGGTATTTATAGGCAGTAGATGGTGCAGCTTTATCCTGATTTTTTAGAGAAAAGGAGGTGGACAAGCTCTGGGTTCACGCCGCTTGTCGGCCACTGGAGGGACCAGAGTCAGTAAAGAGAGCTTGACTTTTGGATCTTGGTACTGCTTCTGGGGATTCGTGATGGGTAAAGCATGCGAATCCTTGATTTACGTATCTGGAAGAAGCATGCTGTATTGGAAATGGTGTGGCCAGAGCACGCTGACAGTGATAGGTATAGCTGAAAAATATCGAGCCCGATATAGTTGGGAGAGTTGTTTGAACAAGGGTCATGCAGGATGTTTGGAGGGCCGAAATCTCACTCACGAGATTAGGAGGGCCGAAATCTCACTCAAGGTTAGGAGGGCCGAAACCTCACTCACGAGATTTGGAGGGCCCAAATAGCTTCAAAGGTTAATGCATAATATTTCAAGATGAAGGAGTGCCACGTGTATGGCTGTGATGTAGCGTTAGAGCCACATGTCAACACTAGCCCCCCGGGAGCGCGAACATTTATGTGGGTTCTGGCATGCGAACCATGACACTGGTGAACGCACTGCCTCAAGTCTGCATGGATAGAGTCAGAGTGGTGCCCTCTTGCTAGCACTCTTGTCTCCATGAATCCTGCAAGGAAAGAGAAAAGAGCATAGTTAGAGAGATGACAGAACAGAATAAGTGAACTTATTCTAAGGATGGACGAGCAGGCCCAGAGTCATCTCTGTTATGGGGAGATCAGTGGCATACTCTTTTGCGTATATCTGCACAAAAAAGAAGTAATAATAGTAGTAGTGGAGATCCTGTCTAGGAGAAGTTATCTGACCCAATGCCAAAAGGACTTGTTCGTCTGAAACATCGTGTCCGACGTTTGTACTTAAAGCATGGGCTGACCTCGGGGGTCTCTTGAATTTGGGTTAAAAGTATACTCTTCTATACACCTGCACAGAAAAGAAGTAGTAATAGTAGTAGTGGAGATCCTGCCTAGGAGGAGTTATCTGACCCAATGCCAAAAGAACTTGTTCGTCTGAAACATCGTGACCGATGTTTGTACTTTAGGCAAGGGCTGACCTCCTTGGAATGACAGATCCTATTGGGAAGCGAAGGCACTCTGCTTAGGGGGACCTGTATCATTATCAGATAGCAGGGACTGCCCTAAGGTTATGAGCAGGCCTTCAGACCTTCCGCTAGCCGGATGGGCTTATGGAAGGGTCCCAGATGTATGTGGGAAATCCCGCCTGCCAGGCATAACTAGGCTCAGTGACCTCCGTAAGTAGGAGTGTTAGAGTAACTCGGCAAGAGCAAGTATCGTGCACGATGTTACGTGCAGCGATGATATTGGCTCAAAGGATAGAGATCCAGAATGTGATAGGTATAGCTCGAAAATATCGTGCCCGATATGGCGATATGGTTGGGAGAGCTGTTTGAACAAGGGTCATGCAGGATGTTTGGAGGGCCGAAACCTCACTCACGAGGTTTGGAAGGCCCAAATAGCTTCAAAGGTTAATGCATGATATTTCAAGATGAAGGAGCGCCACGTGTATGACTGTGATGCAGCGCTAGAGCCACATGTCAACATGTATGATCTCCTTAAATCTAATTTTCATTTCTTTTTAAATGTAACAAAGAGTTTGATCAATTTTAGACTTCTTATTTTGCATAACTTCTTAACATGAAAATTTCATCTTTCTTTTTGAATCTAACTTGCCTGATAGTTTTTTAACAATTATTCTTTTATCTCTCTTTTAGTTTCATTTAGTTTCTTCTAAGATAGTAAGTAACTCAATTTTTTCATCTGCAAGTTTTAACTCTTCAATTTTTTCTGTTCAAAGTGGCGATACTTGTGAATTTAGACTTTACATTTTTTAAAAAGAAAGTGAAAATCAGGAGAGGAGATTCTTCAAATGCCAAGTGGATTTTTAGATGGGCAGATGATGCGCTTCACTCAGTTCTCGACTTAAAATACCAGATAATAGCACAAAATGCAAGCAACAAAATTGAATTTCATAAATTGTATAAATTTCTGAAATTTATTTTCTTTAGTTGTAGTTTTACAGTATTTTTTTTATCTCAAATGAACTTATATGTAATATTTAAATGAACTCCAATGGTATTTCTCTCAAGTGAACTTATGTGTTATTTCTCTCAGATCATGGATATAATTTGTTCATAGTTGAATAAAATTGAGATGTTGAATGCTAACTTAATATAATTGAATTCTGCATTAACAAAATGGCGAGCTTAATTTTGTTATTTTGAATGTAGCTGCTAGCTTGGCATTTTCGATAGGGTTTGCTTAGTTCAATGAATAAAATTTCAATCATCAACTCAAAAATAAACTCAAAATGAAAAATCAACTCTCAATCTAACATGAACAATTTCTCCTTTTCGAGGAGAAACAGTAGAAGTTGTTAAGAGCCTTCTCTCATTGGGCCATTGCAATAGATGCTTATGGTAGTGAGGATTTCTCACACTGTAACACCTCCCAAAAAAGGCCGATTGATCACCATTCCTTAGCTCCTAATGGACGTCAATCAGACTTGAATGCTTTTCCATTAGGGGTGCAACTCGATTGGTACTTCCAATTGGTTCTAACTTCTAAGCAAAATATAGGCTCGAATTAACTAAGGTTAAACAAGTTAGGTTTAAGTTCTATTCAGATCAGGATCAGGATCAGTTCTTACTCTTATTTAATAATATATTAATGCATAGTTCCGAAATTCATATTATATTGAGAGAAATTTAAGTATTATGAATTACAATTATAATTATAATATAAATTCAATAAAATTTAAATCAAACTTTTATCATGTATTTATTTTGAAAAAATAATATTAATAGAAGAAGATAAATTTTCAATTTGGTATTAATGAATACAAATAAAATAAAATCTTTAATTTTTTTCTAATATTATAGATTTATTGCATGATTATAAAATAAAAAAAAATAAATTTATGCACTATAAAATAGGAGAATTTTTTCTAATTACTATTTTTAATACAAGTATCGATTTTCAATTGATTCAAATCAAATAGTAAGTTCAGTCAAAATAAAATTATTTTAAATAAAATTAATTTAAAAATAAATAATTGTAATTTCAAAAATAATTTTTATATTTTTGAACGATTTTGCCGACTGGCTGTTAGCAATGCATGTAGGCATTTCGCCCATTCTCTTGCTGATGTCCATTTTCGGTACATTGCTGAATTTAATAGATGAGACAATGATCTGTACCCTTGATCTGCCTACTCATTTAATATAATAAAATAATTATAAAAAATCATTTAATATAAAACATACTTTAATAAATAAAAAATAAATAAGATAATCTCAATTCTTTGGAAATTCTTAGATAAGGCTGCTATTTTTAGGTTGCCAGCCGGAGAGGTCTCTTCACTTAACCTCTTCAAAAACCACAACTAATGCGGTATGCCGACGCCTCTTTGAAGAGTTCTCCGGGCAACTAGCCGACTGCGCCACCCCCGACGCCATTCTGCCATTGTTGCAAAGCTCGCCGGGAGTGATTCTCGCTACCCAGTTCCTCTCGTTCCCCGTCCCTCTCTGTCTTCCTCTTAAATAGCCTCACTCTCGTCCCCTATCTTCGTAGCCCTACAGATCGCGAGTCACAATCATCGTCATTTTTGTAGCCATGCCCTCTGGCGCCAAGAAGAGGAAAGCGGCCAAACGCAAGAAGGAGATGGCGAACCACAACCCACCTGTCGACCCTCAGTCTCCTTGCCATGGTTCCTACCAAACCCCTCTTCTTCTCCTTCTCCTTCTTTTTCTTCTCTCTTTAGACTCCGGTCTCTGATCTCTCTTTTTTAGGCGATCCAAGCAACGGCGATAGCAGCGACCACCTGCCGACGGACGAGGAATTCTCGCCCCGCGCAGCGATGGAAGCATCAGCCGAGGCCGAGCCAGCGGTTGGTGGTGAATCGGCTTTGCTTGTTCCAGTCGAGCAGCGAACCATTACGCCAACAGAGTTAGCAGAGCGGACTGCGGTCGCTGAAGCAGCGGCGTCGCCGGATTTGGAGGTCTCGGTTCCCGTGAAGTCTTCTGCCCCATTGCAAGGTGTGGAAGAAAGCTTTGAACGTTCCGAGGCTGAGGTGGCTACTCGGGTATATTGCTGACAGAGAACGAACATTCTTAGCTGCTTTCTTCTTCGCTTTGGATTCTTAGATGAGTTTGGTTTCAGGGTACTTCTACCGAGCCTTCTTTGCCATTAGAGCGAAGGGCGATGTGGTGGAATTGCTGTGGATTGCTAGATGTTTTTGCAGGTTCCCAGAGGTGATATCAGGTAGTTGGATTTAAGATAATTCTTTTGGTTGTTAACAAGTTTGTGTTTTGTTATGATTTAAAGTTGAATTTGTTTTACAGTAAGTTTAATAATGGAATTTTTTTTGCTTGGCATTTGTATAAGTTTTAAAATAAAGTTATGTTTTATCTTATTATTTATGTCGGATTCAAAATTA
This sequence comes from Apostasia ramifera, assembly GCA_019297695.1. Taxonomy (NCBI): domain Eukaryota; kingdom Viridiplantae; phylum Streptophyta; class Magnoliopsida; order Asparagales; family Orchidaceae; genus Apostasia; species Apostasia ramifera. Next base: position 39,306 of record JAEMOT010003854.1, on the reverse strand, counting down.
AGTATGTTTCTCCTCTTGTTAAGAGTGGTAGTCTTTGTTTAGTTTTTATGAATTGTATTAGCTGTCTCTTTGCTCTGTTTTTACTGGCTTTTTGGTGATTTGTACCACTTCTAACATGCTTGCTTTATAGCTAACTTATGTCAATTTGTTATTGTTTGGTATTTCTTATGGAATAATCTTAGTAATGAAGGGCATGATCAAGTGTAATCGTTGGTGGAAATTTCAGCCAACTAATCAGACAATTGAAATAAAAGGAGATGAAAAGAAAATAAAGGGATCGAGTAGCTTTTACGTGAAACTCAAATGTTTGTTAGGAAATCATGATGCCAAACTCAGTGATTTTGAATATACTGTATGAAAATGTTAAGAGTTTATGGTGGAAAAGGAACATATGGCAAAAGAAAAGCAGCATAATGGTGTTTTACCCAAAACTACTCCTGAGAACTTTTTAACTTAGAGAGGGGGGTGATGAGTTGGAGTCTTGTAGAGAACTTTGAAGTTTGGAGGGAGAAGCCCTTTGTCTTCTTCTCTTTTGGTATTTATATTTATAATCATTTGGTGGTACGGTAATCATGATGGCCTTTGACAAGTTACTAGTTTATTTAATTGAAGAACATAGCTATACATGCGATTTTGGGAGGATATGAGCTATGCTTGTAGCTTCCCTTGGTACTTCTTGTTTCTTTAATGATGCTGTGTAATCTATGAGATCTAGTGTTTGAAGAAGTTGCTAGTGAAACAGAACAATTGGAGTCGAATAAGGGAAAGGAACACGATGCTCGATTGGCTGATTTTCGCTTTTAAGATTTGCAGTCCTACTTCATCCTGATGAGGCCACGTGCACAATTCTGATTTGAAGGCCATTTTTGTGCTAACAAGTTGTCTCTGCATGCTTTGAACGTTCCGCCATATTAATGTTTACATGTGTACCTTTGGTGGGAAATAAGGGGCCACTACCACATGTGCCACGGGGATTCATTAGATAGGAAGCACTAGGTTTGGTTCCTATCCATATTGGTGTCTTAATGTCGATGAATCCCTTAGGCCCCCTGATACAAAGCGGAAGTGCTCGGAGCCATCACTAGAGGCTTCACCATTATTGCAGATCGTGAAGGTTCAACTAGTTTTCGGTGGTACACCTCCTTTGTCGTGATAGGTTAAGAAGAAGAGTGTGGAGGCCAGCGCCGACAATGCTTATCCTCATAACATCACTCTAGAGATATTTCAGATAAAAAAGAATCAAAGAAAAATATATAATAAATAAAGATCCAAAGGTTGCACAAATGTTTAGTCCTAATTATAGATAAAATTGAAAACAAATATATGATCTAGAACCAAATAGAGATGAATACAAAGAAAAAATAAAGAAGAAACAGAAAATACAAATAAAAATTGATAATGGACTCAAATCATAGGTTTACTCTCTGCAATTGTGACTCAAACTTGAAAGATGGACAAATCTGATCTCCTCTTTCTCGTTGCGTGCTAAGTTGGATTCTCTTTAATGACTAACAAAGTCTATTCATCATCAAATAGAGGCTTGCGGGGGAGCTAGAAGTTGAGGGTTCTCTTTGTCATGCTCCATTGATCCCAAAGAGCCCAAGAGTTGATAGTGTCAAGAAGAAGCCCAAGAAGAGAGCCGAAGTCGATTCTCGAGCTCTCAAATCACTAAGAGACGAAGGATCCAGTACAACGACCACTGCTTTTCAGAGGAGAGTTGCCTAGGAGATCTTGAGAAGGGGCAAAATGAAGCCTATTGTTGATATGATAGGAGGTTTGCTTGGTTGTGATCTTGAGTGGGCATATCAAACCTTAAGCCAAACAGTGGGTTAAACAAAGTATTGATTTATCAATGTTATCCCTGATGATATTACTTTGGAGGTGATCTGCTACATACTGTGGTAATCAAATGAAAGAAAGAGCTCAGAAGCAGCCTCCTTTAAACAAAGTACATTATTAGTTAAATAAAATACTAAACTAACTTGAAAACAAAATTACTCGAAAGTTTTATTAGGTCACATCGCGATGATTCAACCATGAAAAATCGGGATAATTTCAAGTTCATTTGGTAGGTAGAAATTAGTTGAATATGTATTCTATAAATACACACAAAATTTTAAGAAGTTATGCTAATTTCATTCCGTTGCAGTTGGCATCGAATTGGGGACCAAATCCTCTTTATTTTTTTGCCATGTTTAACATGTCGGCTAGCTCATTATTTAATTTGGTTGTCTAATTCAACCATTTTGATATTAATTCAATTTAGTTGATAGTGAATAATTAGCCCTATAAATGATCAAATTAACTCAAAAATAAAATTACTTGAATGCTTTGTTAGATCGTATTATGATGTTTCATACCTAATATTTTGGCTAATTCGAATTCATCTACAACAACAACAACAACAACAACAACCAAGCCTTGATCCCACTAGGTGGGGTCGGCTACATGAATCCTTTGTTTCCATTGCGCTCTATCAGTTACTAAATTCTTATCTAAGTTTAAGTAATTAAGATCACTCCTTATAGTTTCTTGCCATGTCTTCTTTGGTCTCCCTCTTCCTCTTTGTACATGGACAAAATCCAATAACTCAATTTTTCTAACTGGAGCTTCAATTGGCCTACGATTTAGATGTCCAAACCATCGAAGCCGACTTTCTCTAAGTTTATCCTCAATTGGTGCAACACTAACTTTCTTTCGGATATACTCATTTCTCATTCTATCCTTTCGTGTATATCCACACATCCATCTTAACATTCTCATTTCTGCAACATTTATTTTATTTGTATGTTTCTTCTTTGCAGGCCAGCATTCAGCACCATATATCATCGCTGGTCTTACTACAGTTTTATAAAATTTACCCTTAATTTTGGATGAGATTTTTCTATCGCATAACACACCAGAAGCATTTCTCCATTTTACCCAGCCTGCTTGAATCCTGCTAATAACGTCATTATCTATTTCGCCATTATTTTGTATAATTGATCCAAGGTATCTAAAGCGCTCACTCTTCTTGACAATTTGATCACCAATTGTCACATCTCCAATATAAGTATTTCTTTCTTGACTAAATGTGCACTCCATATATTCAGTTTTTGATCTACTGAGATGAAAACCTTTAGATTCTAGAGCATTCCTCCAAAGCTTTAGTTTCGCTTTAGCTCCCTCTTTAGTTTTCTCAATAAGGACAATATCATCTGCGAAGAGCATACATCATGGCACTTCATCTTGGATATGTCCAGTCATGACTTCCATAATCAAAGCAAAAAGATACAGACTTAAAGCCGAGCCTTGGTGTAATCCAACTGTAATAGGAAAATCCTTAGTCAAACCTCCTTGTGTCCGAACAGAGGTAACAGCTCCTTCATACATGTCTTTAATAACTTGAATATAAGCAGTGCAAATCTCTTTCTTTTCTAAAACTCTCCAAAGTACTTCTCTTGAGACTTTATCATAAGCTTTTTCCAAATCAATAAAAACCAAATGTAAGTTTTCCTTTCTCTCCTTAAATTTTATAAACCTTCGAATTCATCTGATAGGTCAAAAATTTGATGGAAATTATACTTCATTTACAGAAATAGTTTTTATGAAATAATTCATATAAATGTTTTGATTAGATGCTAGAAGCACAGACACTTTTAATAAGGTCTCGTTGCGGTGTCGAACACATGTCAAACACCAACATGTCTTGGATACTCCTAGTGACGTGTCAGACACATCAAAATTTGTGTCTAAATTTATTTTATATGAAAAACATACAAGACACATCTGGACATTTGAGGGACACTTTCAAGATACTTCACGAGAATGCTTTATTTGGTTTGTTCTTTTTCAATCATACTTATTTTAGTTACTTTGTATGTTTGCTTATTCTTTTTTTTTTGGATAATTTATTTGTATATTTAAGCATGCATGTTTCTATGCATCACTATGCCTATAAGAATGAAGATATCTTCAATTCATCTTGTGTGATTTGTTTTACTAAAAATTTTCAATTCACATAATACGTAAATGCCTAAACATTTTCTCTTTCATAACTAAAAATTATGTCCAACCAAATAAGGCAGAAGATTATGTATTGGACAGGCCCAATAAATTGACCAATATGTAGGCCAATTGTGGATTTGAGCATAATCCACTAGATTATCCAGCAAATTAAACTTTTAATCCACTAGATAATCTTATGAATTAAATCTATATTACCATTAGATTATGTATTAGTCAATTTATTTGTGCTGTGTAGCTGACTCATTTCTATTTTCTAAATTCATAATAGAAAGTAAAATCCAACAGACTGAAATGAAGGAATCATGCGCAGGCCCTTTGGTGTGACTTGTTGGACAAGATCACCGTAGATTCTAATATCAGTATATTGCAGTTTGGTTTGGTTTGTAGACTGTTTCTTGTGTCAGTGGATTAGTTTTTTTTCTTTCCATTTTTCGAAATCTGTTAGATTAGTAAAATCCACACACCAATAAGGTGTATTCTGCTATGTAGATCTGAATCTTCCTAAACAAAATACTATAATTGGATTGAATGCTGTAAAGTATAGAATGTGAAGATTCGTTTCATGTGATTAGATTGAAAATGGCAGGTTAAAAGATGACTGTTTGGAAGAATCTTACGAGAACAATTACTAAAAGAGAGAGAGAGAGAGAGCAGATGTACAATTTTGTTCCAATTAGAACTATAAGCATGCAAAAGCATGAATGATTACGAAAAAGAACTCTTTAAAGCCGATCCCAAGTGGTTGGAATAATGCTATTGATGACGATATCAATATTTAAAATCGAGATTATAAAGTCTTGCTTATGCATTTACTTTTGATTTACATCAAGTCCTCTCTAACTATTCTGTCCGTGTTAAAGTATTTAGTGACGTACTGTGCCGCTTTTAACTTGAATTGAAACACAGGGCATGAAGATCGGCCATTCAAGGTTAGTTTGCTACTTCTGTGGTGAATTCACTCTGAACTGTTTCTGAAACCTGCAAATGTCAGAAAGACGACATACTCTGCACGCCTCTGTAATTCGGCGATCATTTTGTGGTAGCTCTGTGGGGATTAGATTGGGGATGAGCTTATTTGTGATTTCTGATGTGCAATAATTTATGTTAATAAAGCTTGTAAATTGAATGAGCAATACTCTTAACGTATTTATTGAGTCTTACTCATATTATTTCAGTAATTCTGCTATCGAATCAGCTAATGTTATTTTGATTGAGATGTGAATGTTGAGATGAATTAGTGGATTATGTTGGCAATGATTGTATGGGGAATATGACGGATATAACATCTGATTAGATGAGGGAGATGTATTCTAACGCGATTTGGTCATATTCATCGATTTATAGAATTTTCTGTGCGTAAATTGTGAGAGGACTCAGAGGACCCAGAGCACCATGTTAAGAAAGAAGTGGGAAATGAAAATTGATTTTGGATTATATTCAATCACTTGTGATCACTGGCATTGATTTACTTAGAGTTTAATGAAAAAAAAAAAAAAAAAAATTCCATGCAGCCAATTCCCAGCAAGCGTGGGATAGAGGTTTTGGGAATCCAAAAAATAAATAAATAAATTAGGAATTTATTTAGTTTGTAATTAGTATAATCTATATGTTTAGTCAGGTTAACTTTAGACAAATTAAAATTATTTTTTGATAAAAATATTTTTATTTTAAAAATAGCAAAAGATTTGAAGTTAAATTTATTTTGGGAAGTAAGTTTGTAATTAAATTAATTTTATTTTAAAATTTAGAATGTAAAATAATTTTATATTTAAATAACTTAGGCAAACAAAAAAATAGATTATTTATTATGTGTTGTTTTATATATAACCTGTATTCTGTTTTAGATAATTTTTTGTCCTGTTATATACACCATAATTACATCAAAAAAAATGTTTACTAAGTGAGCATTTGATTTATTATTATTTTGATATTATATTATATAATTTATATATTATGATATTTAGTTATTATTTTTTAACTAATAATTTTATAAAAAAATTATTTATAAATATTATTAAATTAAATAATTTTTTTTATATAATATTAAAGATAATATTGAATTAAATATATCATAAATTAACTTTATTTGATAACATACAGTTAAAAAGTAAAAAAAAATTTAATCAAATAAAGAACAACATTGTTCTATCAGCTATGCTGGCACACAAAAGTGCTGTACTGAAAGTTATTCCAAACAGCTCTTGTAGTTAAGTTGCATTGAATTTAAAACACTCCGGAGTTAATTTAACACTGGACATGTAACAAGTTTTACGAACTAGATTAGCTAGTTGGATCAGTTCAACTGTGAATCAGTGGATGTACTAATTTAGTTTATGTTGAACTCTTATCGATTTTGATGAAAATAAACACATTAATAATATACTCGATTAATTATTTTTTAAATATTAGTATATATTGTACTTAATCTTTTCAGGATCAAGAAGGATGATCGTCGAGATAATTTTGACTCAAGATTGATGAAATCAAGCCAAGAATAAAAAGAAATGAAGTTGATCAAGATCGCTGAGAAAAGAAGCATCAAGTCGAAAAGTCAACTTCAAAGATGTATTTGCTATAAAATTTTAGACCATCATGTAAGTGTAAGAAATTTATGGCTCATTTAATGGAGAAAATTAAAATAAATATAATTAAATTTATTTGTGATTTTTTA
>JAEMOT010003848.1:14743-32695 GCA_019297695.1 Apostasia ramifera | reverse complement strand
TTGTTTTTCGGGGTGATAACCTTTCGGCGTCTGCTGTTCGGGATGAGGCTTCTTCTGTTCGGCTCGGATGCCTTGCTCACGTGGAGATCACGTGAGCAACCACGTGGACGGTCCAGATGAAAAGGCGCGAATCCAATTGCAACAGTTAGGGCAATTTTTTCAATTTTTTTATAAATAATATAAAACTTATGGCCTTGTTTGGTTCGACATAATTATTTAGCCCAGCACAAATTTCAACTATAAAAATTAACGTTATTTTACATCTAACACAAATACGAATATCAAAATTAACTTTATTTCATATCTTACACACTTTCTAATATTAAAATACATTTTATTACTATTAAATTTAAAAAATAAAATATTTTGTTTCTCTAGTCTAAAAAAAAATTTGAACCAAACGAGGCTTATATATATATATATATATATGGTGAGAAATAAAGTTAGTTAATTGTGACAATATTAAATAAAATTAGTTGATATACTGAGAATTATATAGGCTACTTTATTTTTAAAAAATATAGTCATGACTATTTTGTATATCAACCAAAAATCACACTTATGAATAGCGAAATTCATAGAGGTTAATGCCAAGAGTAATTATTTTATTATTATTATTAAGGACATAAATAGCAAAGAGAGATGACAGGTAATAAATGATCAATTAAATTTTCCAAAAGATTTTTCCGGCCACAGAACTAAAATCAGGACCAAAATGATACTAATTTAAAAAATAATAATAATAATAATAATAATAATAATAATAAATAATTTTTTTAATTATTCTACATAAATTTTAATATAAAAAAATTTTATTTTACTTCACAGACTTACTAGTTTTTAATAAAATATTAATTTATTTCACATCCTAAATTAAAATACTCAATTCGAATCTTTTGATTTAAGATGTGAAATAAATAGATATTTTTGTTGAAAATTATTAAAGATGTGAAGTAAAATAATATTTTTTTTATATTAAAATTTATATAAAATAATTAAAAAAATTTATTTATTATTATTATTATTATTATTATTTTTTAAATAAGTACTATTTTGATCTGATTTTAGACTTTAATTTTCATGAGTGAATTTTAAATTATAAAATTTAACGTTGTGATTTTTTCTCAGTCATTCTGGTTTCATGAAAAAAAAAATCTTCCCACATAATTTCTACATCCATTAACATATATATATATATATGTTATTTATCATAATTAGTGCAATAAAATTATATTGTTTTATTGTTGTACAAATGTTGGAAGCATAATAAATGTGATAATTTTTAATCAAATAATAATCTGTCAGCTGGTCTGATCTCGAATATAGATCGTCTTCTAGAAGAAACAAATCAGAAAACGCGATCGTCCGAGGCGGAGCTCGGATGCGAGTGCGATCGGGATCCCTGCTTCCTCCGGGTATCTCCTCGTCATTCTTCCCTTTTTCTCCTCGAGGAGATGTGGAAGCTTTACGTCGGGAATTTGAGCTCTCGAACCAGGGAATTGGAGATAGCGAACGAGTTCCGCGCCTACGGACTCGTGAGAAGGTATTGTCTCTCCACCGAGATCTTCAACCCCTTTTACGGCTTCCTCTCTTTGATGTACTACTTTATCCGGCGAGTCGGGATTTCGAGATTCATGTTAGGGTTTAGTGGCGCACTGCTGTATTTGAATGAGGTGAGGGTCATGGGATGTGCGCGCGTGGTCAATCGGAAAGTCTTTGCAGCTAATGTAACGCTCTATCCCTGTTTCAGAGTAGATAAAATCATGAACAAAAGTAGTAGAAGAGCAGAGTTGGATCTCTTGTTGAGTGTGCCTTTTCTGTGTTAAAGTGCTAGGGCTAAAATTAAATTACCTTGATTTGATCATCAAGATGTCTCCATAAGCTAGAATACTTTTTGCCTGATATTTTATTTGGTCATGTGGATGTTCCACAAGTGTGACTTTTTGAGTTATTCCTAAAGCTAACTTCTAGACTAATGCAATTTTAGTTTCTTTTTGTGGACTATGAAAGATGTCAACCTATTTTGAAGATGATTTTGTTGTGATCTGGTAGAATTTTCATGATTTCTATGAATTATGAACCTAATGTTTAATTTTCCTTGAGTACTTTCTGTGTATTTTCCTGATAAAATTCTATAGCAAGTATATTTATTTATTTTGTTAATGCGTTGGTATTTAAGGAGTTCATATTTCTATTAGTTGGCACATTTTCTTTCATTGTGTTTTTTCTTCACTTACCTTCTTAGCACTGATATCAGTAATAAGCAAGTCTTGTCATAAAGGATGTAAATTATGTGACAGTTTGAGGCCGGATTAAGGGCCTGTTTGACAGCGGATTCAGATTCAAAATAAATAGAATCGGATTCAAAGTTTGAAGCGGTTTCAGATAAATGAAGCGGTTTCAGATAAATGAAGCAGTTTCAAATTTAAATTTTGTTTGGATGAAAAGTGGCTTGAAACTAATTTTGAATCTACTTTAATTTATTTTTGTTTGGATGAATATTAATTTAGAAACTACTTCATCTCACAATAAAATCTTAAAAATAATAAAAATATATAAATTTTATAATAAAAGTAAATAAAAAATATTTATTCAAAATTTTATAATTTATTTGAATATTATTAATTTAAAATTCTCACGAGGATATATATCGAAATTTGAGATATTTAAGGGATGTGGTTATGAGTCAAAAGATGATTTGTTATTATTTTTTAAATTTTGAATTTATCAGATTTAATTATCCCTTAATTTTAGCCTTAAGAAAAATACCAAATTTATCCCCAGATATGTTTTTCGAAAAATCTGAGAAAAAAGAAGAAGCGATCGCGAGTCTGAAACCACCTTTTCGATGGTTTCGGCTTCGTGACCTTGAAGCCGTTTCATACTTATAAAACGGATTCAAATTTATAAGATGAATCAGAATTGTTTGGCTAATTAATTTTATTAAATCGTCTTTGTCCCGCTTAAAACCGCTTGAAGCCGTCAACCAAACAGGCCCTAAATGTTCTTATGATGTACATTGTTGCTTTTTTAGCTTTTATTACATCATATACCTGGTTGGTTATTGTTTCTTTGAAGATTGTTTATCCTGGATTCTGTAAATTGAGATCCTAGCTGAAGGATGGCAGATTGTATGTGCTCTGATAACTGTTACTTTGATAAGTTTGCACTCAGCATAATTTAGAAATGATTTTACCTATTTGTCGCCCTCTAAACATATTTGTAATACGGAGTTTTTTTTCTATTTATTTATTATTTGTTGAGGGAACGTCCCAATACTGTTATTAAGTCTACTCAAGCCCGTCATTTGGCACTATGCATTATATTAGTCGTTGCAGATGTAGTCCAACCGGGCATGCTGCCTGTTATGTTATAGACGGTTTATTCATTTTTTCCCTCTTATGTCAATTCAGAAATAAATATTCTAATTTGTCTTTTTAATTGTACCATATCAGTGTATGGATAGCGAGGAATCCACCAGGTTATGCATTTGTTGAATTTGATAGCCGTCAGGAAGCTTATGATGCAATAGCAGCTTTAGATGGTAACGCTTTCCATTTTCCTAATTCACAGAAATACCTTTGCTCACACGAAATGCCTTTTTTCTGAATTTTTACTAATTCAGCACCCCTTCATTTGCTATCCTATAATTGCTATTATGTTTTAATTTAGCCATTTTCATATTAGTTTCCCTACATTTGAATGTCTGATATCTTTTTTGGGCCTCCCCATCAAAAAAAAAAAACCTTTTGGCCTCGCTGTCCAAATTTGTGCATTGCATATCATAAAATGTTTCTAAAACTATTATTGTTTTGTGTTGTATTGTTTTGAGGGATTCCTATGTAAAAGTAAACCAAGGAAACTTGCAGAGTTGCACTTGGGAGACTGATGGAGATCCAGTGGCTAACTCACGAGATTTCAGACCCATATTTCAAGCGCAAGAAAGGCAAAATTTGATTGGGAAACTTGAACATTAGAAGAGTTATTTGCCCTATTTTATTTCCTTTAGGTATTTGATCTGTCTACAACAATAGTTTTTGGTTGTTTCCTTTCTACAAGGTATTTTGTTTTTTTCTATGGGGTGTAGACTCTATAAATAATATGTATGTTATGTGTAATGGTAGCTCTCAAATGAAATAAAATTATTCTCTACTCCTAATTTCTCATTTTCTTTTTCTTCCTCTTTCTCCCACTTCATTTCTTCACTCTGGTTCTACATCAGTTGGTGTTAAGAGTTGAAAGTTTCATTGTTCGTTAGCTCGAAAACCTCGCTCCATTACCACCGCGCCTCTGCTGTACCTCTACTCTACTTCACTACCTCTTTCACCGCAATCCATCAGCAGATCACATGCAGAATTGTCCATAGCATCGTGCTTTTTGCAGAGCTGTGGCCCCTTTCAGGCCTTTGTCCTCCTACAAAGACTCCACTGAAACTGCGCTCTCCTGCTCAACCTTGTGCAAGATTTGTCTCGTCGTGCGGCTATCCTTGGCCGCTAGCTTGCTCGCCTTGCCCTCAGCAACTCTAACGACCTATATGGTGCTGCAGTCGACCCTTGCAGCACCCACCCGCTCAGCCGCATCAACTGACTACATCATCTGATTGTAGTGCCCACCCTGCTCTCCTTCCTCATCCGATACTGGTGCCCACTAGACTTGCCGACATATGTCGACAATGGCGACGACCTCGCTCGCCCGTATTAGCTGACCGCAGCACTAGCTTCGCTCGCCTGCATCATCTTATCTCAGTTCCCTTGCTTGAGTTTCCCATTTTGCCTTACGCTTCTCGAGATGCCTGTTGCTGTTTTCCTGGCTGAGCTGCTAGTCCCACCTAGTTTGATAAGCCATCATCCTTCATTATAGGATTTCCAGGACAACCTTCTACATTGGATATGTGCAGATCATGAGCCTAAGAAAAAAAATGGTGGTACAAATCACCACTTGAAGGTAATTTTTTTTATCACTTTAAATCCTGACTTATATTTAACTGATTAGTTAAATTACTAATTTGCCTTAGTGTAATTATAAAAAAAACTTTTTTTTGTCGTTTTATTATGTTTGCAACATTGCCAAAAAAATTGCAATCATATCTGTACATTCTACATACATCTCCATATTTTCTTCTTTCTGCATGTATTACACTTGAAACATTTTTATCATCTCATTAGAAATCTTATGTTTGCTTTGGACATTATAGTAGATTGTTTTTAGTATTAGTTGTCGCAGTTTCTGTCATCTCATTATTGTAAAACCTTTACTAGGGCCAATAGCCAAACTTATGAACTGGTGGTTGTTGTATCTAAATACATTGGCTAAAATGACTTTGGGGAACTTTTTCAAGACTTAAAACACATTCAAAAGTGACATGAATTTCCTTCGAGATTTTGTTAACAATAAGTTCAGTGAATAAGTTTTCAAACTTTTAGGTAAGCAGCCTGTTGATGACATTGTAGTATTGAGTCACCCACTAAACCCCAAGAATTTATCTATTGGATTACTTTAGGGTATTCTTTTTGCACTTGATGTTCCACCCATTAGACCTAATGTCATATATAAGTCCACTTAAAGTCTCAAAACCGAAGAGGGTGGGAAGTGGCTTATAACGATTCGGTTCGAAAAGGGTGGGGGGTATAAACTCCTAGCATGTTTCTATGATGACAGAGGTAGAACTCCTACCAGGCTTCTACCTGGAGTGGTACAAGAATGGAAGTCTCACACTGGAAAGGGAAGTTTGTGACTTTAAGATGTTTAAGTGCTTTTTGTGAGTAAAATTGTGAGACTTAATACGAAAACTTTGTGATTAAGCATGCTTGAGTGAGGAACATATTAGGAAGAGTGATTTCCTGGGATGTCCTTATGCTACACCAATTCCTGAGCCAAAGCCAATAATACCCTTAATATTAGTTTTGCAGATCGTTACATTAATGGTATCAGAGACGACTACTCGTAGTACGATGTAGTTCAATGATGAATCAGGTGGAAGCTGATGGGCTTGTAATACTCGGGACCAAAGAGGGCAAAAAGCAAAAACTCCTAGTATGCTTGTAGGGTGACAAAGGGCAGGACTCTTGGCAAGCTTTTAGATGGAGGGGTATAAGAATAAAAATTTTACAATAAAAAAGAGGTGAGTTTCTATGTTATATAAGTAATAATGTGATTTTAAGTTATTGAGGAGCCTTTTAGGGGGAAAACTATGTAGCTCATTATAAGAACATTATAGTAAAGCATGCTTTAGTGAGGAAAATATTCGGTTAGATCATCTCCTTTAACCCTCGTTCTGCACTAATTCCTAAGCTAAAGCAGGCAATTTTTCAATATTTGGGAGATTTGGGAGGATATCGTTGATGAACTTCATGCGGGTGCACATTCGCCACTTAAGGCCACACATAAATTTTCATGATTCAACTCAGGTGCTTCTTGATAGGTTGTGGTATTATCATTGATCCATGCAACTTTAGTAAGACATTTATGGAAGTATCAAGTTAGATGCCAATTCTTTAGAGGGAAAGTTGAATCCTATTTTTTTCTACTGTTGGCTTGACATATTGGAGGATTACTTTTTTTTTATAAAAGTTGAAGGATTATTTTAAGTGCTGTAGGGTGAGTGATGAGTAGAGAGTTAGATTTGAGTGGATAAAGTTAATGGATATCGCTAGGAGATATTTGCACACAATCAAACAAAAGATAGAATGGTTGTAGGAACCACTCAGTCACACAGTGGAGTGTTATAAAAACTAAAATAAAAAGAAGTTTCTTGTTGCCTACTGTAGGGTCCAGCATCGTGATCATCTCTACACCCTTAAGTAGGCCCTTCACCATGTCCCAATATGCTAAGAGATTTGATGAACTTATGCTCTGAGTAGGACACACCAAAGATCCATGATACGCACTAAGGAGATTTATTTCTAGTCTTAGGAATGATATTAGGAGGGAGGTCGGTTATATATTCTTGATTCTGTAGAAGACACACTCCAGAGTGCCCTACATATTGAGGAATACGTTAAGGATTTCACGCTATGTCATGTCTCTCCCGAAGCTAGCACCTATAATTCTACTCGATCTAACACTACCATGACTTCACCTTCTTAGAATCGAAACTCTTCTTAGTCCACACCAACACAGGGTTATAGTTTCTCCCAGTCTACTTTCCATTGTATTGGATCTGCATCAATAGGTTCTACTAGCAATACTAGTACTATTTCTTCTGCCATTCAGTGTTTCTATTGCCATGCTAGGGGTCATATAGCTTTTGTCCTTGAAAAGCCTTAATCCTAGAGCATGATGACCTTAGTGAGTCCATTGAGTTAGGATCGGATAATCGAGTTAGTTATGTATTCAGGGGAAGTATATGTGGTAGAGCCAGAGCATGAGCACATCACCATTGCTAGATGTGCCCTGTCCACAGCCAAATTAGACCTTGAGTTGGAGAGAACATGTTTCTTAAATTTATTCACTGCAATTGTAAGTCATGTAAGTTTGTGATCGATAGTGGTCGTATCACGAATGCCGTAGCTAAAGATATTATCAATGGACTGAATTTGAAAGTAGAATTGCATTTTGCATTTGAGGTAGCTTGGCCAAACAAAACCACTTTATGTGTGATCCAAAAATGTTTAGTGCAACTTAGGATCGGTTATCATTAAACATCTTTTTATTGTGATTTTTACCAATTGATGTGGCACATTTTGTTAGGATGAGCTTGATTATATGATTTGGATGTGACTAACTATGGAATAGGCAATATTTATGTTTTGAAGTTCAATAGTAGGAACATTTTAAAACTAGCCAAACCTACCTCTATAGAGCCTTACTCAAAAGTTAATATTGCATCCACAAGCCCAAGCAAATAAGAATTATCCCCGTGGAGTCTCACTCAAAAATTAAGGTCGCACCCATATGGGGTAGTCCCAACCAATAAAAACATCACTATTTTGAGTAATCGAGAGTTCAAAATATTTGACTAGTACTAACCAAACATTCCTTGAAGTAATTGACAGACCGTTTTTACTAAACCCACAATATTAGGCATACCAAATTAATTTTCCTTTTGAGATAGGAAGCCTTTTGTTTGAGTTGGCCAATGTCAGGCCCAATGATCTTCGTGGTCCTCCCACTTATGGGAGGCATTCAACACGTCAAAGATCTTATTCTAGAGTCCTAATTACCTAATCTCTCGCATAATAGGCTGAATCCTAAAAAACAAGATGAATTCAATAGGTAGATGAGTGAGTTATTAGAAAGGACATAACAAGCTCCTATGTTATTCCTGCCCTTTTATTTTTGTGGATCATAACAAGATGAATATTTTGTGCAGGAGGGACCCAACTAGCACATTTTTATTTTTGTGGATCAACGTGATATCTGAGTTCTATCTCTTGGGCCTAAATGAAATTATTCTTATTCTTTTTGTTGCTAAATTTACTTATAAGAACTCAAATAATAGGCCCATTGATATTAACTTTTTTGAATGTGTTTATGGCTACAAATCTCGTACCCCTTTGGACCTTACTTCTTTGCTTGTTGCATATTCATGATTTTCATGCTGAAATTAGATGCAAAATTATCACAAGTAATGCTAATTATAAAATTGATGCTAATATTTATCGTAGATATATGTTTTATTATGGCTTGCATTTGCCTAAAATGTTTGCCAAATTTTTTTTTAAGAAACTCCACGCAAGAGTATTAGTCAATTCTCTATCCTTCGCAAACTTGGACCTAATACATATTTAGTAGATCATTTAAATATAAGTCCTACTTT
Source organism: Apostasia ramifera (assembly GCA_019297695.1). Lineage (NCBI taxonomy): Eukaryota > Viridiplantae > Streptophyta > Magnoliopsida > Asparagales > Orchidaceae > Apostasia > Apostasia ramifera. The sequence goes on along the minus strand of JAEMOT010003848.1, from coordinate 23,937 downwards.
TAATATTAAAGATCTAATATCTTATTGTGACACCTATAAGCCTCCTATTTTGTCTAGTCATGCTCTTGTAGTTATGTAAGTTTTGAAGTTCTCTATTCTCATGATGTGAGGATGAGATTGTTGTTATTGTAGATGATGAGTTTGTGAGCATTGCTGATGGTGGACTCTGTCGTTATCTCATTTAGTGGAAGAACCATCTAGTTTATGATAGTACATGGCTTATCGGGGACGTGTGTTGATAGTTGATCCCGCTTTTTTGGAGTCCTATTTACAGTCCACCTCAACGGAGTTGATTTTTTTTTTTTTGAGTGAGGGAAATTGATGGCGATTCGCTAGATTTCAGGTTCAAATATTCTACGCTCAAGAAAGGCAAAAATTGATTGGAAATTTTAATTGAATCCATTTGTATATTTTTTAATTTTGCTGCTGAGGAATTGAAATGAATTTTTTTGTTTTATTCCCATTAGACTTAAAACTGGTACTGGGAGGGGAAGCTGGATGGCCTATGGTTGTGATTCAACCACAAAATCTCTAAGTGTAAAATGTTGGGATGAGTGTGATAACCTAACATTGTTCTGCCTTTTTTGTCATTGTCATGTGAACCATAATTAACCCTGTGATAGGTTCATATGTAAACAAAGTGATAGCTCTTATTTATAACCTATTATAATTCTATTTTCTCAGGCCTTGATATGCAGGTATATCCCATCAATTTATGCCTCATGCCATCGTCGCTTCTACATAACTCACCTGCAATCCACCATCTCTTCCGATTGGCCCTTTTCCAGTCTATGCAGCCGCCACTCCTCCGACACAACCTCTGGTTATGTTCTCTTCTACTGCTCATTTCATCCTTCACTGTCTGTCTCCTGTTGCTCTATCTAATATCCTGGTGAGGCATTTGTCCTTGGTTGTTTCCCTCTCCTCTAAACAAATATACTTATTATTTGATGGAAAATTAAGTTAAATCGAATCTTTCAGTGGACTGGCCTGGTTGTAACTGTAACAGCCTGGGTTAGGCACACATATGTATATGTCAACTGATCTTGAATCTGTTGACATTATTCTTTGCTTAATTAACTGTGGTTGGTCTTGCTGCAATAAGTAGGGTCTATTTGCCTTCTAGAATTAGCAATTTTCTGATTTTTGTGAATTAAAAAAGAAATGGTATTTCCTATAAAATTAGCTGATTATGCATCTGTCTGATACAATCAACTTTGCTTGTTTATTCATCTTTTACTATAGGACATGATTGGGTTTTGTCTTTAACTCTTTATTAAGGTTTTTATTGCCAGTGTTAAGCTATAATGCTATGCTGCTGAGAGTTTGTTGTTTTTCCTGACGTGGCCATTTTCATTATTTAATGCTTATTTTAATTAGTATTAAGATGCGGAAATCTTAATGTTTTCGTTTGTACCCATAGCACATATTCTCTTTTTATCATAGTTAATATTGCAATATACTCAAAAATGCCTTCAATTTTCTGAAAATTGGATTTAGGTTATGCCTTTCCGATGGCTCAAAATTATGATCCATTTCATTATGTAACCAAATTCTAAGTGGGAATTGTCAACTACACCCAGACCAATTTGCTATGTTTTGATTCTTTACTTTCATATGGTCCTAGGAAAACATGGATGGCGTGTAGAGATGTCTAAAAAATCAACAGGGGGAGGAAGATCAGCAGGGGGAGGAAGATCAGCAGGGGGAGGAAGACCCAAGTCCTCTAGCCATAATACAAGATGTCAGGATTGTGGTTCATGCTACCATCGTACCCAGGATTGCCCTTCTAGGGCCTCAAAAAGTTCATCTCGGAGAGGTTCAAGTCCTCCATCTAGGACGACAATGAGCAGGTATGTAAATATCAAATTAATTGGTGGAAATGTAGGAAATTCTATATTTATCATTAATTCTCTAAGCATTTGGAAGTTTGATTACATTTGACAAATCAGGAATAGCTCCCAAGGAAGACTTAGTCGGAGTAGATCTCCACAACGTGATAACTATAGTAAAAGGTACCATATATATCAGTATCTTTAAGATTGTAACTACAACATATATGCCAATTTCTTTTGAAAGTAGACATATATGCCAATTCAATATGGATCCATGTATGAGATGTAGTTTTAGCATAGTTAAGTTATGTAGGATACAATTCTTGCTAGAAGCTAAATTTTATTGCTTGCGCAAGTAAATTGATTAAGATTTTTTATTATTTTATTCAATTTATTTTGATTTAGATGTGTCGGATTAATTATACAAAATGTTAGTAAAATATATGGTGATGTTATTAGCAAGATCTAAGTAAGATGATTTTAGTAGAGGAATATATCTGGTGTGTTGTGTGATGAAAAATCTCTTATGTTTAAAGGTAAATTTTATAAGACAATAGTAAGACCGATGATATTATATGATATTGAATGTTGGTCTTCAAAATAGAAATATACAAATAAAATAAGTGTTATGGAGATAATGCTAAGGTGGATTAATGGGTATACACGATATGATATGATGGAAAATGAGTACATCCATAAGCTGGTTGAAGTAGCTTGAACTAAGGATAAACTCAGAGATAGTTGACTTAGATGGTTTAGACATATAAATCGTAGGTCAATAGAAGTTTTAGTAGGAGACTTGGGTTATTGGATTTTACCTTTGTAAAAAAAAGATAAAAACAAAAAAGACAAGAAACTATATTAAAAAAAAATTGCATATTTAAAGTTAAACGGGGAGTTATTTATTTTATAGAGTGCAATGGAAATAAAAGATCGATGTAATTTACCCCACTCAGTGAATGGGATAAAGGTATGATGGTTGTTATTGTATATGAAAAACAAGAGAGAATACAACATAACATGAAGATTATCCATCAGTGAAATTTAGTTAAGAAAGACATGTTTGCTTGTGAGGTATGATATATAGCAATTTTAATATGCAAATTATAAATTAAAAGTTTAAATGGTAATTAATGTAACAAATTTTTGGAATTTAATTTGTGATAAAGTTACAAATTGCAAATGACTCAAAATAATAGATTCAAAATTTAATTGGATCTACAGTAAATAAAAATTTATCGAGTTAGATTAAAGCAATTGATTTCTTTTAGTTAAATTAGTTGTGGGAATTTTTGAAATTATAATTCAGTTATCTCAAATTTGATACATGGAGTAATTTTCTTAATTGTAATTTTGATATTTAAACTTCAGTCAATATCAACAATCCAAATGAATAAATAATTCACAATTAAAATCAATTAACCAGTAACCAAGAGAATTCAATGAAATTTATACCTTCTATCACACCGTAAAGTATGATACAAAGTTATTGGAAAACTTAATGAATAGAGGAAATTAAACTAATAATTTTTATTATTTTTATTTTGAGACATGCATGCATGCCACACAGATCATCTAATATTACACCACACACTTTCTTTACAAAATTTATACTATGAAGTTGTTAATTTTTGTGAAGAAAGTGTGTATAATATAATACATAAAGATTTGTGTGCTATGCGCATAATTTTTTTTTTATGTTTTAGAATAAAGGTAGTATAGCATAACGCTGTGGGAATCAAGTTTTTCTTTTATTCATTGTTGATGTCAATGAACCTTTATGTCTACTTGGAATGCAAAATTGGCTTCATGTCATCGTGCGTCATGGTGAAGACATAGAGAGTTTGTCGTAGATCTTCAGGATGGGCTCGATTGTGTAGGTGGTACTGGTAGAATCTTAGGACCTGCCTTTATTCAATTTAGCTATTGGAGAAGATGTGCACACTAGTCAGCGAAGGAAGCGCACTAGACTGAGGCTAAACTTATTGTGAGACGCTCGTGCGGTGCGGGTTGATAATGCAATGCAGTGCGGATTCAACAAAATAGTGGGGTGGGATGGCACATGATTTGGCACGAGAATCTAAGATTTGTCCATAAAGTAGTGGTGGTTGCGCTAAAGTTGAGGCATAACGAATGAGGGGTTGATGGTTCGATTCTTTGTTTAGCGATCTAAGGAACTCAATGGCTTGAGTCAATGTTGAACTTTGGGGAGGGAGATGATGATGATAGCTATGGTTCTATAGGGAACTTCCTCTCTTTCCCTCTCTTTCACTCTATTGATTTTTTTTTTCTATAGGATAACTAGTGTTTAAGGATTCTTCAAGTTCTAATACCTTCCCATTCGGAGATATCAATCCCTTCTAGAATCTCACACTAATCCCATCCATCATCAGATCATGCTTGAACTTAAGTTTTAATTAACAAAAGTATTGTTTAAATGTTTAATTGCAAACTCTATTTATACATGGACTAATCCCACCCTAAAACAAAAGCAATGGGAACTAAACAAACCCCTAAACAAAAATCAAAATAAAAATCATAGAAGCTTTGACAAATTCAAACTCTAACAAAAAACTCTACATCTATTCAATCCTTCAATGGCATCATGGCACTTTGATCTGAGACAGTGATGGCCAGATGTCCCCATCAGCTAGCTTGCATTATGGTATTTTACAACATATGTATTTCTTGTAGTGCTGTGAATAGCAAATCTCAAGTTTTGACCAATGGAAATGTGCATCCATAATTCTATTTATTAGTATGGATAATAATCTTAGAGGCGTTAGATCATTAATTGAGTTGTATTTTGCTTAGGTTAGGGTTGTATGGATTTATGGAAATTATTTGGGACGCTGGGGTTGGGCTGGGATTTAATTATAATACATTCCGAAGGGTTTGGTTTCTCTTTCTTCAATATCAAAATTCTGCCACTTCTTCAAATTTTAACCTTGGTTCAAGTGAAGTTGAACTCCCAAGCCACAGCCAACTTTACCCTAAGATGATTTTCTATAAATCTATGACAAGCTTAAAGTGTTAAAGCTTAATTCCTCATAGTGTTCCAACGTTTGCACTTCAGTTGGGAACTTGTATTCTGTTGTTTGTTTGATGCCGTTGATATCTGTGATTATGCTCTGAACAATTTGCTTATGTTAGTTATAAGCAAAAATCTGCAATTTGTTTTTGATCCCTCAGCTTTGACCTGTTTGCTTACGTTATTTGGTATGCAATGAATACATACACTACTGTATTGATAGTCAAGAAGGAGGCTCAAAGTTATGAGCTAGTGTGAGTTATAATAAGTTCTTGTCTTCAAAGGTATCGTTCGCCAAAGCATAATTTGCCATCTCCAGAGCTTGGCAATACCAGATCACCTCAAAAAATTCAGGATAGTCCTTGTGCAACCAGGTATAGGTTGAAATCTTATTCTATTCCACTTCATCACTTTCTGCCAATATTGTGTGCACCTTACATGTTTTGCAGATCAAGTTCCTCCGAAAGGCACCATGACAACAGCCCTCTGAAGCATGATGAATTTCTTGAAAACAATCAGGACACACTTGATGAAGAAGGGTATGTGACTCTTTAAGATATTACTTTCTACCTCTTAAATAAATATTTCCTTCTCTAAGTTACAGCAAAATTTCAAAGCATTATAAAACGCTTTCAAAAGATCATGTTTTAACAACAATATGTGGTTCTATTGCAGCACTAAAGTAGATATCCAATTTCACCTGCACAAACAAGAGCTTTAGGACATTAGGCTTGATGGGCCGTCATTTGCCCTGCCCATAAACTTTCATTAGATATTTTAGCATTTGGCTTGGAATTTTTTGGTTATCTTGAAATGCATGATGTGAAATAAAGTTAGTTTTGTTGAGTATTTTCCCTTTTGAGGAAGAAGTCAAGATGTCTTCTTGAAGAAGTTTACACAAACAAACTATTCTTCAGGAAAGTCATCTATTAAAATGAGAAGTTGAAGACGAAGAGGACTGGTCAAACAAACATTTGTGATTTGACCAGGCCTAGGAAATCATGAACATTTCTTCCAAGTATTAGAGTTTAGGGTTAAGCTAAACACATCTTCAAAAGTGGCCACAAATCTTTGACAAATGCAACCTCAAGCTAAGTGTTGACCTTGGAGAATGGCGAAAGAGGGCCAACTTAGCTGGTCGAGTTGTATAGAAATTAAGGGTTGCAGAAATCCATTCCTAGGTGTTTCCAAGAAGCCATTCACCTCTCCTATAAATAGGAGATGGCTGAAGAGAAGAGGGTGCAAGGCTTGCATAAAGAGGAGATTCTATTGAAGTTGAGAACCACTACTTGGAGTATCCTAGAGATCCATTGCCAAGGTCGAATTGTAGTAATGACAAAGACAAACCTCTAGTCAATGAGTCAAACAAACTGTTCGCTTGAAGCTTTCGAAAGCCATCAAAGAGCGGAGCTGAAAAATTTGCACAAAGGCTTTGCCCAAGATGCATGTGCCCACTCCACGCAAGCCATTTGCCCAATGACACCTTGCCTGTTGGCGTCTTCTCACGCAGCCTCACATTTTGGCGCCCTTGAGCACCGATCCGCCATCATCCTTTGCAGTCGATTTTACTTCATATTCGTGCCTTGCTTTGTGCTTGCACAACCACATGCAACCTCTTTGCGCACAGGCCAACACCTCTACGTGCTGTGTTTACGCATTGCGCTCCATGTTTTCTCCAAACTTCTTTAATTTAGGTATACTTTTTTATTTGAATGTAGTAATTATTGTTTATTGGATTTCAATTAGAGTTTTCATTCATCTGAATTGTTTGATTTTTCTTAATCTTGTGAACCCTAAATTTTTATTGAGTGAATTACTATTAGATGATGTTTTTGACAGCCACTCAAAATAATTTTTGAAACCACTTTATCTGACTTATTGAATATAAGTGACATCTTAATTTATTTTATAAATTCTTATTTGCTATCAATTCAAACTTGTTTAAATTTTGAATTAGATTAATTTTTTATTGCATAATTAAATTTATAAAAAAATTGATTTATTTGAGATAATTTTATCGTTTAAATTTGATCTCCATTTTGCATTTACTTTCATATCTTTCCCACATAAGACTTTGGTAGCATTTTATCTTGCATTAAATTAGAATATTTTACTTGGCATTTCATTAGGGTCTTCTTGTGTTCATTTACTATTGCCCATTTCATATATCACTATGTGCATATACATGTCTACCCAATTCAGCTCTCATTATACTAGTTATAAGTCTTCATATTCTTACTATCTAGATAAATATAAACCACGAGATAAGCAGTATCACTATAAGAAAGTGGCTTCTAGTTTTAATGGTAGATGAGATCCTGCAGCTTATTTGTATTGAGAGATTGATATAGACTATTATTTTGAGCATTGTCATATGTGTGGTTTCCAAGAGTTTGCTTTTGCTAGAACAAAGCTTACCGAGCAAGCTAAATTTTATGTTGACGACATAGAGAATGATCATGTTCGTTATAGAATAGGTCCAATTAGTTTTTGAGATGAGCTTAAGTGCATTATAAGACACGAGTTTATTTTCCACTCTTATTTTGAGTATCTTTTAAATAGGTGGGTTGGTTTAAGGGATAAGAACAATATTTGAATACTTTGATAAGTTAAATACTATCGCATATGATGCAGACTTCACCTCTTCTGAAGGACTCAAAAGAGTGTCATATAGATAGTCCTATTTGTTCTATTGGTCTGTCTCTTTTGCTGAATTGGAACCAGTTGTCCCTCTATTGTTAATTTGTCTCTTTTGAGTGAGGATAAGATTGAGTATCCCACAAAGTTCTTTTATGATTCGTAAGGAAGAGAGATCACATCCCTTATTTTTATTTATATATCAAATTCAAATCTAATAGAAGAATATGAAAAGTATGAAACTGAAGAAAATATGGAAAAAAGATCGTAGAATACTTTTGATAGTAAGCTTATAGAATTCATCACGATAGAAAATTTTAAGGAAAAAGATTTATTACATGTTTCATTACTTGATGATGGAACGCTTAAAAAGACTAGCGAGCTAAAAGTCAAAGATATGCAATATAATGATATGATTGTTAGTTCTGGTCATAATGATTATGTAGTATTTGATTTGATTAAGACATTTCTATGCTTGAGATTTTTGAGACCGTTGCATATAAAAGACTCATCTGTGAGAGTGTTGTTGAGGAAAAATAAGAAAGAATAAGAAAGAAAAACGTATTCGGCATGAGCACGATTAAAGTATATAAGGTTGGTCTGTTGAGTTTTTCAGTTATATCTGGAAGACTCTCTGGCATTTCTTATGGAGTACGTGTCTTTATACCACTGCCTACTACCAACATACTTATGATTAAATTAAGTTAGTAGGTTTTTAGTTATTTTGTAAGTCTACATGTATTTAGTTTTCTTTGATTTTCTTTATTGCATATTAGAGAGTTACTGGAGTCAAGTTTGTATCAATATTCTCATTTTTATTTATGACATACAAAGATCAATAAATTCAATGAAAAAATTATCACATATAAATGCTAAATTTTTAAAAATTGTTTTGTGATAATTTAAATAAATATCAAACTCGTGAAGAAGGCTCATTTAAAGATTTAAATAGATTTTGTCAATTGGTTAAATTATGTGTTTACCATTAGATTTTAGGGCTTTTATATTTTCAGTATTTCAAATTTAATAACTTTTAGGACTCAGTAATAATAATATCTAGTAAGATTTAGTTTTCTACATTTCTATCTGAGTAAACTGAAATCAAGATATTGGTGATATTTGGTTTGGTAGAGATATATATTTCTTCATGTGATTTGGAGATGTTGATGAAAGGGCCGTCATGGACCGATTTGATCACCTGGAGATACAAATTCATAGAGAGACATTATAGTAGATTTGGCTTACTTGACGGGATTGAGTTCTTCTCGCTTGAGGAGAATTGATGGGGGCATCCAGATAGATGGTTCAAATCAGATCATTATCTACAATGTCATTAATAGATAGAGATTGATGCAGATTATTTCTATTTTATGTTATGGTAAATTACATCCAGGTCCCTAAGTTTAGGATATATTTTCACTCATTTTAAAAATTAATATTTGGGTCCCTGAATCATATATATAAAATATTAAGTATGTTCATTTTATTTTTTTAATTTTAAAATTTTATAAAATACCTAAAATTCCATCTCTTTCTCTCACCCTCACTCTAATCTCTCCCTCTCTCGATCTCCCCCTTTCTCTCTCTCTCTTTCCCCTCTTCCCCCCTCTCTCCCCCTCTCTCTCCCTCTCAACCCCCCTTCTCTCTCCTTCTCCCTGCCTCCCCCCCTCTTGCTCTCTCTCCCCCTTTCT
>JAEMOT010003848.1:0-14657 GCA_019297695.1 Apostasia ramifera | reverse complement strand
CTTTCCCCCTTCCCTTCTCTCTCTCCCTTTCCCCCTTTCCTCCCCCTCTTTCTCTTTCTCTCTCTCCTTCCCTCAATAAGTCCCCCCCTCGCTCTCTCTTTCTCTCTCCTGAAATCTGCTGGGAGTGGAGGGGCAGGCTGATCGCCCCCTCCTCTTTATTATTATATTTATATTGAAAGATGTGTAAGTTGTGAAATAAAGTTGATTTTTTATATTAAGTTTGTGTGTGATATGAGATAAAATTATTTTTATTTTCGTAAAATGAACAAAAAGAAATTGCTAGCTATGTTAAAACTAGCCTTGTACCTAAAACAGCCTATATGTTTTCAGTAGTTAAACGATCTGATGTGTTATATTTAGGCCCTTGGAATGCTTATGGTGATCTTCCTTACTAACGTAGTTACGCACAAATTCACATTACAGTGAAGCTTTAACACAAAATATGTATTCTTTATCAAAAAAAAAACACAAAAAACATATTAGCTGAGCTGTCTTCCTTTGTATTTATTTCTTATGCAAGTATCAAGCAAGGAGTTCCTTTGACGACTATTATACTGCTCTTAAGTTGACATATCATTTTGTTTTCACGGACAGCTTTATAGTTGCGCCTTAAACTGAAATCTGTTGTTGAAGGTGGCATTCAGTCATTTTTTTTGAAAAGTCATAGCTTTTTTTTGAAAAGTGGCATTCAGTCATTTTAATGATGAATGCGTAGCATTATTAGATGCACGTGATCTTGCAGTTTACTACATCACTGACTAAACTCTGTAAATTTTGCTCTTCCTGATATTTTTCAGGAATGTTTCTCTTTCTTGTTATACAGCTTCAGTTCTCGAAATAGCACAAAAATAGCTCCCCATAGAAAAAAAAAAGGGAAAAAATGTAAAAACACAACAAATATATGCATAATGGTCAGAACGGTTAATCAGATGGGTATAACCTTCATTTCTCTACTTTGATATTAGAAGTGACAATTCTCTATTCAGGTAATTGTTAGTGTTCAGTTCTTGCTCTCTTCTATCTGGTATTTTTGGGAAGTTAAGCTTGTTATTTGGCAAAGGGACCAATTTGATCATGCCATGAAAATTATGGGTTTGCTTTGAGATTTGTGTGTGATAGAAAATAAAGTTAGGTATGTTAAAAATTTTGTAGGATGTGAAATAAAGTTGATTGATGTATTGAAAATAATGTAAAATGTGAAATAAAAACACATTTTTTTATATTGAAAGTTTGGTAAAAAATCATTTTGGTCTTTAATTTAATATTTTTTAATTTTTTATAATGAATAAATTATTTTGGTTTTTAACATAACCAAAATAGCGTAGGGACCAAATAGGCTCTTAAAGTCACTTTGGAAAAAAGCTTGTTTAAAGTCTATTTTAAATAATGAGAATTGATAATATAACTTGATGTTGGGATATATTTAGGATGTTAAATAAAACCAACAAAAAAACTTTTGTTGATATTTGTATAGAATGTGAGATATAAGTAATTAATATGTCGGGATTTGTGTCGCATTGTGTTTGTCTTGTGTTAGGTATGATGCCAAACGGGATGGAAAGGGGCTTGTTTGGTTGGAGGATAAATTTGGGTAAAGAAAGAGAATATTTTATTTTATAGAGTTGATTGGAAAGAAATTTATTTTAGGGGTTTTTACATGCAAGACATGAAATTTACACGAAATTACGTATTTCACCATCAATTCGTANTATATTAATAATATAGTTAAGATCAAGGCCAATTTAAAAATGTGAAGTTCACCATCAAAGAATGTGGTGTAAAATATGTGAAATGCGTAAAATTTAAATGAATATGGTGTGATAGTGGTAATATTTACGAATTGATGGTGAAATGCGTAATTTCGTATAAATTTCATGTCCTGTATGTAAAAACCCCTTTATTTTAATATTGGAAGGTGTGTAGGATGTGAAATAAAGTTGATTTTAAGGTTGAAATTTTTGTTGGATATGAAATAAAGTTGATTTTTAAGGTTGAAATTTGTGTTGGATGTGAAATAAAGTTATTAAAATTTATAATAAATTAAAAATATTATTATTATATTTTTTTGCCCAATTTTGGGCATTTGCCAAACAATGCACCCTACTTCTTTCACAATAGTCCATTGAATGGAAACTTACTTCATGTCTTTGCATTTGGCTGAGGTAGTTTGGGAAGGGTTCAGGAAGATGGCTCATCTTTGAAAAGCAACAGCAGCAGATCTCCTCAAAATGATGATATTAGTCCTCAACAAGATGAGTAAGTGCTGAAACTGCCTAATTTGTTAACTCCTACTTGCAAAATGCTTCCCTTCTGTTGGGATCCAGTTGTCTACGAATACAGCTGTTTACATTTATGTAGAAACATTCGTATGCAATGTGACTAATGTCATTTTAGTTACTCACATGCTCTTTCATGTTTATACAGACACCAGTCACCGATAAGGCATGAAGACGTCTTACCTTCCAAGGGTGACTACTACAGCCATGAAAATGTTGAGAACGATTTTCAAACAGATGGGTATGTGCTCACTAACCAGTTTTACATGTTACAAGCGATTGGTTACTTGTTCTACTCTAGCATTGCTTTAAGTTGAAACTCCATAATTCTTTTTTTTTTTCTTCAAAAATTTTTCATCTTAGGGTTTGTGCAGATTTTGAAACAGAGTTGATCTGCTTTGGAGAAGAAAGTTTGTATAATCTTAAAATGGCGTTTGATTCAATACAATCTAGATATTAATGTTATTTAAAGAGCGTTTGGTTCAATGTTATTTAAATGTGAATGTTATCTAGCAATTTTTGTTTGCTTGGTTCAATATCATTAATTACAATTTAAGGAGTTAATTAATTTGAAAATTCAGAGATCTAAAAATAAAATACTCTTAAAATTGTGGTCTCTAACTTCCCATGGAATCAAATCCTCACCCTCTTTTATTTTGATTTCCCTTGCTTCTTCGCCATCGCTAACATACTCTTCAGGGAGATTAGGTAGTGTCTACATGCCCGATTTTGGTTGATATCTATATGTCACTTTATAGTGATATATAATTTTTTATAGTACTATCTAAACATATCATCAAATCATACAATTGTTTTTTTTAAATAATGACATAACATCACAATAACATTGAATGTAGCTCTCCCTAAATATCTTTGAGGCAATTGTTTTGCAAATTTAATTTTTCATGATGCTTTCCTTTACCCTTCATTTAGAACAAGCAGCCCGACGGCAAGTGAAGGCAATCGCATTGGATCTCCGGAGCATATGATCACCGGCAAAAGCCCCCCTCCGTCACCCTAAATGGTATGCTCCGGCTATATTCTTAACTAGTCCAGACATAGATCACTGTTGAGGCCCCAGACTGTTGATATCAGGCTTTGCACTGCTTATAATTGTTGTAACTGCAGAAACTTGCTATATGTAACTCCCGTGAGACCCTCAAATTTACACTCCAGTGTTGCACATGACTAAAAGTTTTAGTTGTTTAGTGCCCAATTGTAATATTTGTGGAATTAGTGATGTTTAGTTTTGTTTGGGGTGATAGCATCTTCATATTTTTGTTGGCACCTGCGATTAAATTTTGCTTTCAGGAATTGATTTCAGCTTTTTAATTTTGCTGGTGAGGGGATATCACATTTTTTTTTATTTTGATTCAACCTGTGATAGGAATGATGCTAAAGAGGCTGGGAAGAACAGGTGATTTGGTTGTGATTAAGGGTGTTAATATGGATCGAAGATCGAAAATCGATTGAAAATTGAATCGGTTTTAGATTGAATCGAAATCGAATCGATCAAATGAGCGACTAACGAGCTAAAAGTTTAGCTCGGTAATAATTTCAAGCCGATTTTGAGCCGGGTAGGCTTGGCTCAATCCAGCTCAAAATCGGCTCGAATTAAAATATAATATATATATATATATATATATATAATAAACTGAGTCGATCTCGAGCCGGATCAAGTTGAGCTTAACCGGCTAAAAAAAAATTGAGATTTGATTCATTTTCAAGCCGGCTCGAAAATGAATCGAAATTGGCTCGAAGTCGATTGGAATCGACTCGAGCGGGCTCGAAGTTTAACCCAATCGAGCTCGAAATCGGATAAGTAACAGCCCTAGTTGTGATCATTACTGATGATTTTGGCTTGATCCCACCAGGCATTTGCATGAATGGAGCTCAATGAAAAAGGATAAATTCATGTAATGGATCTTAACTAGTTTGACATTAAAAATTTTATTTGACAGTCTTATTTTAGTCATTGGTAAAAATTATTTGTTTAAAAAATAACTTTTATTTTATTTTAAATTTTAATGCTAATTTAATTTCATGTCAGTTATTTTTAATAAATTTTATTAAGTTTAACTATTAAATTATTATTTAAAAAATTAAAAATATATATTTAAATATTAAAATTTAATATTGTGAGTTAGAATTAAAAAAATAAAATAAAAGTTGATGTTATAATGGTAATTAAAAATATTTAATTTTATTTTTAAATTTTTAAATAGCAATATAATGATCAGATTTAATGATATTTGTTCAAAATTTATTTTGGGCAGGAAAGGTGTTTAGATGATTAGGATAGTATTTAAAATTCTTTTGTGATTCTAATTTATCAAAATATAAATATGAAATTCTTATACATATATATATATATATATAAGTGAATTTAAAATTTTTTAAAAAAAAAATATGTGATTTTAAGTGAGTTTATTATATTTTAAAAATTATATTGAATGTGAAATAAAATTAATTAATTTATTGAGAATTATATTAAATATGAGATGCGGAGGTTATTTACATTTCCCTTGGCTTATGCCAAAAATAACTATTTTTTTGCATTTTTTTTAATAAAATAATTAATTTATTCACTTTTTATTAATATTTTACATAAATATTAATATAATATTCTAATTTTGTTTTCTATTATATGCTAGTTTTATGAATGAGAAAAAAGCATCATTTTTTTCCAAAATTTACTCCAACCGCCCCATATCTAATATGTGTTTTAATTTCTCTTAATTTTATTTGAGAGTTATATATTTTAATATTAGATAAAAATATATATCATAGAAAAAATTACAATGTGCAAAAATGAAATAAAAATTAAAACTTTATTCCTAGATAAAATTTATTTTATAGTTCTTACCATACACAAATGGTAAAATAAATTTCTGATAAATTTCTATATTTTAACTAAAATTACACATTAATTTATATTGTTTTGAGATTTTTTTTTAAGTTACTAATAATACTTTAAAATAGAGACCTAGGAGATTCCTGTAGTTTCAATTAAGGATCTATGTAAAATATTTAAAAAATATATAAACTAAAGTGTAATTACTAACAAATGATAGAAGCACATCAATAATCTGCCTATTTAATAATAAATTAATAATATTTCAAATTTTACCTAATTTTTAATATTAAAATCAACTACATTTTACATTCTACCTAAATTTTAAAATAATTTTTTTTTTTTGAAATTTCTTGCATTCAAATTTTAAAATAAAAATAAGACATTTTGCCCAATAATAATAGCTCCACGAAAGAAGATCTATTTTAGAGCCTAAAATATTAATTTAAAATACTATTTTTACGCTTTTTTATTTTTTATTTTTTATTCCCTGTTAAGAGTTATATTAACTATCTCTGTTTGGCGCGAGGATCAAAACAAGACTAAAATAAGACTNTAATTAAAATAATTTATTTATTATTATTATTATTTTTTTTTAAATTAGTACTATTTTGGTCCTCGCGCCAAACACGGTCAAGACAGTGAAAACTCTGTTTTCCTTAATGAAAGAATCTTGGGATAATTACCTATATATCATACCATTTAGTCTTATTTATATCTTACCCATTCATTCTTAGTTAATTACGTTATGCATACTCAAACATTATAAAATCTCACATACACATATTTTAACTTATTTTTATTATAATTAGTAATCATAATTTTTCAATAACCTAACTATAGTTAGACTACAAAAAATTTGAGCCGTTCATTATATTATTTTAAGGATATTTAAATATATTTTGAGTGAAAATTCTAAAACCTTAATGTTTAGATGGCGACAAAGGAAGGAGACATCCGCAATGTGAATTGATTTTAGGACAAGTCAGCGCTTTAGTGTGGTATTGAGGAAGAGAAAAATATGTACTATTAAAGGTAAAAGTATAATTTTAATGATTTACTAATAAAATATTTTTTTTTCAAATAGATTTTGAATAAGTTTTAACTCAAGTGTGTGTAAGTAAGATTTTGTAATGTTTTGAGTGTGCATAGCGTAATTAACTAAGAATGGATGGGCAATACATAAATAAAATTAAATGTTGTGACATGTAGGTAATTATCCCAAGAATCTTTCTATGGGCAAATTTGGAAAAGATTTTGATGCTAATAGCATTTTAGCCTGTTAGTTTCTAGAAATTCTAATTTAGTTTTATTATTTTTAGAATTGTTATTATTTATGTTTATGTGACTAATAGAAATAGTCAAAGCTTTCTAATTTTTTAATGAAGTTTCAAGTAAGATTGATAAAATCGCCCTTAATTGATATAAAGTTATTTTTTGTTGAACTTTTTTTTATATAATTTATTAAGATATTTGCTCCAAATAGATTAAGGTTATTTTATACATAACAAAATGAAATATATTTATTTTATATTAAACTTTATATCACTATTTAGTATTAAATGATTGTTTGTTTGTGAAATTATCTGTAGTGGGGAAAATTATAAAGTTTATTGCAGGATTTTTCTTCAACAAAGTGAAATAAATTTAAATTTATATTTTAAAATTNTTTATTTTAAAAAAATATATATTTAAATATTAAAAAATATTATTATTAACTTAGATATTAAAAAGAAAAAAAAATTGTTGTATAATAATAATTAGAAATACTTTATTTTATAAAATAATAATTTAAGGATACCAGAAATTCTTACAGTGTTTTTTTGTCAGGGTCAACTTTATCAAATTTGGTCTTAAAGAAGACACGGCTTGAAACTGAGACAGGAATTTCTTGTTTGGTATTATTTTATTTTTTGAAAATATTTTTGTAAACATTTTTGTTTATTATTTTAAATGAAATAAAAAAATAATTTTAATATATTCTTCTTTTTAAATCTGTGTAATTTGAAATAATTTTTTATTTAAAAATATATGAAAAATTAATTTAATTTATTTTAAAATTTATATATGATAAGAAATAAAATTAATTTTAATATTTTTTACTTTAGTTGATTTTAATACTTAAATAAATAATTTTAAAATTTTTAAAATAATATCTAGCTAAAATTAATGAATTTTATAAAATAAGATAAGTGAAAAAAAAAATAACAATAAAGAATTTAACGGGGTCAAAATTTTCTTGAGCTTTTTGGGTATTTTCTCGATTCAAAAATTTCAATTTTTTTAAGAAATTCAAATTGTGGAACACATTTAAATTTCATCTGAATTTCGAATAAAAATAACAATTAATGAATTGGATATGAATAATTAAGAATCGAATCTTAATTGGAATAGTCATTTATTAAATGAATTAAGTATTAAAGCTTACACTCTACCCATTTCATAAATAGATTATTTGACCCAATCTGTTAACCCATTTATTATAATCCTTTAAGTCTCTTGAACGTAATGTGTTACAAAATTTTGGACCTAACTGTAATTTATATTTCCTTTTTAATTTTGGATTAGGTTTCCTATTTATTTAATTACTGTATTTTTTTTTTGATATTTCGATAGTTACTGCATTAGCGTGACCAATTGGAATGGGGTCCACTGAAAAACGAACCTACCCCAGTCAGCCGCTCTTTTCATCAAGATTCGTGACGCATCATGTTTATCCACTTTATATGGCACCTTCCGTAAATATACTCAACTCTCGTGGCGTTACTGACCCGTGATGTTGCCTACTGTTTGGTCAACGTCCACATGGCGCCGCCTACTCGGCCTTCACGGGGAGCTCCTCCTCTACTCGTTCGCCGCTCAATCGTCAATCTCTTCGTTCCGACACGCAGACTCCGTAAATCTTGTCCTCTTCTGTCAGTCTCTACAAGTCTTCTCCTTGGATGAGCGGCATTTTCATA
The DNA here is from genome assembly GCA_019297695.1 of Apostasia ramifera. Taxonomy (NCBI): domain Eukaryota; kingdom Viridiplantae; phylum Streptophyta; class Magnoliopsida; order Asparagales; family Orchidaceae; genus Apostasia; species Apostasia ramifera. Next base: position 6,567 of record JAEMOT010003848.1, on the reverse strand, counting down.
GATCACTGGTTGCGAGCCCCCTCTATATTAGCAGGATACAGTGGATCGGATGGGAGGTGCCGATAATATGAACGCCGCCGAGGCCGGTCTCTCCGCCGGCGTGAAAGACGGGAGCACCGAGGTACCTTCAAGATCGGCGGTAGCGGTGGGAGAGGAAGATGGGAAGAAGATCAGCGGAGGAGAGCAGGCGAGGGAAGGATTCGTTGCAGTGGACATTGGGGGTGGCGTCTGCGGCAGCCGTCCGGAGCAGGAAGTGCCGAATGTGTGCCGAATCTGTCATTTGAGCTCGGATCTGGTTGGATCGGCCGCGGAGGGCTGGGAGCATATTCAGATTGGATGCGGGTGCATTGGCGAACTGGGGATTGCGCACCGCCGCTGCGCTGAGGCTTGGTTTAGGGTTAAGGGAAGCAGGTATTTCACAAAATTTCTCGCTTGCTATCTTTATTATTGGTTTTGAACGAGAATTTCATTGTGATAAGCTGGTAAGTTTCATGGTTTTGAGCTAATCTATGCTTGTTGCGACTCAACTAGTTGATTTCAATACATTGTGCTGAATCTGTTGTGCATGTCTGAGAACACAGCTGCCTCCCAAACCACAACCCAAAAATGAAGAAGTGATGTTAACCAATTCCCAAACTGTTTGCTCATTTGGATCAACCCGATCTTGATTTAATTTAAATTCGATTCAATTTTTGATTGATCTTCGAATGAAATTAATAGACCTAGTGCCCCCTCTACATACTCTTTTTACAATAGTAGATTTAGAACCACGGAGTTTGACATTATGTTTTTACATTAGTAAATTTAGAACCACCGAGCTTAACAATATGATTTTCTGTCAGCTACTTGGGTTCTTTGTTAAAAGTCTTATCCATCTCATTGAATCTTTTGTGTTTACACGCGATCTTTGATCTCTGTTTGCACCGTTTTACTAACATCTGTACTAAAAGTCTAAAAATTATATACATCCAACATCAAGTGAGCTTGAAATTTTAATCAGTCTAATCTTGATCCGGTATAGGATTGAATCGAGCCTGCTTGAGATCAAATCAATTGAAAAATAATAGAATAATTAATACTAATAACAAACATCATTCCTACACACAAATAATTAACTTCATTATGTTTATTTGAAGCAATAGCCTAGTGTATTGCTACTTTAAAATTTTCTCTCATAACTCTTATTTAAATAGACATATCAATTTTCTATTTTGTTTTTATTTCTAAATTAAGATCGATTTAGGATTTAACATGCCTAATAAATAAATATATGTATGTCTAATGTTTTGACTTAAAAACACCCACTGCTTTGTTTTCTCCTCTAAATTTGGTTTAGAGATGACTTTCAGATATGGTATGCTAACAGTATATATCTGTTATAATATGTTGTTTTGAACAAACCCTTTTTCCCTGTAAATTTTTACTTCAGTGCTAAAGTTCATGTAATGTGCATGTTCAGTTATGGTGCTACTTAAAGTTTTCTGCTTTGCAAAAATAAATCGTTTGAGCTGTCAATCACATGCAGGATTTGTGAAATTTGCGGATTGGTTGCAAAAAACATCGTTGGGAAGGAGGACTGGAGTTTTATGGAAGTATGGCACGGGAACAGAAGGCCAGAAAACAACAGGAATTCCCCTGAGAGGGGATGCTGTTGGACAAGCCAAAAGTTCTGTAGCTTCTTAGTGTCCTTCATTGTGATAGCTTTCATACTTCAGTGGTACTTCAGAATAAGCTTTTCCTGGTAATAAATGATGTTCTCCAAAAATATGCTTATAATGGTGCATGCCACATAGTAACCATCAAGATCACATTATCTTTAATGTACATAAAATGAGTAGATACTATTATCTGAACATGATGGTGAAGTTTGTGTAAACGTATTGTTAAAATATAACTTTTATTTGATCATTAGAATGGTGAAATGAATGTGAATGCTCGAGTTTAGCCTGTAATGTATATAAATTTTTCAGTTAACTCGAATGTAATTACACAACTTTCATAGTATTGGAAGTGTGTAGAATATGATGTTTATGTGCTTCCAATATGCATAATGTGAATCCCATGAGGATTTAGTTTCTTTCAAAGGATGGTCACCAGTGGTCTTATTGTAACTATTTAAAGCTTTAGATGTGTCTCTCCGCGTGAGAGGTGCGGTCTCGCCGGCGTGTGAGAGTTGAGTCTTCTCGTTAGGGTTTCTGTGGGCTGGTTCTGCTGCTTCTGCAGATAGCAAGAGGGTGACTTAATAATAGAATTGATAGCAGTTACATTGTGGGCCATTTGGATGGAGCGAAACAATAGAATTAGGGGCGAAAAAAGTAGGCGACCGGAGGACATAAGTTCCTTTGCCACAAGCTACCTTGAGGAGTTTGAAGCTGCTCGGAAGGCAGAATTTCTCCCCTATACAGAACTTCAAAATGTTTGGATTCCCCCCCCCCCAACAACCTGTTCTAAAATTGAATTTTGATGCGACACTGCATGATGAGGAACGCAGGATGGGAATTGGCGTGGTTGCAAGGGATTCTTCCGAAGAGGTCATAGCATGCTTAGCAGACAAAATTCTTGGTTCCTACCATCCCATGATTGCAGAATGTCTAGCGGCTGAGCGAGTAATATGGCTTGCAGAGAAGTTAAATGCTAAACATATATGGATAGAGAGCGACTCTTTGGAAGCTATCAAACATATTCAGAATGAGGGGGAGGACTTATCCATCCTCGGGCCTAGACTGAAGGAAACAAGGAAGAGGCTGAAGTCTTTTAGCAGTAGCAGCATTACCCATGTCAGACGAGAGGGAAACAAAATAGCGCACATCCTAGCACGGTTCTGTCTTCACACATTAACTCAGGAAATTTGGGAGAGGCAGGTGCCAAGCTTTATCCAAGAGGTCATCAAGGAGGAAATTGTCTTTTGTAATAGAGAGTAAGATTGGGGTCTTGTTTTTATCTTTGATATCTTTATTGTAACTCTCTTTAGATCAAAAAAAAAAAAACTATTTAAAGCTTTAAGGAACATGGTTTTAAATTTCAGATAAAACATGTTCGACATTTTATGAGAGAATGCATCTAAGTTCATGATTGTAAATCAGATTGAAATTAGGGGAAAGAGAAAATTGCATAGTGGTTCATCAGCCACGAAGCATATAAGTTCATGATTTCAGATTGGGATTAAGGGAAAGCATCAAAGCAATAATTTTATGATACTGAAAGAACAAAACAGCAGTAACTAAATTGAGATTAGCGGAAGTATAATCGAAACAAATGAAAGCTAAATGCTCAACAGGTGAAACATCAAATATGTTAAAAATTCCATCTTTAGGTAAAATCAAACATCATGAACGGCACAGAAACGACCTCAAAATTCTAGAAAAACTCCTGTTTAATTAACATAACAAGTTGGTGAAACCAATAAAAACAATCACTTCTCAAAATTTTCAAATGCAATTGAATCTGCAGGAAATTCGAGGGGGAAAAACAACTCAAGTTGATCAAGGAGAAGAATGTAACCTTTCCTTCAGCAGCCGCACCAGCTCTCCTTTCTTCAGCTTTGAGAAACCCCTGATTTGCTTTGCCCTTGCGAGCTCTTTCAGCTCAGACAGCTTCATACCATCAATCTTCTGCAATTCAATAGCCACAGGGTCTGCCCTCTCTGGCTTTCCTTTCTCAACGTCTCCAGGGCTTCTTTCTTCAGTTGACGAAGACACCTTCTCCATTGCCTCCACATCATGTTCTTCCTTCACATCAAATTGGTTCATCTCCTGCAGCTCCTTCTTAAAACTCTCCTTCCTCCGTGGCGCAACCGGGAACGGTGATCTCCTCACAAATTTCGAAAAAGGCCTCGAGGGTTGTGAATCCCTCGACGCAGAATCATCTTCTGATCCGCTCCGTCCTTGCCGTCTCGGTTCTATGCCTTCGTCTATGATCAGAAATCATCAAATCGCGGAAAATCAATCAACCAACACAAACTGGGAGAAAAATTATTGAACTCACTTACCTCGGGCTCGCAGAGATCCAGAAATTGGATCGGCCGATCGGCCTCTTCTTCTCCTCGGAATTTTAGCGCCCCCTTCCTTCGAAATCGATTCTTGTATCCTCCTGAACAATGCAAGTACCTCATCGCTGCCAGAGGATCCGGATCTCTTCTTCTTCAACTCATCTCCCCCTTCCTCTCTGGGTTCATCCGAGGAGACGCTTCTTCGAGGCCGCCGTCCTCTGCTTCCCTCCGACCTGATGAATGTAGAGTTTGACGACCGGGTTCTTCCTCCGCCGGAAGCCACGAGCACAGCATCTGCAATCTCTGCGAAGTTTCAATCAGCTGCATCAAAAGATTAACTACACCTCAGTCTCGAGGAGATTTCTTAAAAATACTACTTCTCTAGGGTTAGGTTTTGGGGCAAAGACGTTACGTTTGCTGTTGATGGAAAATTTCGCCGGAGCTGGAGCGGCTGGAAGGGCGGCGCGGAGGCCGCCGTTAGGGAAGAGAACCGCATGCATCCTCATTCCTCCCGCACGGCTTGGCCTTCCCCCTCTCTCCTTAGAGAAATTTTTGCGTGCACCGGTGCACGGTACACCAGCCCAATTAACACACGACACGTAGATAAAAGTAGTCAGATGTGCTGACGTATCGTGTGCTAATTGGGTTGGTGTACCGTGCACCGGTGCACGCAAAAATTTCTCCTCTCCTTATCCGTTTTCTGATTCGAAATTAATTAGATTATTATAATATCCGGTTGAATTAAATTGAGATTAATTCAATAATAAGTTATCCAATGAATTATTTTTATGACTTATTATCAATTTAGTTTTAATTTGGACTTTTGTCATCACTGTTCTATTAATTTACAAATGTTTTGATCTCGACCAGGCTCAGTTTAATTGACTTAGGCCATATAATCAAGACTAAATTTATATTAGTTTAAAAAATAATAATAATAATAATAAATAAATAAATAAATAAATAAATAAATAAATTTTTTAATTATTATACCTAAATTTTAATATAAAAAAATATTATTTTATTTTTACTCTAGATCAAAATATTTGATTCAAATATTTTAATTTAGGATGTGAAATAAATAGATATTTTTATTAAAAATTATTATGTAAAGTAAAATAATTTTTTTATATTAGAATTTGTGTATAATGATTAAAAAAATTTATTTATTATTATTATTATTTTTTTTTAACTAGTACTATTTTGATTCTGATTTTAGTCTTCGCATTAAACAGAGCTTAAACATTATTAATCAAAATTTGAGCTATAAAAATGAATCTTTAGTTGTCCAATTTAAATCGAGTTAATTTTAATTCAATTTAAAATTTAATTCGATTGTCGATTAATTTTAGAGAAAAATTAACAACCCTGCTCGTACAGGTGAGTACCATGTTCAAACTCACTTGAAAGTTGTTCGAATTTTATTTGATTTAATTTTGAGTTAAATTTTTTTTTATGACTTGAAGTTGATTTATTCAAAATGAAACTAATTCAACTAATAATCAATTTAGTATTTATATAATGATATATGTTTAGATCTTTTTAATTATATTTAAGATATTTTATATATATGTTGACGTGGGATGTGGGGATCCTAGGAAACACCGAAGAGAGAGAGTTCCGGAAGACGGCGACGCGCAATGAGGGTGAACCTGTTAACGGAGGCTCAGGGAAGAGATTCAGTTCGAAGCAACCAGAAAAGCACACGGAGATTTAAGGTGGTTCAGGGAGGAAATCCCCTACGTCCACCGGTCGATCAGTCAAGGTATTTCACTAAAGTCAAAAGATAGCCCTGAAGGCTTGTACAATGCTTTCTTTTAGAAAAGAAGGAGGAGGAGAGGAAGAAGAAAAAGAAGTAGCTCCTTGGTTCGAGCTTTCCTCCCGGCGGATGAGAAAATTCCTCCCTTCTCTTGTATGTGTGTCTTGGTCCCAATCCCCTACTGGCTGAGACTGTTCAACGGTTTTTATAGCCGTTGGGCGCGTGTAGCTTCACCCTGGTTTTCCGGAGGAAAGGTGATGGATGAGCTCCGAGCGTCGCTTATCTGTCACTGGAGAGATCTGCCGCTGTACGGGGATGTAAGGATCCTTTAATGTTGGTACTTTTCTGGAGAAGAGTGTCTGTACGGAAATCGGCGGGGTTAGGTGAGGTTTGATTGTGACATGCGTTACCTCGTACCCTCGTGCCCGGGGTTACGAGGGATTATCCTGGATCGTCGTGGACGATGGTTGATTGAATCCTCGTGCCCGAAGTTTGACCTAGGTTAATGGTCCTGCAAAACTGGAAGTTGAATCAGCAAATCAATCAAGTACAGGCCTGTCAGGCACCACGTGTTCGGCCAGGATGCAGCGCAGGAGCCACGTGTTAACATCAGCCCCCCGCATTGTCAGGGCGCGAATATTAATATGGGTCCTGGAATGCGAACCGTCGCGAAGGTAGACGCGCTGCCCAAGGTCTGCAAGGATAAGATGGGGATAAGGAAGCTGCTGTCGCGAGTAGCTCTATCGCGGCGGTGGAAGCCTACAAAATGAGCTTACCTTGCAGGAAGGAAAGGTTAGATGGGATCAGGCGGGCCTGGGAA
>JAEMOT010003846.1:892-19425 GCA_019297695.1 Apostasia ramifera | reverse complement strand
TACTGTAAACACATCAATTTTCTTACTTCAATTAAAAATTATAGTCATATGAATTTAAATTCGTCACCCTAATTGGAAATTTTAAATAAAATAAATAAATTAAAATATATAAATTCATAAATATTTAAATTATTATTTATATAAATTAATTTATTTATAGCATTTAATTAATATATTAATAATATAGTTAAGATTAAAGTTAATTTAAAAATATGAAGTTCATCATCAAAAAATATAATATAAAATATATGAAATGTATAAAATTTAAATAAATATAATGTGATAGTGATAATATTTATAAATTAATAATGTAATATGTAATTTCGTATATATTTTATGTCCCGTATGTAAAAATCTTAAATTTGTTTATATATGTCTTCCGTTTAAATAATTATTATTCATCTTCACTCTCCAGGTCTGACAAAGACTTCCTCTGCCGGGTTTTCGGTCAGGCGATCAAGGCCGGGGCGACGACGGTGGTCATCGCCGACACCGTCGGCTGCACGCTCCCGTCGGAGATCAAAGCCCTTGTTTCCTACGTCCGCGCCAACACTCCCGGCATCGAGAACGCGGTCATCTCCGTCCATTGCCACAATGACCTCGGCCTCGCCAATGCCAACACCCTGGCCGTATGAACTCCTTCATCTCTCTCTCTCTCTCTCTCTATGTGTGTGTGTGTGTGTTCTTGTTTTGCTCCCCATGCGTACGTTTTTATTAGGGATGGGTTGCAGGCGATCGAGGCCGGAGCGAGGGAGGTGGAGGTCACGGTCAATGGCATCGGGGAAAGGGCTGGGAATGCTGCCCTGGAGGAGGTACAAAACCCTAATCTTTCTGTCTGTGCATGATTTGATTGTGCTTTTGGGTATACTATGGATTAAAAACTAATTTGTATTCTTTGTGCTTTTTGGGGGATTCGGAGATTGGGTAATTGAGATTATGCCAAGGTATGATATAATCCGTAGGATGTTGGTGAAGTGATTTGTGAATGATTGGGACGATAGTAGAATGTAGCTGTATAGAATATATTCTACCTTTTCTGCAGAAGTTTGCAATCTGGAGGAGTTGCAATGAAGGTTAAAGGTTTCACGAGGCTTTTATGATTTAATTTGAGAAAAGCGTTAGGTTTCTGCAGCTAATACTGGTTCATTCTGGCATCTCTGACATATAAGAATACTTGCAACGTGCTTGCGCAGATTGCACGAAAATTTAAAATAAATTTGTATTCTGATTAAGAATTTTTTTTTTATTGCCAGCAAATTTTAATATTTCTGTAAAGAAAATTGTTGGCTATGTTGATACCTTATAATTGGTTCTCTTGGAGGTCTACGTGACTTTCTTGCTTAATCGCCAACCCATTCTCTCCTTTGCAAAACCCACGATATAGCAGCACTGTTGACGAATGAACCATTGCTCACACTTTCTTCAGCAGATTTTGTGGCATCGGAAGATGATGGGTTCCGTGGAAGTTGGGATTCAAGGGAATTCGATATGCTAGCACTGTTTGCCATGGATTTAGGACTCGATGACCACTGCCATTTCCTATGATTCGTTAATCGGCTATTAATCGTCTTTCTCGGCGCTCTCAAAGTTGGACTAGGTTTTGACTGGGACTTGGCAAAAACTCCTAGACAACAACTGCTCGTCGATGCTTGGAACCTGGCCGCGAAGAGAAAGGACGAGAGAACTGAACCGGAGATGCGCCGGAGATTTTATCGATTCAGGCCGATCACGCCAGCTTTCCCCTAGTCAATTTCACGCCGGGATTCCCCGCATCCGTCCCTCTTTTCACCATTTTTTTTACCAGCCATGGGTGATCTGATTAAGAAATTTGTTTGTTACATTTGGTGTTTAAATTTTTGTATGTGTACCGGAAACCATCACTATCCTTTTTGATGGAAATTTATTTCGATCAAAACTGTATTCACTTTTAGCTACCTCTCACCAGTTGAACTTCATAGCTGTGTATGATAGAATATTACATTTTTCATAAAATGTTCAGTTGCGGCATATATATAGTTACAACTTCAATAAAAATAATTTCTGCAAAAAGTTCAATGAGATTGAATTATTGAACTTAATTACTAGTAGGATGCATGCATTTATAAATTGCAATAAATACATCTGGTGCTTAACTTTCTCGTTCAACACTTCAGGTTGTCATGGCAATTAAGTGCCGCAAGGAGTTATTGGGTGGCATTTACACCGGGATTAATACTAAGCATATCAGTGAAACAAGCAAGATGGTATATCATTGATCTTTTTTTTTTGAATGCTATACAAATGATCTACTGAAGGCATAGACATTCTAAACTGTAATTTCATTGTAGGTGGTAGAGTACACAGAATTGAATGTTCAGCCTCACAAGGCTATTGTTGGAGCTAATGCTTTCTCTCATGAGAGTGGTATTCATCAGGTAAAGAACATTCTTGAATTGCCACTTGTCTTTTAATTAGTCCTTAACATTAATTTTTTATGTTTAATTTTTGCAAGGATGGTGTCCTAAAGTTCAGAGGGACATATGAATTCATTTCTCGTGAAGATATTGGATTGAACCAAACAAATGAATCTGCTATCGTTTTAGGAAAGCTCAGGTATTTATTCACTTACTAATCTGTACTAATGAGTAATATGAATTTAATGTGAATGTCATTGATTAGCTTTCATATTCATGAAACTTCTAGTTTCATTGTATATAGCTTGAAGTAATATGGAGCCTCCCATTTTGTATAGAAAGAGTATGATTTGCCCCTGTACAAAATAAAATAAATGTTTAATGTTTAGGAGATTTACATGAAGGGCTCTTTAATTACAAAAAAATTATGTGTTTATCATCAAAGATAAAATATTATGTATATCACAATAAAATCTCACAAAATTATATATTCTACATTACAAAAGTGAAGAAATGCTTCTAATATATTGCGTGATAAAAAAAATTCACTTAAATTTAATAGTAAATTGTAAAAAATAGTTGTAAGATCAGCAATATTATATGGTACAGAATGTTGAACTATAAAATAAAAATATACAAGTAAAATAAATATCACAGAGATCATGATGCTAAGGTAGATAAATGAGTATACATAAAAAAATAGGATAATAAATGAGTATATTCACGAGAAGGTTAGGGTAACCTTAGTTGAGGATAAGCTCAAGGAGAGTCAACTAAAATGGTTTGAATATATAAACCGTAGGCTGATGGAAGCTTCAGTAAGGAAAGTTAAGTTATTGGATTTTTTTATGTTAAAAAAGGAAGAAGAAGACCAAATAAAATATGACAAAAAAGTTATCAAAAATAATCTCATATATTTGGAGATAAATGAGGGCTTGTTATTTGATAGAGCGCAATAGAAATAAAAGATTCATATAGCTGATCCCACCTAGTCAGATAAAGGCTTGGTTGTTGTTGTTATTGTTAACTTATTGTGTATAATTCACAAGTTTATAATTGAGGCTTTCATCTCACTAGAATGGGTATAAAATAGATTTTATATATAATTAAGCTACAAAACAAATAGTATTTGAAGTATAACATTAAAGTTTGCAAAGTTTAATTTTTAATTAGGTTAAAATTAAACTTGGATAAAGAAATTTTTTTTTTGAAAGTTGTGAATAATGTGAAATAAAATTAGTTTTTATATTGAGATATGTGAGGGATGTGATATATGTTAGTTATTATTTTAATATATGTGTAGGATGTGAAATAAATTAACTATGTGATGTGATACGCCTGTTTAAAATTAAACTAGGTTAATTTTAACCTGCTAAACAAACAGGCCTCCTATTTAATTTTTAGTATTAAAGTAATTTAGGTCATATGATTTAATATTTTAGATTATAAATTATGATTTTAGGACTCAAGATTTGGAGTATAGTGTGATTTTATCCAAAAAAATGATGTAAAATTTGTAATCTTGTAAGATTGTAATTTGATATACGTAGTATTTCATTTTTGATGGTGAAACATGTAATTTTTTATAATTAAAGTGTCTTCTATGTAAATGCTACTTTATGGTTTATTCTTATAGAACTGATAATTCTTTAAACAAAAACCAGAAATAACTTGCTAAAGGTTTTTTTGTTCTTTTACAGTGGGAGGCATGCCTTGAAATCACGGCTTTCTCGGGTAGTGCTTCCTATGTATCTGTTTGGAACCAAAGTAAAATTGTTGTAGATAATTTTCACAGTTTTTTATTTACATGCTTCCAAATTGTACTTATCATTTTCAGCTAGGTTATGATGTAGATGGAGCTGAGCTTGATGCTGTATTTAGGAAATTTAAAGAATGGACTGGAAAGAAGAAGGTATGGTGGTGTTTATACGTTACATTCTTATTTATGTCTACTGAATTTTTCTTGATATTACCTTTGCTATTAGATTTGTGAACTCGTTTGTGTGTGATACATCCATGATTTTATTGTATGGATTTCTTTGTTTTTGGCCGTTGAATTATATTTGCACTTCCTGTGTAAGCAAACCTGTTCAGTCTGCCTTGCTGAAAGCAAATTTTGATATAGTTTAGTCAACATTTATTTATCTTTTTGCTGCTTGCATCCTTTGAATCATATTCACCGTTCCTGTGTAAGCAACACCTGTTCAGTCTGCCTTGATGAAAGCAATTTTTGATATATTGTAGTCAACATTTATTTTTCTTTTTGCTGCTTGCATCAGTTAATGGAAGAAATTTTTTTTACTTGAGTGTTGTCATCGAAATAACTTATTATACTATAAGAGAGTTGTTTAAGGCTGAATTCATAAGTTGAACATACATCCTTTCTAAAATATGCCTAAAATTTACAAGACACTTTAGGCCTGTTTGGTCTTTATACTTTTTTCTTTTTTGAAATGAGCTCTATGCTATTTTGATCATACTAAATACCAAAATAATTCATTTATTATAAAACATAAAAAATATTAAATTAATTTTTATCATATTTCATATAATTTTTAATATTAAAAAAATTATTTTATAACATCTTAAATTATTTTTAATACATCAATCAATTTTATTTTACATTATACATAATGTTTAACATAGCTAACTAACTTTATTTCTTGTCATCATGTAATTTAAGGCAAGCCTACAGTTTTTATAGCAAGATCAAATTAATTTTTTTGCCAAGCAAGCCCTATGTTCTCCAGTAAAAAACTTCATGAATCATACCTATGCATTTTGCTGCTGCATCTATACTTCATGTTAATGTTTTGTATCTGTGCACAATTGAAATATATGTGTGTGTGTAACTAATGCATTAATGTCCTTCCTACTTGAATGGAATTAAGGTTGATAAAAAGTTTATTTCTAACAGTTACTATTCCTTTGCAGCGTATTAGTGATGATGAAATTGAGGCACTTGTTTGCAGTAAACCTGTGCAATCGCAACCTATCTGGTCCCTTGGGGGCGTTCAAGTTAGTTTGATTGCTATTGAAACAATTATTCCACATTCTTATAACAGATAGCATTTTGTGACTGATAATCTTGCAGGTTGTTCACGGAACTCTTGGCTTCTCATCAGCTACGGTTAAACTAATAAACATGGAGGGTAAAGAGAAAATTGCTTCTTCATCTGGAATAGGACCACTTGATGCTGCGTATAAAGCCATTGAGACTATTGTTCAGGTACAATATCGAATTTTGCCGAAAGTTTCTGCTCCATAAATTTCTTAGTTAAATCAGCAATCTTTTTGTTTTTTAACTGAGGTTGCAATATAATATTTGTTTCATTCATGTAATTTTCTTCAGCAATTTTTAATTATTTAGAGATGCTAGATCTCTTGCTCTCTAACATAAAGGTTGCTTGTTTATGGGGTTATTTTAATTGGATATTGGGATTGGTAAAAGATTTCAAATAAAATTAGTTTAATTTCTGGATATATGCAAGATGTGAAATAAAGTTAGGGCGCATTTGGTTTGATGTTATCTTGATATATTATGTCATCTAAATATGTCAACATCTAGATGTCATTTTTTTTTTATTTATGTTATCAAGCCAAGCAATTATTATTTTTAGATAATATGACATAACATTGAATCAAATTCTCCAGTAATATTTTTATTTTGGAGTTTGTACAGAATGTTAAATAAAATTGATTTTAATGTTAGAGTTTGTGTAAAATTGTTAATTTAATGTTGAAGTTTGTGTATGATGTGACCTGTAAGATTAATTTTTAACCCAAGTTAAAGTTAAACTGGCAAATAAACATTAATCGATTAGCAAGAGAAGGATGGAGAAGAATACTGCATAAATAGTTTCAATACAGCAACATTGTCTTTGTCTAATAACTTCTTGTTATGTCTAATATAGTTGCTCTAGTGAACACAAATAAAACTTCAAATCAAGAAGCTTATTGACTGGTTTTACCCAGAACTGGTCTAATAAGATTCAGTTTCGCCCAGAACCGGTTGAATCGGACTAGTTCCGTCTGATTCTAAGGCATAGAACTAGTTAGATGCGGTTCTACACGTGCATGATTGGGGAAGCGTCTGATTTTTCTTTTTCTTTTTAAATAATGGTGGGCAGCGCTGCACGCTCTGGCAGTGTGTGCATGGCCTCATCCATGTACCTGCTGCTAGTGCATTGGCGCTGCTCCTATTTTAAAATAAAAATAAAAATAAAAATAATAATAATAATAATAATATTTTTTCTTAAATAAACGTTTACGGACAAAAGCAGAACGCGGTCTGACCCGATTTAGTGAATCGGACTGGATTTGATCCGTTTCTGGGTTACACCTATAGGTTTCGGACCCAGTCTGAAGCCTATAGGGACTGGACTGGACCGGTTCTCCAGGTCCAACTAGACCTGGAACCAAACTGGTCTGGTCCAGGTCCAACTCTGGTCCATTAAGCATGGTGAACTTCAAATAGATTGTGGAAGGAATTAGAAAGTTGCTTTTCTTTATGAATTGTTTGAGATCCTTGCAAGGATGTAACTGATTTCTGAATCAGCAAACGGAAATTTTGTGCTTTATGACACTAAAGCAAACGTTGTTTTGTTAACTAAAATGGCATAGCAGAAAAAGGAAGAGAGTTGAAGAGATTTTGGTTTAGCCAAGTGATTGCATTCCCAGTATTGATAAGATGATTTAGTCTCCGTTAAGATAAAATTTGTAATTGACTTGGTGATTTGGACATGTAAATTAAAAGTGCAACAGTGCACTGTGAGATGACATTCTGTAGAAGGAATTTAAGGACAGGGAGTAAGTCTTAAGAGTTAAAGGTTATACAAAACAATGAAGCCACTGCTTATCTGGTTTTCTGTATGATATTTGCCTTCAATTATATTTTCCTTATTTTCTTTCTATTATCTTTTGCAATTTATTATTTTGATGATTCTGAAATAGTATCTTGTTTAAAAATCAGACTCCTATAAAGCTTGTTGAATACACAAACACGCCCCTGGATGGAATTAATTCAATTTTCTCAACTCAAGTAGTTTTAAGCGAAGATCACAGTCAACTGTCTGCTTTTCCCCCCATTGAAAAAGTTAACGGTGATGCAAATGGTTTTGCCCCATCAGGGAAAGCAAACGGTCAATCCCCATCAGGGAAAGCAAATGGTCATGCGTTCAGGTCTGGCTATCTTCTTTATCACTTTTCAATCTTTCTGGTGTGATTTACGATAAAAAAGGTAATTCATTATATCCTTTTTGTTGGATCCTAGTATGTTAGTTCATTCATGCTAACATGCTTGTGATGACCAACGCATATATCAAAAAATAAATGAAATTAATCATATTTTTTTAACAGCCATATCAACTAATTCATCCAAAGCTTCAAAAATGGTTCATTATTATTGCTAATTTCACTATTGTCTACCTGGTTCTCTCTACATCTAAGCTCCTGTTCTCTTCTTCTCTAGTTCCAACTTGCTGCTATTCAGCAATTGTAAGATTGAAGCAAGTTGACTAGATAGGTGACCTTGGGATGAAGCCTGCCTTGTAGTATTGGGTTCCAGCTCTTTCTTCTTTTTCTTCAACTCCTCTTCTCCAAAACTCTCCTTCATGCTTTTTGGACCAGCCAAAAAGAGCAAAGAGAGAAATTTCTCCCTTAAGCAAAATCATCCCACTTCTAGTAGATGACATCTAAGCCTAGCTAATGCCATTTGCCCCCTTCATGCAAATGCCATTTCTTCAACAAATGACACCTAGCTTGCTAAGTGTCTATGTTCTATCCCATCCATGCATGCAAAGATTAGAATGGGTTAAGGCTAATTAACTAATCTAATCCTGAGCCTTAATCTAATTAATCTTGTTTCATTAGGTTAAGCTAGGTGAGTCCAGCTTTTCCCTTATCCTTCATCTTGAACTCTTTTAAGATTTTTAATGAGTCCTAGGATTTAGATGAAATTCACCACCCTAAATTTTTAAGTTTAGATTAAACCGGGCTCTAGTCATCATCCAAAAACCCATATGCATAGCACCAATTTGTGTAACAAAAATAACTTGAATTTTTGAGTCATTACAATGCTATTCACATGTATCATCAGAAATTCTGAATAAAGGATACAACTATGAACAAGTTATTTTTGTTATATTTTTTCTCCTTTTCTTAAACTTATTTAAACATACTCTTTAAGATTGTTTTATGTTTAACTTCTGACTTGGAAATAAATAAATCTAGATAGCAATCGACCGATATTCTTGATCTAACAGTGCTCTATACATTTAATTCCTCTACTTATCAGCTTCAACGGGAGTGGCGAAGATGCAGACATTGTTGTTTCTAGTGTCCAGGCCTACTTGCAAGCACTAAACAGGATGCTCTCCATGAAATATTCAATCTAGATTTTTCTACAAGTATCAGAAGGTATGCTCTTAGACAACTTTCCTATTTTTTGTGATTATGGCAAAACATCAGAAAATATCTTTCTTGAAGCTCTCCTTTTGGAAGTTTTTTTTTTTAAAGAAAATTTTCCTGCTGGATATGTCCTCATTTTCATCTGATTAGCAAAGAATTTTCCTATGCTTAGAAAAAAAATGAAATATTCCTTCAGAAGGATATTCACAAATAACATGATTTCTATGATATATTGAATTCTGACAACATGGAGGACTTATCTATTGTTTCATTGAATTTAATTTGTTTTCCTGTTATGTTATGTTTTACTGCACAAGAAGATTACTTTGGAAAAGCTAGATCTACATTTCAGTCTGTTATATCTCAGCCACCCGTTATATTTTTGTTGGATCCCTATTTTGTTAGAAAAAAAACTCATTGTGCAAGTTCCTGCGATGTTTCAGTCTTGGAGTAGTTGAAGCACCTTTGCTCTGGCATAATGAGTTTGTAGTTCCCTAGGTTTTAGATGTGTCAATTCAGGTTTGTCAGGTTGGTATTGGGTCCAACTCAAAAATTGCCCAACTTGAGCTGGGTCAACCTAAACCCATCCTGAAACATTAATAGCAATTCAACTGGATTTCGCTCAACATGAAGATGACTTGTAATATGATTTGAATGGTCTGCATACTCTCATGTTATAAGTAGTATACATATAAGAAACAATGAAAGACAAGTGTTGCATTATGTTTGTAAGCTCTGATGTGATCATGAATTATTTTGAGCAAAACAAACGGTGAGGATTCTTAGTTAACTTCTCATATATCCGCAAGTAAGGATCTATTTTTGTATCGACCCAATTCAAACCTTTAAATATTCTTGGTTATGATTCTTCAACCCAAACACGCCCTCAAACTTATTAAAAGGGTTCCCGGAATTCTAAATTTTAGAATCAGGTTGGAATCGGGTTTTCTCTGGTCTATTGTTGAAACCTCTGATTCTATATTTGTACACTCTTGGTCACTTGTTAGCAACCTAATCATTATACCGATGCTTTCTTTCCCAATTTGATTTTGAATTGAATGTATTACCTAAATTATCTTACGCAAAGTTGTAATTCCGTGCCACACAAAAACTAATTCCTTGACCCAAAAGCATAAAAAAACCTTTTCCCTCTACTTTGTCTCACTTAAATTTGTTCTTCGCATAATAAAAATTAAAAAATATCTTGATTAGAATAAAATTTGTTCAGGCTTGGCATCTCGAGAGGGCCGGTGACAGAATCCAGCATTGGACCATATCAGCATGAAGCTAAAAGCTGATTGTTATTTTTGTTTGTGATTTTTTGGTAAATCATATTTCAGCAGTGTTGTTGTTGATGTCTACTGCTAATAATGAGTCCTGCTGCTGAATTCCTTGTTTGTACTTGCAGCTACTATATATTGAAGTAATGCTGGATATAAATGTAGTTGTGACCATGGAATTGTTTCCTTGTTATCTTACAAAATGCATACTTATTTATATACTTTATGCACCTTGTAGTAATGGTTATGCTTCCTTTCTTCTCCTTCAACTGAAATGTTTCATGGGAAAATGAGTAGCTTCATTTCCTTGTAATACTTGGAATTATATTGCTGTATAACTTCATAGAAATAGGATGCACTCAGCATAAAGAAATTGTTCATCACAAATGTGTGAAAGCTTGGTCATTTTTAATTCTCATGAACAAAGAGCAGAAAGAACTCCATGGCCTGTCCAGCAATTGTATTGAGAAACGTCATCTTATTGCTCGTCTTTAAACAATATATGAGCAAGTTTTTCGACAAAATAGTGTGCCTGTTACATATAAGATTGTATGCGTCAACCCTTCATAAATTAAAACCGACATGATGTGCACTCAGATACTCATTTACGAGAAAAATTTGTAATCCTTTGCTTGGAGGATTATATTTCTTAAACCTCCAATTGGAGACAAGATCATCAGCATAAGACCCAGCAGAATGCAGATCTGTAAGGAAATTTTTTCAAAAATGTGGGTCATATCAATTTCTAATACTGAGAACAAGGAAGAATTAGCAAAGGCTGAAGCTTTCAAGCTTTACCCAATTTATGATCCAAGACAAGCTGAACCTCTTTGGCTTGTAGAGTCTAAGCCACATGATGCAGGGAAGCTGCATGTAGAAGTTTCCTTCTCAGATTTAAAGTATGCCGAAATCGGTATATTCTTTTTGGTATATTATTCATGTGTGAATATCAATAGATAAAAACGAGACCCAAAGTTAGAAACTTCGAGCTAGGTTAATCTAAAAGATTAAGCTTGTAAGTAATGTTTCACGAATAGTTTTATAATCTATGTGGACACGGAAGAATTCCATTTTACTCAAAAAGGGAAAGACATGGATTTGCAGGCTTACGAAGTATGAAGTTGGTGCAAGCGCAAATCCGCCGAAGAACCCGAGTAGCCCTCCAAAGAAAGGGAAGGTTATACCAGTAAGCATTGTGAAAGCTGCAATAAGAGCATTTGTTTCCATTCAGAATGTTTATCACAAACTCTAATCCAAATCATTGCTCAGGTTAGAGGGCTGCTACCAACGAAGGTGCTGCGAGCAATCAGTCGAAGAGTGACACCAGGTGGAAACCGGAGCTTCTTCACTAACATGGTTTCTATCATGTCGAACACTGGCATGGCATAAACCTGCATTTATGATCAACATTTAAAGCATGTTATTTTGGGAAAATAGTGTGATGAAAGGCATGAAATGGAAGGCCTTCAAACATGCACCTGATAGCTTCCAATGACATGAACAACTACCATCATGTTAGCCAATGCTATCAACCAGTGTGGCGTCTGCAGAGTGATGAGGATGTTGTCATCGACCGAGTTTCCGAATGCCCAATACCCGATGAAAGCAACAGGGAAGTAGCAGAGTGCAACGACGATGTAGGCGACTACAACGCCTCTCCACATCGGCTTCTTTGAGGGATTATCCACACTAGAAGGTATGGTTGCTTGTATTTCTAGGACCACATTGTGCCCAGCATAGGCAAAGGCAACGTCGCCTAAGGCATTGAAGAAGTTGAATACTGTCCCTGCTTTGCTGGAAGACTCATGTCCATACTCCACTCCTTCCTGCTTCCCCTTGTCCACAGATGCTCCCCATGCAATTGTAGAGTAGCTGCATAGCAAGAAGAATATGATATCTAAGTATATTAAGTTGTTTGTTCTTCATTGACATTGTTGTGAAGCTGCATGTGACAGGTTCAGAATCGAACACTAACTACCTGAGAGACATGACAGCTGCTGCAAGCGAGACACCGGAGATGGAGTTGAAGTTTGGCAGCTGTGATAGAGCAAAGTGGACCGAGGCGAAGACCATGATGAAGTAACTGAGTTTGATGGACTTACAGTCAGGGCAGACTACGTTGTGGAACTTCTGGAGAGATCTTCCTCCGGTGACCATGTACACTATACAGACACTGATCTCAACCACTAGCTGTTGAGGAACCACAATCCATAGACCGAGCTTCTCGCCAAATGCATGCTGACCCAACTCATGATACCGATCAAAGCGCTTCCCAGGAACCATCTCATGCATCTCTACCATTTGCCACAAAGTGTATAGAGTGATGAACCATGATAAAACTAGAATTGCAATCCCGGGGCCCCTGTTGATTGATGTAATATGAAAAATGTTAATGCATTGAGTTGACTTTGAGCAAGCCAATATTTAGATGTTTGAACTTGGATTTATTATTCTAGTTTTAAATGATTTTTGGCCCATTGAATTAAAATATTATGCAATAAATAAAAGATGTTCATTAAAATAAAATACATTGAAACAATGCTTTAATCCAATAGGCCTAGGCTTGAGATGTTAGATTCAATAGTTGAATTAATAATACTGATCAACTTTCAATTTGATTAAAATTTAACTCGAGATAAACTAAAGTGTTTTGAAAGCGAGGTCAGAAAACTCAAGCTCGAATTGAGTCAGAATTTGTGCAAGTGAAGCTAACCATCCAAGCCCAGCCATTGCATAAGGCAAGCTGAGGACTCCTGCCCCAACCATTGCAGTGACATTGTGGAATGCTGAGTACCACCACTTGGCCTCTCTTGAAGATGTGATTGGCAGCCAATCATCTATGTTCTTCTCCTCCTCACTCTGCATTATCAATATTTCTACTTTAAAAAATCATATAGTAAATTAATTTCATTATTTTCTCAATAATATGTATATATATAATTTATTTTTAAAAAATCAATATATATATATATATATAATATAAATTTGAACCAACTAGAACTTGATTTGTAATTTTGTGAGTTCAAGGTTGTTCAATTTGAGATGAGTTGATTTTAAGTTTAAGTGAAAATTCGATTCGAGTGGCTCGACATCAATGCTTCAAAAATTGAATGAAAAAAGGGTGACTCGTGGGCGTAAAACTTATTACCTCTCTCCTTTCACATGTACTCAACTCAAAACTATGATGCAAATAGTTTTTCAAGTTGAATTAATTTATATATAATAATAATCAATCTATTGTTATTATTATTATGGTAGATATAATAACAAAAGTGTTCATAACAATTAGGTTCTTTTAGTTTGAGCTTATATGCAATGAGGTATTTCTAGTTTTCAAATTAATTAAATTAATTTTTTAATTTAAGATAATGTGTAAATAAGCTTTTTGGTATTAATAAAAGTACCTAATAAAGAGTATTTTTCTCGATTATCAGATTAGATTAGATATTATATTCATATGAAATATTGATATAATTTTTGAAGTTGACCAAACTAATCTACTAATTATAGAAAATATCATTTATCATATAATTTTTTTAATACTAATAGATTTATTTAAGCATTAACTTAAATTGGAGTATCAACTTAGTTAATTTGAAAATTTGAAGAACCTAATTACATATAGACCCAAATGAGAGGGAATTAATTTCTATTAACCCAAAAAATAAAAGTAGTTATAGGTCAATAACACTTAAATTTAGTGTTTTATGTAGTTAGTGTGAAAATCAACATATTTTTTATTAATATTAATAGACTTATTTACGAGTTATCATAAATTGGAGGGCAAATTTAGTTAATTTGAAAAATTGAAGAATCTAATTATATATAGACCTAAACGAGAGGAAATTAATTTCTATTAACCCAAAAAATAAAGGTAGATATAGATCAATAACACTTAAATTTAGTGTTTTATGTAGTTATTATGAAAATTAACATATTTTCTTACTTCACACTCAAATCTTTCAGACTGATCAAAGTATCTTTACTTATATGTAAAATTTGTGGGTTCATTTATTTGTCATATAATATTAAGAGCCAATTACATATATTATATAATATTTATCAAAAATTACAAATTTTATATTATTTTTTAATAAAATTTTATTATACTTTTAATTCCGAGTCATAAAATTATAACTTAAAATTCAAAATACTAAATTATATACCCTAAACTATTTTAGTACTAAAAACTAAATCTTAAACTCTAAAACTTTAAAATATAAATTTAAAACTTTAAAATTTTAATTTTAATAAATTAATTATATATGTAATCCACTTAAAATTTAATAATAAAAGTTTTTATTATATATGAACTTATAAATAATACATATTATGGAAAGATATTTGGAAATATATTAGTAATTTATTTTATGATATTTTTAAAAATATTACATAAATATATAATTTATGTGTGTTGCATGTAATTATTCTTAAAATTAATCAAGTTAATTATCTATATTAATAACACCGTTGATTTTTTATTTTAATCTTTTTAAATAAAATGCAACCCAAATGACACAGCTTTATATGATAATATTTACACACTTATTCCCAAATTTTATATTTACATAGGAACATTTAATTCTCTTAATTAGCTAACATATCGTTACGTGACAGATCAGATCGACAACAACAGTGTTATATTAAATTGTTTAACGAGTTACATAAAATATCTTAGTGTCATGTAGGTAGATGATCAGGGGTGGCTATTTTACGTGAAAATCAAAATTCGCACGAAACCCATATGTATATTAGTCGATTCAAAATCGACTCAATATATATATAAACGTACATGTTCATAATTCTTTAAAGTATAACTGAGAAATTTTATATTTATATATACACACATATTATAATAATTTATATAAAAAAGATGGGGTTATAAATATACAAATAAGATTTAGAACTAACTTTATAAATTAAGAACAATATAAATATAATTAAGCTGAATTAAACTTGAAAATCGACTCAATATTGAAAATTTTTAGTAGGCTCGAATCGAACTCCACTCGAAATAAAAAATTTTAACTTCGCGTTTAGCTTGGCTCGCTCGAAATTGACTCAAAGCCACTCGTAAAATGATATTAATTAGTATGCAACAATCAGTGGAATTGCTAACTACTCCCCCAGCCTAGCTATGTTGGGAAACTTTGCCTGAAAGAGAGGAATGAACTCTCTCCTTTAATTTTTGAAATATTTCAGTGATAATTTTTTTTTGATAAATTTCATTTATTGGTTGATTTTTTGTGTTATACTCATAAATTTTGCTTCAAATTTTAGGAAGAATTTCGGGGCGACCAATAAGGGGCTGGCATTAGGACTGTTATCGATCCGATTTTGAGCCGAGTTAATATCAGCTCAAAATCGGATCGATCGTATTACGATCAACTCAGTAAATTTTTAAGAGGAGAGAGAGAGAGAGAGCGCGTAGTACTTTCCAGTTGTTGATGCTGTTAGATCTGTTGGTGATGGCACGTTTAGTTGCAGCTACAGGAGCTTCGGTTTCCATGGCCGCTTAGAGAGTGAGAGAGAGAGAGGGAGAGAGAGAGAGAGAATTTGATATATTATATATATATATATAGAAATCAAGAGTTTGAGAAATTATTTGATCAGACCGGCTTTCCACGTCATTTTTTAGGCGCGCGTGCCATGTGTGCGTGCTATCTCGCGCACAGCGCCACGCCCGAAACAGCAAGAAACCCCATTTTCTTGCAGTTTAGCGTTATTTTTTTATATTTTTATAAAATATTTTTTGCATAATATATTTTAATTAATCAGCAGAGTGAATACAAAGTGAAACAAGATTAATACAAAATCACAAATATATTATATTGACTTTATTTCACTTTATATTTACTTTGCTGAAATTTGTATATAAATGCACATCAATTAAAATGTATCATGCAAAAAATAATTTTATAAAAATATGAAAAAATGATGCCGAGAAAATGGGATAAAATGGCATTTTTCTTGCTGTTTCGGACATGGCGCTGGCGCCTGCTGAGCACCTAAAAAATGACGTGGAAAATCAGCCTCACAAAATAATTTCTCCAAGGGTTTGGGGTTGGAATTTACCAGGGAAAATTACAATGAAGTCGCTAAACTTTTACCTGCTTTTCAATCATTTTTCATTTTGTTCAAAGCATTTCATACGGGTTTTCTTCTTGCCAATTATTTTTTGCAGCATGTCCATGATTTTTGAAATTTATTTTAATGTCCCGTTTAGTTGGCTTTTCATAATTCAAAATTTTTTGACGTTCATATTTAAAATAAAATTAATTTTTATAATTAAAATTTACATTTTAATATTAAAAGTTATTGATAAAAATAATACCCTAATAGAGGTGACTTCGAGTTGATTTTAAGTGAATCAGGCTAAATTCAAGATTGAAATTTTTTAAAAATATTTTGAGCCAATTTTTAAATTTAATTTAACCTAATAATAAGTCATATTTTTATATAAAATATTTATTTCACATGTTAAGCATATTAAAACATAGTATTCTAATTTATTTCTAAAGTAACAATTTAAATCTTTGTGTCCATTTCTATCCTCATTCTTTTTTATGTCAGTTGTAATTTATCAGTTAAAACTTTAAAAATTACAAAATATATACGAATATTTTTTTTTGAAAGTCGAAGCAATATATAATGATAATTATCTATATGTCACAATAGACTTATTATTTTATATGTCATCATCTATATTTAATAAATTATATAATATATATTTTTTTATATTATACACACTATAAATTATTAAAAATATTATATTAAATACATTATGATTATAATATAAACGTAATTTTATATATTTTATAGTATATGAAATATAATTTATCAAATAATGATAGATAATATGTAAAATGATAATTTTACTGTGACTTATCAGTAGTTGTACTAAATATGTAATATTTATATACATATCTAATTAATTTTGAATTGAATCAATTGCTTTCTGACTGAGTTAACATTGAGTTAAAAAAAAAAAAAATTAATTTTAAATTGAATAAAATACAAATAAATTTTAAATAAATTTTTATTTTCACATAAAATGGATAACTAGCACCCTAACAATATATATGTTAAATTAATCATGCAAAATATCTACTCAAATTTCAATATGCGGATTTCTTATTTTCTATGCATTAACTATATATATAATACAAGATATTATAATATAAATAGTAGCTATCTTGCTATGTCCACCACATGGACTGAATATGATATTAACTATATATCACATCATTTAATTTTATTTATATTTTATTTATTTATTTTTAATTAATTATTCTGTGCATACTCAAAATATTATAAAATCTTACATACACACACTTGAGTTAAAATTTAATCAAAATTTATTTGAAAAAAAAAAAATTTGTTAGTAAACCATTAAAATTATATTTTTACTCTTAATGATACATATTTTTCTTTTCCTCAATACCACACTAAAGTGCTGATTTGTCCTAAAATCAATTCACGTCGCAGATATCTCATTCCTTTGCCGCCACTTAAACATTAAGGTTTTAGGATTTTCATTTAAAATATCTTTAAATATCTTTAAAATAATACGATGAACGACTCAGATTTTTTGTAATCTAATTATAGTTAGGTTATTAAAAAATTATGATTACTCATTATGATAGAAATAAGTTAAAATATGTGTATGTAAGATTTTATAATATTTTGAGTGTGCATAGCGTAATTAACTAAGAATGGATGGGTAAGACATAAATAAAACTAAATGATGTGTATGTAGGTAATTATTCCTAAAATTAAATAGAATTCTTAGTATTTACATTTTACACGTCTAAAATAAACCATAATTTTATTAACCTCTATGTTATTAGCATTTTTTTCAAATCTCAAATTGCATAAAAATTATGGTAAATGATAAATATTTAGAATCTAGACCCTTTTTGTTTAAGAGTTTAAAATTAGCCTGATTTAATTTTAAACAAGTATATCACATTACATATAAATTTAATATTAAAAATTAATTTTATTTTAATAAAATAATAACTAACTTATATCACATTTCTCGTATATTCTAATATAATAACTAACTTTATATCACATCTCTCACACATCGCAACATAATAACTAACTTTATTTCACATTATTCATAACTTTCAATAAAAAAATATCTCTATTAAAATATAATTTTAATTTTATTAAATTAAATCTTATAAATAAACAGGCATCTAGTATTTAATATGTAAATGAATTTTTTTTTGGATAAATTTAAATGAAAGGTTTTAATCATTAAATATGCTCCAATTCAATCCATGAATTCCATCGAGAAGGCAAAATAATTTACACATTTTTTATTATTTTCTTAGAAATTACTCAGATTTGACAGCTAATATGATGAAATAAAAAATAAATACATATTGAGATGATAAAAAAATTTGATTGTGGTTTGATTTTTGAAATATATATATATATATAT
>JAEMOT010003845.1:5151-18634 GCA_019297695.1 Apostasia ramifera | reverse complement strand
TACAAGCATTTAAAGTACGATTCATTGCATAATAAGTTATTTTAACTGAATAAAAGCCATTGTATGTGTATTCAATTAATTTTTATTGTATTTGCAGATAATATATGTAATTTGACATTAATCTTGTCTATATGAATGTTTTTTAACATAATACTCACATTACACACCTAATATTTGCTATAATAATGTATTTCAACCAAAAATTGATATTTGTCGATCTATTACGGATATTTGATTGCGTTTTAATGTAATACCTATAATTACACATCTATTTGTCTGTATATCGATCAATTTTAAGAGAATAGACTCTTTTAGGGTCTGATTCTTGACATATCAACGAATTTGTGTTGAATAGTAACGTTTTTGCAGCTATTCATTGCATTACGTTGAATTCAAGTGGAGTACAAGCATTTAAAATACGATTCATTGCATAAAAAGTTATTTTAACTAAATAAGAAGAATTGTGTGTGTATTCAATTAGTTTTTGTTGTATTTGAAGAGAATATATGTAATTTGACTTTAATCTTATCTATATGAAGGTTTTTAACGTAATACTTTGATTACATACCTAATGTTTGCTATAATGATGTATTTCAATCGAAAATTGATATTTGTCGATCTATTACGGACATTTGATTGCGTTTTAATGTAATACCTAAAATTACACATCTATTTGTCAGTATATCGATCAATTTTAAGAGAATAGGCTCTTTTAGGGTCTGATTCATGACATATCAATGAATTTGAGTTGACTAGTGATGTTTTTGCAGCTATTCATTGCATTACATTGAATTCAAGTGGAGTACAAGCATTTAAAGTACGATTCATTGCATAATAAGTTATTTTAACTGAATAAAAGCAATTGTGTGTGTATTCAATTAGTTTTTATTGTATTGGAAGAGAATATATATAATTTGACTTTAATGTTGTCTATATGAAGGTTTTTTAACATAATACTCTGATTACATACCTAATGTTTGCTATAATAATGTATTTCAATCGAAAATTGATATTTGTCGATCTATTATGGATATTTGATTGCGTTTTAATGTAATACCTAAAATTACACATCTATTTGTCAGTATATCGATCAATTTTAAGAGAATAGGCTCTTTTAGGGTCTTATTCATGACATATCAATGAATTTGAGTTGACTTGTGATATTTTTGCAGCTATTCATTGCATTACATTGAATTCAAGTGGAGTACAAGCATTTAAAGTACGATTCATTACATAATAAGTTATTTTAACTGAATAAAACCAATTGTGTGTGTATTCAATTAGTTTTTATTGTATTTGAAGAGAATATATGTAATTTGACTTTAATCTTATCTATATGAAGGTTTTTTAACATAATACTCAGATTATACACCTAATGTTTGCTATAATGATGTATTTCAATCGAAAATTAATATTGGGGGATCTATTACGGACATTTAATTGCGTTTTAATGTAATACCTATAATTACACATCTATTTGTCAGTATATCGATCAATTTTAAGAGAATAGAATCTTTTAGGGTCTGATTTATGACATATCAATGAATTTGAGTTGAATAGTGATGTTTTTGCAGCTATTCATTGCATTACGTGAAATTCAAGTGGAGTAAAAGCATTTAAAGTACGATTCATTGCATAATAAGTTATTTTAACTGAATAAAAGCAATTATGTGTGCATTCAATTAGTTTTTCTTGTATTTGAAGAGAATATATGCAATTTGACTTTAATCTTGTCTATATGAAAGTTGTTTAACATAATACTCTGATTACAGACCTAATGTTTGCTTTAATGATGTATTTCAATCAAAAACTGATATTTGGCGATCTATTAGGGGCATTTGATTGTGTTTTAATATAATACCTATAATTACACATCTATTTGTTAGTATATCGATCAATTTTAAGAGAATAGGCTCTTTTAGGGTCTGATTTTTAATATATCAATGAATTTGAGTTGAATCACTTTTTTGCAGCTATTCATTGCATTACATTGAATTCAAGTGGAGTACAAGCATTTAAAGTACGATTCATTGCATAATAAGTTATTTTAACTGAATAAAAATAATGGTGTGTGTATTCAATTAGTTTTTATTGTATTTGAAGAGAATATATGTAATTTGACTTTAATCTTATTTATATGAAAGTTTTTTAACATAATACTCTGACTACACACCTAATGTTTGCTATAATGATATATTTCAATCGAAAATTAATATTTGACGATCTATTACGGACATTTAATTGTGTTTTAATGTAATACCTATAATTACACATCTATTTGACAGTATATCAATCACTTTTAAGAGAATAGGCTCTTTTAGGGTCTGATTCTTGACATATCAATGAATTTGAGTTGAATAGCAATATTTTTGCAGCTATTCATTGCATTTCGTTGAATTCAAGTGGAGTACAAGCATTTAAAGTACGATTCATTGCATAATAAGTTATTTTAACTGAATAAAAGCAATTGTGTGTGTATTCAATTAATTTTTATTGTATTTGAAGAGAATATATGCAATTTGACTTTAATCTTGTCTATATGAGAGTTGTTTAACATAAAACTCTGATTACACACCTAATGTTTGCTATAATGATGTATTTCAATCGAAAATTGATATTTGGTGATCTATTAGGGGCATTTGATTGCGTTTTAATGTAATACCTATAATTACACATCTATTTGTTAGTATATCGATCAATTTTAAGAGAATAGGCTCTTTTAGGGTCTGATTTATGACATATCAATGATTTTGAGTTGAATAGTGATGTTTTTGCAGCTATTCATTGCATTACATTGAATTCAAGTGGAGTACAAGTATTTAAAGTACGATTCATTGCATAATAAGTTATTTTAATTGAATAAAAGCAATTGTGTGTGTATTCAATTAGTTTTTATTATATTTGAGGAGAATATATGTAATTTGACTTTAATCTTGTCTATATGAAAGTTGTTTAACATAATACTCTGATTACACACCTAATGTTTGCTATAATGATGTATTTCAATCGAAAATTGATATTTGGCGATCTATTAGGGGCATTTGATTGTGTTTTAATATAATACCTATAATTACACATCTATTTATTAGTATATCGATTAATTTTAAGAGAATAGGCTCTTTTAGGGTCTGATTCATGACATATCAATGAATTTGAGTTGAATAGTGATGTTTTTGCAGCTATTCATTGCATTACGTTGAATTCAAGTGGAGTACAAGCATTTAAAGTACGATTCGTTGCATAATAAGTTATTTTAACTGAATAAAAGCAATTGTGTGTATATTCAATTAGTTTTTATTGTATTTGAAGAGAATATATGTAATTTAACTTTAATCTTGTCTATATGAAGGTTTTTAACATAATACTCTGATTACACACCTAATGTTTGCTATAATGATGTATTTCAATCAAAAATTGATATTTGGCCATCTATTAGGGGCATTTGATTGCGTTTTAACGTAATACCTATAATTACACATCTATTTATCTGTTAAAAAAATATGTAATTACCGATATTATATTAAAACTCAGTCAGATGTCCGTAATAGTTCACCAAATTGTTGTTTTCAGCTAAAATACATCGATATAATAAATATTAGCTGCTTAAAAAGTGCATTATGTTAAACTGCCGTGATATAGATAAGATCAAAGTCAAATTTTTTGTATTCTCTTCAAATACAATAAAAATTATTTCAATACTCGCATAATTGCTCGTATTCGGTTAAAATAATAAATTATGTACTGATCCGTACTCTGACGCTCTTATTCCACATGAATTTGACGATAATGTAATGAATTGCTGTAAAAACATTACTACTGAATTCAAATACATTGACATATCATAAATTAGTCTCTAAAAGTGATTATTCGCTTAAAATAGATCGATATTTTGTTAGAAAGATGTGTAATCACCGGTATTATTTTAAAACTCAATCTGATGTCCATAATTGTTCACCAAATGATTGTTTTCGGCTAAAATACATCGATATAACGAATATTAGTTGCTTAAACAGAGCATTGTGTTAAACTGCTTTTATATACACAAGATCAAAGTCAAATTTCTTGTATTCTCTTCAAATACAATAAAAACTAATTGAATACTGGCATAATTGCTTGTATTCGGTTAAAATAACTAATTATGTAATGAATCGTACTCTGAACGCTTATATTCTGCTTGAATTTGATAATAATATAATGAATAGCTGTAAAAACGTTACTATTGAATTCAAATACATTAACATGTCATAAATTAGTCTCTAAAAATGACTGTTCGCTTAAAATAGATCGATATACTGTTATAATGATGTGTAATTTTCGGTATTATATAAAAACTCTATCAGATGTCCATAATAGTTCACCAAATAGTTGTTTTTGGCTAAAATACATTTATATAACAAATATTAGTTGTTAAAATAGAGCATTATATTAAACTGCCATGATATTGACAAGGTCAAAGTAAAATTTCTTGTATTCTCTTCAAATACAAAAAAAACTATTTGAATAATCGCATAATTGCTCGTATTCAATTAAAATAACTAATTATTTGATGAATCATACTCTAAAGGCTTATATTCCTCTTGAATTTGACGATAATGTAATGAATAGCTGTAAAAACATTACTATTGAATTAAAATACATTGACATATCATAAATTAGTCAATAAAAGTGATTGTTCGCCTAAAATAGATCGATATACTGTTAGAATAATGTGTAATTTTTGGTATTATATAAACTCTCTGTCAGATGTCCGTAATAGTTCACCAAATGAATGTTTTTGACTAAAATACATCTATATAACAAATATTAGTTGCTTAAACAGAGCATTGTGTTAAACTATATAAGACAAGATCAAAGTCAAATTTCTTGTATTCTCTTCAAATAGAAAAGATCAAAGTTAAATTGCTTGTGTTCTTTTCAAATACACTAAATAATGAGTGAATACTTATATAATTGCTAGTATTCAGTTAAAATAACTTATTATCAAGTGAATCGTACTCTGAATCTTGTACTCCGTTTGAATTCGTTGTTATTCTAATGAATATTTGAAAAAATGTCACAATTCAATTTCAAATTTATTTATATGTCTTAAATTAGTCTCTGAAAGTGCCTATTAGCTTAAAATAGTTTGATATGCTATAAAAATAGATGTGTAATTGCCGGTATTACATTAAACCTCAATTAGATGTCCCTAATATCTCTCCAATTATTTGTTTTCGACTGAAATATATCGATATAGCAAATATAAGTTGTGTAATCAGCGTATTATGTAAAATTTACTTTATATAGACAAGATTAACTTCAAATTGCTTTTATTCTCTTTAAATACAATAAAAAATAATGGAATACTAATGTAATTGCTAGTATTACTTTAAAACCGGTATTACATAAAAAGTCAAACAGATATCCCTACTAGATCACCAAATATCTATTTTCGGCTAAAATATA
This sequence comes from Apostasia ramifera, assembly GCA_019297695.1. Lineage (NCBI taxonomy): Eukaryota > Viridiplantae > Streptophyta > Magnoliopsida > Asparagales > Orchidaceae > Apostasia > Apostasia ramifera. Next base: position 13,189 of record JAEMOT010003845.1, on the reverse strand, counting down.
TTGATATAGTAAATATTAGTTGCTTAATCAGGGTATTGGGTTAAAATGCCTTGATATCGACAAGATCAAATTCGAGTTACTTGTATTCTCTTCAAATACAATAAAAACTAATTGAATACTCGCATAATTGCTCGTATTCAATTAAAATAACTTATTATATAATGAATCGCACTCTAAATGCTTGTATTCCGCTTGAAGTCGACGTTAATGCAAAGAATAGATGTAAAAATATCACTATTCAATTTAAATATATTGATATGTCATAAATCAGTCTCTAAAAGTACCTTTTCTCTTAAACGTAATTGATATACTATCAAAAAGATATTTAATTATCGGTATTACATAAAAACGCAAGAAGATGCCCCTAGTAGATCTCCAAATATCTGTTATCGGTTGAAATATATCGATATAGCAAATATTAATTGTGTAATCAGAGTTTTATGTTAAAATGTCTTCATATAGATAAGATCAAAGTCAAATTGCTGGCGTTCTCTTCAAATACAATAAAAACTAATTAGATACTCGCATAATTGCTCATATTCAATTAAAAATCTTATTTTTTAATGAAACGTACTCTGAATGCTTGTATTTCGCTTGAATTCGAAGTTAATGCAATGAATAGATGTAAAAATGTCACTATTAAATTTAAATACATATGTCATAAATCAGCATCTAAAAGTGCATATTCGCTTAAACATAATCGATATACTATCAAAAAAATGTGTAATTATTGGTATTATATTAAAACTCAATCAAACATCCACAATAAATAGCCAAATATAGGTTTTCAGCTGAAATACATCGATATAGCAAATATTAGTTGTGTAATCAGAATATTATGTTAAAATGCCTTCATATAGACAAGATCAAAATCACATTGCTTATATTCTCTTCAAATACAGTAAAAATTATTTGAATACTTATATAATTGCTAGTATTTAGTTAAAATAACTTATTATGCAATGAATTGTACTCTGAACGCTTGTATTCCACTTAAATTCGACGTTAATGCAATGAATAGGTGTAAAAATATTACTATTCAATTCAAATACATTAATATGTTATAAATTAGTCTCTGAAGGTGCCTATTAGCTTAAAATAGTTTCATATAATGTCAAAAAGATGTGTAATTACTGGTATTATATTAAACCTCAATTAGTTATCCCTAATGTTTCGTCAACTATCTATTTTCGACTGAAATACATCGATATAGCAAACATTAGTTATATACTCAAAGTATTATGTTAAATTTCCTTCTTATAGATAAGATCAATGTCAAATTGCTTGTATTCTCTTCAAATACAGTAAAAAATTCTTGAATACTAATGTAATTGCTAGTATTAAGTTAAATTAATTTATTATGAAATGAATCGTACTACAAAAGCTTGTATTCCGCTTGAATTCAACGTAATGCAATGAATAGCTATAAAAATATTACTATTCAATTCAAATATAATGATATATCATAAATTGACTAGGATGTTTCGTCAACTATCTATTTTCGACTGAAATACATCGATATAGCAAACATTAGTTATGTACTCAAAGTATTATGTTAAATTTCCTTCATATAGATAAGATTAATGTCAAATTACTTGTATTCTCTTTAAATACAGTAAAAAGTTCTTGAATACTAATGTAATTGCTAGTATTAAGTTAAATTAATTTTTTGTTTTTTAAGTTAAATTAATTTATTATGCAATGAATCGTACTACAAAAGCTTGTATTCCGCTTGAATTCAACGTAATGCAATGAATAGCTATAAAAATATCACTATTCAATTCAAATATAATGATATGTCATAAATTGGTCTCTAAAAGTACCTATTCACTTAAAATAGATTGTTATGCTATCAAACAAATGTGTAATTACTGGTATTATATTTAAACTCAATCAAATATACCTATTAGATCATCAAATATCTGTTTTCGGCTAAAATATATCGTTATGGCAAATATTAGTTACTTAATCAGAGTATTGTGTTAAAATGCCTTGATATAGACAAGATCAAAATCGAATTTCTTGTATTCTCTTTAAATACAGTAAAAACTAATTGAATACTCGCATAATTGCTAGTATTCAGTTAAACTAACTTATTATGTAATGAATCATACTATAAATGCTTGTATTCCACTTGAATTTGTTAATTGCTAGTAATTATCGGTATTATATTAAAACTCAATCAGATGTCCGTAATAATTCACCAAATACTTATTTTCAGCTAAATTACATTGATATAATAAATATTAGTTGCTTAATCAGAGTATTGTGTTAAACTTTCTTGATATAGAGAAGATCAAAGTTTGCTTGTATTCTCTTCAAATATAATAAAAACTTATTGAATACTCCCATAATTGCTCGTATTCAGTTAAAATAACTTATTATGTAATAAATAGTACTCTGAACGCTTGAATTCCACTTTAATTTGATGTTAATGCGATGAATAGCTATAAAAATATCACTATTTAGTTGAAATATATTGATATGTGTATAATCAGTCTATAAAAGTTCTTATTCGCTTAAACTGAATCGATATACTATCATAAAGATGTGTAATTACCGATATTATTTTAAAACTCAATCAGATGTCCCAAATAGATCGCCAAATATCAGTTTTCAATTGAAATACATAGATATAGCAAACATTAGTTGTGTAATCAGAGTATTATGTTAAAATGCCTTCATATGGATAAGATCAAAGTTAAATTACTTGTATTCTCTTCTAGTACATTTCAAAGTGATTGAATACTTATATAATTGCTAGTATTTAGTTAAAATAATTTATTATATAATAAATAGTACTTTAAACGCTTGTGTTCTGCTTAAATTCTACATTAATACAAAGAATAGAAGTAAAATTATCACTATGCAATTCAAATACATTTATATGTCAAAAATTAATCACTGAAAGTGCCTATTAGCATAAAATAATTCGATATACTGTCAAAAAGATGCGTAATTGCTGGTATTACATTAAATCTCAATTAGATATCTCTAATATATATCCAATTATCTATTTTCGACTGAAATACATCGATAAAACAAACATTAGTTGCATAATCAAAGTATTATGTTAAACTTCCTTCATATAGACAAGATCAACGTCAAATTGCTTATATTCGCTTCAAATACAATAAAAAGTGATTGAATACATATATAATTGCTAGTATCCAGTTAAAATAATATATCATATAGTGAGTCTTACTCTAAATACTTGTATTCCGCTTAAATTTAACGTGATGCAAGAAATAGCTATAAAACTATTACTATTCAATTCAAACACATTAACATATCATAAATAAGTCTCTAAAAATGACTATTCACTTAAAATAGATTGATATAATGTCAGAAAAATGTGTAAGTATAGGTATTATATTAAAACTCAACCTGATGTCCCTAATAATTCACCAAATAATTATTTTCGGCTAAACGACATCAATATAATAAATATTACTTGCTTAATCAGAGTATTGTGTTAAACTGCCTTCATATGGATAAGATCAAAGTCAAATTGCTTGTATTCTCTTTAAATATAATAAAAACTAATTAAATACTCACATAATTGCTCGTATTCAGTTAAAATAACTTATTATGCAATGAATCATACTCTGAATGCTTGTATTCCGCTTGAATTCGATGTTAATGCAATGAATAGATGTAAAAATATCACTATTTAATTTAAATATATTGATATGTCATAAATCAGCCTCTAAAGTGCATATTCGCTTAAATTTGATTCATATATTGTCAAAAAAATATGTAATTACTGGTATTATATTAAAAAGCACGTAGATGTTCCTAGTAGATTACTAAATATCTATTTTTGGCTGAAAATATAGCAAAGATTAGTTGTGTAATCAAAATATTATATTAAAATGCCTTCATATAGACAAAATCAAAGTCAAATTATTTGTATTCTCTTCAAATATAATAAAAAGTGATTGACTACTTATATAATTGCTAGTATTCAGTTAAAATAACTTATTATATAATGAATCGTACTCTGAATGCATCTATTCTACTTGAATTCGACATTAATGCAATAAATAGCTGTAAAAATATTACTATTCAATTCAAATACATTGAAATATCATAAATTAATATCTAAAAGTGCCTATTAGCTTAAAATAGTTTCATATGCTGTCAAAAAGATGTGTAATTGCTGGTATTATATTAAACCTCAATTAGTTATCCCTAATGTATTATCAACTATTTATTTTCGACTGAAATACATTGATATAACAAACATTAGTTATGTAATCAGAGTATTGTGTTAGATTTCCTTCTTATAGATAAGATCAATGTCAAATTATTTGTATTCTCTTCAAAAATAATAAAAAATACTTGAATACTAATGTAATTGTTAGTATTAAATTAAATTAATTTATTATGCAATAAATCATACTACAAAAGTTTATATTCCACTTGAATTCAACGTAATGCAATGAATAGCTATAAAAATATTACTATTCAATTCAAATACAATGATATATCATAAATCGGTCTCTAAAAGTACCTATTCACTTAAAATATATCATTATACTATCAAAAAAATGTGTAATTACTGGTATTATATTTAAACTCAATCAAATATCCCTATTAGATCATCAAATATCTTTTTTCGGCTAAAATACATCGATATGATAAATATTAGTTACTTAATCGGAGTATTGTGTTAAAATATCTTGATATAGACAAGATCAAAGTCAAATTTCATATTTTCTCTTCAAATACAGTAAAAATTAATTGAATACTCGCATAATTGCTAATATTCAGTTAAACTAACTTATTATGCAATGAATCGTACTATAAATGCTTTATTTCACTTGAATTCAACGTTAATACAATGAATATCGGTAAATATCTGTATTAAGGCAGAAAGTAAATGTTAGTATTGCAGTAAGTAAATATTATGGTACAAAAAAGTAAATGTCAGTGGTACAGAAAAATAAATGTTAGTGATAGAGGAAAGTAAATATTAGTAAGTTAGGTGCAGTAAATAAAATTGCAGAATGTAAATTTAGTGATTAACTAACTTAATTATAGTGGGATGAACAAATTAAAATATTTCTGATCTTCGGGCATTTTCTGTTAGGTAAATTAAATTTACTTAATATATTAACTCGATTTCGTTCTACTGTTATAATTAAGTTATTTGGATTTTTGGTTATGTTAATTAAATTTGGGGGTGAGTAGGCCTAAACTTTAATTAATTAACTTACCAATTTTAGTTATCTCACAGAGTTTGGATAATATAAATTATTAAATATTTTGAATTAACTCAATTTACTGTGTCCAAAATCTGATCATTGAAATTTTACTTTGAGGCTTTGAAAATAAAATATCTATCAAGTACACCGGTCTCTAAATGATGTAAAAAAAATAATGCAGAAGTGAAAGATTGTTATGGCCGACTATTTTTTGTGGTCCGACTATTTTTTTCCCTAGTCCACTCCCCTTTGTTTCTCCTTCGAGGTTTTACTATCCCAAGCTTATTATGGCCAAGCTCAAGCCTTAATATAAGGAGAAAATCTATGATTTATTTTTTGGGGATTTACGTACAGAACATTGAATTCATCACAAATTACACATTTCATTATCATTTAGTAAATATTACGCATATCACACTCTGCTTATAGGTTTTACATTTCTATTGTAACAATAGCCAATATAAACAGAGTGTGATATGCTTAATATTTACTAAACGATGGTGAAATGCGTAATTTGTGATGAATTAAATGTTCTGTATGTAAATCCGCCTTTTTTTTATTGAGGGAAAGGAACAATCTCACCTCTTCTTTTACTTAGGGACAAGTAAGAAAACCCTTCTCCGCACAAGAAGACCCAAAATAAAAAAAAATATGAATAGAAAATGATGACCCTTATGGGTCGTACAAGAGATAAATTATCTCAATTTAAAATTTAATAATAGCTTTATATACGAGTAAGCCAACTTAACTTTTTGGAGAAAATCTTAGTAGCATCTTTCTCAATATTATTTTTCTCAATATTCTGTGAAAATCTTAGTATTATCTTTCTCAATATTTTATTTAAAAATTTTTCTAAATTTTTTTTTATAAGTGTAGTTTTAGTTATATAATTTACTGTAAATTTAGAATGTTTTGAATTTGGTACGATTTATAAAAATTTAAATACCGAGACACGAATATAAATTTACAGAGAAAAATTCGTTCACCAAAAAAATTTCAAGAAAATTTTTAAATAAAATAGATGTTCCCAGAAAGATATAATAAAAATTTCAGATTATTTGGAGCTCAAAATAAGTAGTACAAAAATTTGTGAATCTTTAAAAAAAATCGATTCGGAGAGAAAATAGAAAATACCAAAATAAAAATACCTCCGATGATCCAAGAACTCCCTAGAATCGACTCCCAACATTGTGAATAGAAATTTTGAGCTTGGAAAGAGAATTTTTCTTAAGACTTAGAGAGCTTGGAGATTAAGTTGGCTAAAGAGAGATATTAACTCAAAATCCCCTTTATTTATAGATAAAATGAGGGATAAATTAATAATTTGAGTATTATAATCTTTTATAAATTAATTGGGGATAAAACCAGTCATTTAGTATATTTTATGGCTGAATTCAAGAAGTAAAAGAAAAAAGTGGGAATTAAAAATGTTAGTGGAATTCAGAATATCGAGGAATTCAAAATATCAAATTTTGTAAGAGTTAAAAGCATTCAAAATCGATCACAAATATATTTCATGAAATTCAATTAATTTATTTTTATAAATAATTATTTAATTTTATTTATGATTTATTTATTCATTTATTATAAGTAGTATATATATATTTTTGAAAATAAATTTTATCGATTCAAATCGAAGCGACACGTTAAATAGTAAAATTATTGGTCAAATTAAATTCAATCAAAAATTTTAAATATTTGAAAATCGAGGAAAACACGTCATTGAAAATTAACTCGTGTAATTCAAAATTTTTCGGAAAAGCTCAATTCATCCGAAAAATAAAGAAAATAAAATCCAAAAAAAATCACAAAATAAATTTAATTATATTTATGTTAATTTTCTCTAAATAAATAAGTTAAAAATTTCTTACACTTATATGAAGGTCTAAAATTTTAGAACGAATGCATTTTTTAAGTTGACTTTTCGACTTGATGCTTCTTTTCTCAGCGATCTTGATCAACTTTATTTCTTTTTATTCTTGGCTTGATTTCATCAATCTTAAGTCAAAATTATCTCAACGATTATCCTTCTTTGATCCTGAAAAGCTTAAGTATAATATATACTAGTATTTAAAAAGTTAATCAAGTATATTATTAACGTATTCATTATCATCAAAATCAATAAGAGTTCAACATTCTCTTCAAATATTTCAAAAAATGATTAAATACTTGTATAATTATTAATATTAAGTTAAAATGACTTATTATGCAATGAATTATTTTCTAAATACTTGTATTCTGCTTGAATTCAATATTGATGCAATGGATAGTTATAAAAACATCACTATTTAATTCAGATGCATTGATATGTCATAAATCAGTCTATAAAAGTACTTAATAAGTTAAAATAGATAGCTATACTATCAAAAAGATGTGTAATTATCGGTATTATATTAAAACTAATTATAAATTTCTAATAGATCGCTAAATATCTATATATAAAATATTAGTTATTTAATTAGAGTATTATATTAAAATGCTTTGATATAGACAAGATTAAAGTCAAATTACTTGTATTCTCTTTAAATATAATAAAAAATAATTAAATACTCGTACAATTGCTAGTATTTAATTAAAAAAAATTATTATACAATAAGTCATTTTCTAAATGCTTATATTCAGCTTGAATTTTACTTTAACATAATAAATAGTTGTAAAAACATCACTATTCAATTTAAATATATTTTTTAATAGATTTCCAAAGTAAATTTAATTTTACTTTGAGACCATTCTATTGTTATCTCTTTCAAAATTTAAAGTTTATTTTTAACACATTATTTAACTTTCAAGTTAGTTATATGCACATATGTGTGTATATATATATATAT
>JAEMOT010003844.1:0-109150 GCA_019297695.1 Apostasia ramifera | reverse complement strand
CCGTCTTCCGGAACTCTCTTTCTTTGGTGTTTCTTGGGATCCCCACATTCCTACGTCAACAGCATATTAACTTAATATTAAAATAATGTTGAACCAAAGCTCTCTTAAAATGTAAATTTTTGTCATTTGCATTAAAGACAATTAACATAATTTGAGAATTTTTTGTCGCATTGACCAAATAGATCAACCAATAGATTGCGTACTTTTACATGCTGATATGGTGTTTGCACCTTTTTGATCATCATAGATGAAGAACTACTTGTAATGACCCAATCGATGAAATATTAGACTTTTTTTTTCAACAAACTTGATAGTTTCATTTAAAAATCATCTGAAATTCACGTGTTCTATCATTTCGAGCATTCTCAAAGTAGACCACCCCAGATTTGGTTTTTGTTTGTTAAAACAGTGATTATTTTAAAAGGAAAATGATTAGTTTAAACAGCTAATTCGAATTATGGTGAGGGTCACTCAGATGTCACTTTGATTGCCACCAATAATAAGATTTTTACTATTCAAGCAAATATGACTTCCGGTTCACGAGTCAAAAGAACGAGCAGGCTCATGCAAGTTCCCACGAGAAATTATTAAGTTTGGCAGTCTAAATCATTTCAGCTATTAGTTTGTGAATTTTTCTACACCGCATGATGCAGATGAACGCCATAATAAACACTGCTCGATGATAAAAGGGATGGATAAATAATCTAGTTGGCCTAACCTGATAGATTGTCCGAGTAGCCATACTAAAGGACAACATAACAAACCATCCAATTGGTTTGATGAGATGATTTAGTATGCTTTACCAAACAATTTGAATAACTTCACAACATAAGTAGATAAACATGTATTAATGATAAGTATTTATCCTGAAAAAAAGAGTATAATTTAAGATAAATTAATATCAATTGAAAAAAACTATCTAATAAAGTATACTTACTTGACATCGAACTATACCTACTATTTTAGACAAAGACTTACTGTTGTATATGTGTACCTATTCACGTGAAAGAATATACCAAACTGTCTAGTTAAGCCAACTAGATAATTTGCTGTGAAGTCTATTACCTGGTTAAGTCAACTGAATGATCTGTCCGTTTGTCCACGTTGTCATCAAGCAATGTTTATCTTGAGATCCACTAGCGCCATGCAATGTGGTGCCATTAATGAGCGAATAGCTAGCATAATTCACTCATTGAACTCAATAATTTCTTACTCTCGACATCTATTATTTTATGAAGACAAACTCGTTGAAATATTGAGAAAATACAGTGGCAATCATGTGCATTTCAAAAAATATAATTATATATTAAATATTCAAATCATATTATTTACTTGCATAATTCAAATAAATATTATATAAAAAGTATTTAATTTAATATTATTTTAATATTATATAATGTGATTTAGATGTCCTGCATTTAAATAAGGTCATAATTTTATAACTTTTTATAAAATAATTTATAGGTGCAAACAGACTACACTTATTTTTTTTAAAAAACATAATATTTGTATTTAATTTAATATTATTTTAATATTATTTTATGTAATTTAAATATCATGATATATATATATATAATTTTTAATTAATAATTTTATAATTTTATATACAATTAATTATTTATAAATATCATTAAATTAAATAATGTTAAATTAAAATAATATTAATGACACACCCTCCTAACCAAATGCTTACAGTAAATTGTTACTAATTATGAGTGAACTTTATAATATCTTATTATAATAAAATTTATAATTTATCTAATACAAATATTATTACTGTAATGTCAAATTTTTTTTTTTGATGTAAAGTAACGAATTATTAAATATGAAAACTAGATTGGGTGCTCCATTTTTTTATGACGCACTTTCATTATATTTTATATTTAAAAAAAGGTAGATTCACATACATGGCCCATTATGTTTTTTTCAATAACATAAAACTTTTTATTTTTTATTTTACAATTTAATCCCGTCTAGAAATAACATATTTAATTTTTTTTTAAGATTTAAAAAAAAAATTTAATTATAATTATTTAATTACTTATTATTAATGACATATATATGCAAAAGTTATATCACAAGTTTTTGATTTTTTAAAAATTAGAAGGATTAAAAGAATTAAGAGGTATGTATGTAAATGCCAATAAAAAAAATTTTAATTTGAATTTTAGATATTGTTAGGTCAGTTACTCACCAATTATCAATATAGGATAACATCGTGTGAACATTGATATACAAGTAAAGATAAACCAAAATAGCATATGGCAATATGTTGAGGTAGTTGACATCGAGATTCAATATAGGCGAGCTGAAGGACTCCACATCAAAAGACCAACCTTCAACATTCACCTTGATATCGAGAAATTACAAATATAATATTAATAAAATCTACCTTCAGAATCCTGCCTCGGTGAAGTTCCTCATGAAGATTTCTCAAGGACGTTGTTGAAGTAACATCACGTTTTCCTAGATAAGACCTCAAAAATCATTGCTTATGCAAAAAGTGTTTTTGGATATTCACCTTCAAAGATGAGGTGCCCAAGATTACGCTTTAAGGCATCATTATGTTAAAATCAATGCACATGGAGAAACTAAAAATGAAAAATTTTCTAAGTGCAGGGAGCAAATGAAGATCATCCATCTAAAACATACTTGTGACGAGGGGAGATGCCAACTATCCTATATGCAAGAGAGAAAAGATGCTACCCACCGACTCTCATTTAAGAGAGAGTTTGAACATCTAACATCTGAGTTATCCTGTAATCCACCACTTACTTTCTATAAAAGAACTTATTGTAACTCATTATTTTTATAATAGATGCTACTCTACTAGGTGTTGATCTCAAGAAAGTTCCTCATGGATCAAAATCAGGTGTTTTTGGAGGTGTGACCTCGAAGATTATTGGTTGCTATTGGACAACTTAACAAAGGTATTATTGGCTATTCACCTCCAATGGTGTAGTGCCTTATGTTCACATTTAAGATATCGTTACGTTGCAATCAACTTATATGAGAAAGAAGAAGCTGAAAAAGAACATTCTTTCGAACGCATAAAGCTAAGTGAAGATCATAAGCCTAAAGTTTCTTATGATGGGCTGACGGGGATAAATAAAAATTATCTTATCCGCAAGAGGAATAGAAGCCATCCACAGACTCTCATTCAAAAAAGGTTTGTATAACTAGTATGTGAGTTATCTTGTAATCCACCACTCAGCAAAGAATTTAATTGTTCTGGAGAAAGAACTAATGCAGTCGTTATTTTCACAGTGAAAACTCATTTACTTGGCGTAGGCATCCGTGGTTTCACCCTAATTTGGAATTTCCATATATATGTCGTGTTTTCTGTAGTTATTTGTCGCATCACCTTTCGAAAACCCCTCCACTTGCAACAATAAAACCACAAAGCAGGTTCTCCTATACCAAAAATAAATCCAGAAGGCTTACATGCAAAATTTTATTGCCATGAAAGTATGAAGTCCCCACAACAAAAAAGGATATAACTACAAGATCAAACTAAATATTCTTTTTCTATAATCATTAATTGGTCCACAAAAGTCTGACATTAAAACTTTCAAGACACCATAATCACATATGAAACTGTCATTCTACAACTTTTTAACATTACATTGAGCAAAACTGTAGCCTATCGCTTACAAAATTAATCATATATATATATATTATATATAATTTCAGAATAATTATATTAAACATAACTTCATAATTCTAACATAACTTATAACTACATAAGTCTTAGCAATATTTCACACAATTATTTGGAAATTATATTTAAAGTTGTGATTATTCTGAGAAATTTAAAAATATAACTTTTTTGGAAAAATTTCTAGCTTATCTGAATATAACAATGCAGAAAAAAAGGATACAAACAAATGAAGCCAAAGGTTTAACTAAACTTGCCTCTGAACATGCAAGGAGTCATCTGACTTGGCCTCTCTGGATCTCCACTTCATGGATTCAATTTGCTCCAGAGTCTCCACCACCTCCTTCATTGATGGCCTGCTCTTGGGATCAATGGCGAGGCAGCGTAGAGTGAGCTGAGCTGCCTGCAGAGAAGCCTTTGTTGGATACTGCCCTTCCAGCCTTTGATCCATTAGTCTGCTCAACTTTCTCCGGTCTGAGAGAAATGGCTTTGCCCAGTCAACTAAACTGTGCTGCCCGCTCGGTCTGTTGGTGTCAAGAGCGCGCTGACCCGAGAGTATCTCAAGCAGCACAACACCAAAGCCATAAACATCACTTTTCACGTATAGATGGCCTGAGAAATACATGACTTACTTCAGAAGCAACTCATGATGAGGTCAGAATTTCTCTTCAGAACAATATGCTTATTATTATATTTAATGTGAAGAAAGTTGGAGAAACTTTGAGAAAAAGTGCTGACTATTCATTAAATTTAAACACAGCATCATTGTGCGAAGATATTAAAATATTTCCTCTTCCATGTTGGTAAAGAAAGCATTAGAAATCAACTAGATAGGGAAAAGTAGATCATGCAAAAAATGAATATTTTCGCATAATTTTGGATGGAAAGAAGACCGAAAAGATGAACGCTGAACTATTCGTGGCTTTGTAATGAATCTACGATTCTACATCCATTCATAAGAGCTTTTCAATTAAAATATCCTTCAATTTGATATTGAGAAATGCATACACAGCATTAGGTTTCTTTAATTTTCTCTCTCACATAACTCTGACATGGGGAAAAACCATTAAGATGTTCCAATATGGCAGATCCAGAGTTTCAAAATTAATTTCACACAAAGTCAACACTACAATAATGAGAATAGAAGTCAATGGATTGAACTAGAAAATTATCCAATCATACGAAATGGAAAGAAAAGGCAAACACTATAGCGTGCCAAGATAATTATGTCTATCATTATAAAAGCATTTTATAGAGAGAAAATCTAGCAGAAAGGACCACAGTTATTAGATATCATTAAAAACTTATAAAGAATAATTAATAGAAAAGATGGCGATGATAAAATCAACCGCTAGTCTATAACCTTCAGTTCTTTCCAAAATAGAGCTTTGAAAAGAGAATTCATCAGGAAAGGATATTCCTTTCATTTCTCGAAAAGGAAATTCCTTTAAGGAGATCCATAAAGTTCTAGAGCACAATAAAATATTGACATTACACAAAGGGAGAATTTACATATTCACCCTTAAAATTCTATTTAATTTCTTGTTTTTACTCCAAATTTTATATTACATCTAAACCACTCGAAGTCTCGAATTGGTGGGGACACAGATCAACATCGAATTGGATGGCTAGGATGACGTTATGTACTGAATCAAAATTCAAATTCAAATTAATTAGAGCTATTAGAGATTTTCATATTAGCTTTATTTAGATTTGACTTAATTTGATTCAGAGCATATCTGGAAGATTTAGAGACTCACCACATTTGGAGCTGATTTTATTTTATTGTAATAGAATTAGTTCCATATTTGCTTTTATTTATTTTGTATTTTATTTTCTGCATTTAATATTGTATTTTCAATTTCTACATGGGATCTCTCTATATAAAGAGGTCGCCTTGCATTGTAAAAAAAATAGCATTTGATGAATAAAATTATGTTTGAGTTTTCTCAGAGCCTAGACTCGGGTTAAGGGGTCGATATTCCGGTGAAGGAAAGGGTAGGGTTAGCCTTTGTGAGAATCCTCAAATTGACCTAGTTATCCACTTTTCAAAAAAAAAAAAAAAAAAACTTTGCCCACTCACCTACCTCCGAAGCTCGCTCCGCTCGCAGCGTCGTGCAGTTCCGTCAGACTCGTCCGACGTGCCCGCTCGGCCGCCCAGCGCCCGCCCGCACGCCTGCCCGCCTGTGTTCGCGCCCGCGCGTCGTTTGCGCTTTGTCCGTGCATCGCCCGTACTCGATCAGATCAGTTAATCATCGTCAGTGACTCTTCTCCGATTCAAATCGCTAGTAAATTCTTTCCCGAACTCCATTAAACTGATTATTTGACTTCAACACAAATTATTTGCTTGATTTGGATTATTTATTTGGCTCTAATTGTGTGACTCGATATTTCTTTGTGTGTCAATTACTGTTGGATTTAACTGTGAGACGTCTGTCCTAAGTTCCTGAACCTCGGATCTGATTTATTGAATCTAATTTGACGCCCTAATCTAAATTGATAAATTCTTATTTATCATACGATCTAGTTTAATTTTAATTTTAGAATATCTTAATTTACGGGATTCAAAATCATATTTATCATATAATTTATCTAGAAAATATTTTTTTCTTAATTAAAATAATTTGTCAATCGGTTTTGCTGAATATAAATATAAAATATCATTGGCATCTTTTTCCGTCCCGCATCACAAATCCAATGAACACAGTGAATAAACAACACCATCTCAATCCAAAGCTAGCTGGGCAAGCTGCATAGATTTTCTCTCCATACAACATAACACAACACATAAATTTTTTATAAAAAATGGCTGATCTGCTGCGTTCAAAGGACTTGGGAGATTGAGACATGACATTAAAGACAGTGGAATCAACAACTCATTGTCATTTTAGTGGGTAAGAGCTCTATAGATTCATACCAGTTGCAACATATTCTGGTGCGGCATAACCGAAGGTACCCATCACTCTGGTAGTAACATGGGATTCCCCGCCAGTTGGCCCATGCTTTGCTAACCCAAAATCAGATAGTTTGGGATTATAGTTCTGAATAAGAATTACATAAACAGATTAGCTACAGCTAAAAAGATTAGCGCAAGATTTACTAGGGTAAGAAGCAACATTACAGAGTCGAGAAGAATGTTAGAGGACTTGAAGTCTCTATAGATCACTTGTTTTTCTGCTGAATGCAGGAAAGCAAGGCCTCGAGCTGCCCCAGTCACTATCTTAAGCCGTAAGTTCCATGGAAGTGGCTCAAAAGCGGCACCTCCTGCTTATTTGATGAAAATTAACAAAAAAAAATTTATAGAAATAAAGATTAACCACTGCTAGAAGGATTCAGATGTAACGACTACACAGATATAAGGTTAAAATTACTATTTCACAAAGAAATAACTGTGTATTTCAACAGCTTGTTCTCAAAATCTTTTTTTTTTAAAAAAACAACGTTTTAGTGTAAGTTTCTTCCTTTTAAGAGCATCCAATGAGAAGCAAGTCTAATCGGATACATGTAGAGTAGGCCAATATAGTCCCTTATAGATCAACACACTTGTGTGGCTTCTGAGTTGAACAGAAATCTATAAACTAATTGTTAAGCCAAGAATAGGTGCCTAGTGGTACTCAAGAACAATATTTGAAATTAAATTACCACTCAGCCGATAGAGAATTATTTGATGTGAAATTTTGGCTCTCATAGTTTTCACAATTAATGCAGTTAAGGGACAAGAGTGGGTAACTTGGATGATGTCATCAATGATTGATGGTAGTATTAGAGTGAGTGATCTTTTACCACCTGGCTCAGGAGGATGACACATGATTACATGCAAATAGCACCATTTTAAAGACATGAAATCATATCTTAGGGCACCAAAATGAGGGGTAGATTGTTGGACAAATGTCACAATGAACTAAGATAGTGTCTTCTTAATTGCAAGCCTATAAAGTTTACTCATTGCCTTGAGTTAATGGATTGTCATGTTTATCTACAGTTATATCATCCTAACTAAGTCCATCAATAACCAAGGGGAAATTTCAAGAGAATCAATTACAATAAATTTTTAATGGAGATTTTGCAAAAGGCATGAGTGTTATTCTGAAACTATGCAGTAACAGTTTCTTAATCTACCTTATTTGAAGAAAGGATTAGTTGCCATCAGATACTCACTTCGAAATAGGTGATTCTCCAAGCTTCCTTTTGGCATGAACTCATAGACAAGGAGAAGATCCTTCTCTTCCCAGCAATAGCCTAAAAGCTTGACGAGGTTAGGATGTGAAAGCCTTCCTAAAAAGTTAACTTCAGACTGCAATCGAAATTTCAAAAAAAAAAAGAGAGAATTAAAACCCAAAAAGAAAGAAAACAATAACGAAAAATAGAAGGAAAAATAGCAATGAAGAGGCAATTTAGTGCAAGAAAAGATGATGTAAACAAAAGCACCTACATTTGAACCATCAGTATTTACCTGCATGAATAGTCGAGCACATTTAAACAGTAAAGTTGCATCATACATAGGTCTTGTGTATTTTATTAATACCATGATGTCTACGTACCTATTTGACTTTCTCGTTTTCAACGGCTGCTAAAGTCATGATGTTTGGCTTGGTCAAAAAGAGTCATGTTTGGCAGCCTGTAAAGGATAACTTCGGCTAGGCAAAAAAATTCTTTGTATTCCAGCTCTTCTTAAAAATGTATTACTGAATTTGTATAAGTTTGAGAACCTCCTTACAAGATTAAAATTACATTGTAAATTGTGCAAAGTTCCAATGAAAAGTAATAAAAGAAAGAACATTTTCAACTGGGTTATTGCAGTTTGCAAATGAATGAATTTCTGAAGTTGCAAAGAGTCTCATTCTTGAATATCTCGAAAATAACTTCTCTGTAAAATGACATGAGCAGACAGATTTTTCATGAGATAGAATTTGACTGATCACCTGCCATTCTTCCAAACCCTGCATGCTTTCATAGTTCAATTTCTTAACCGCAACCACCATTCCGATTCCAGCCTTTGCAGGAGACAAAGTCTTCTCGTCAAGCCATCCCTTATAAACCTTCCCAAACCCTCCTTCACCAAGAACTGAATCAGGTTTAAAGTTCCTTGTGGCGCTCTTCAATTCAGCAAAAGTAAAGACCTTGAGGTTTGGCGCGTCAAGAATCCGTCCCTCTGGATAAGCTTCATCATTCTGCGAAAACTGCTCATATGTGCTAATACCAATGCTAGACAGCTGACCCGTGAAGCTGCTAGTGGTCTTTGCAGTCGAGGTCCCTGAAAACCAAGAATCAATACAAACATGAGAAATATCAAACGCCAACTTGGTGAAAGCACTTTAAATAACTTGCTCTTAAACTCTAAACAAGCTAACCCAATCAACATTTAATTGGATTACATTTAAGCCCCACACAAATTTCTCTTCAACTCCATTTTCTCGTGAATCTATCATATATATTCTGGCACTTACGCTTGGAAGAACTCAATGCCCCTTATTTAAGCTCTCATTTGCAGATATTGCTAATTTTAATGTTTTCCCGATAGTAGGCAGCATATAGTGTAGATCAGCATTAGAAGTTACTTCTCGTGCAACAAGAGTAGAGATTTTGGTGTTCAAAATGTTTTTCGCTTCATCTTAATCACTGAGTTTTTTAAACTCTAACCTAATCTCAGTATAGCCAAACAGTTCAGACCATAATCTCTAATAAAATCCTGCTGAAGCAAAATTGACTTTTTGTTTCTTCTAAACTTTTATAACGTAAACAGGCCAAATTAAGAAATTAAGCAGGATTTTAACAGATTCGCGTCTGAATTACATATAACCTTTCATCAAAACCGAAGAGATAAAAGATTCATTCTGCTTCCAGGCTCTCAAAATCCCGAAGAACTCAACCTTCCAGCATACGGCTAACCCAGATGAGCAAAAGGAAGACTCGAGCAAAACCTCAACCAGATTTTCTCATCTTCAAATTTGAAAGCGGAGATTCGAAAAGGAAGAAGTACCTCTACTGATTGCCCTGCTGGTCGAGGGGCTCAGAGACTTTACCGGACTTTCGAGGCAGTTTCCCATCCTCGCAGCGCTATCCTCCGCCGCGCCTCGCCTCTCTCGCCCTCGCTTTCTCTTCCCTCCTAGACAAAGAGAATAGGGTAAACGAAGGAAGTGGTTTTACGAGAGAAGGGAGCAGAAGGGGAATCGGAGCAAGGGAGCGAGGGAGAAACGTAGAGAGGAAGAGCGAGCGGAGAATAATGGTGGAGAAGAGCCTGCGAAGGGACCTCGAGATCGAAGCTGATTGCCACAGTAAAGCAACAACGAACACCTTTTAAAGATGACGAAGTTCCATATTAAAATTTACAAAACTAGGTAAATTACCTAGAGAACCCTATAGTACTAACTCTCTTGAACAAAGGTCCATAAAATTCAAATCATTATATATAGACCCCTGTATTTCAGGTTTTATTACCCTTTTGTCCACCTGCCCATAGCAATTTATTCAGTAGGTTCAATTTGATGAAAAATATTTAATTGGTGATATAAATGGTTATATATCCTTATAAAATTACTTAAGGGGGCATTTAATTTAATATTTGTAATTTTTTTTAATTTAAATTATTTATAGTTCTAACATCTAAATACTATT
Organism: Apostasia ramifera; assembly: GCA_019297695.1. Taxonomy (NCBI): domain Eukaryota; kingdom Viridiplantae; phylum Streptophyta; class Magnoliopsida; order Asparagales; family Orchidaceae; genus Apostasia; species Apostasia ramifera. The sequence continues at coordinate 98,877 of JAEMOT010003844.1, read as the reverse complement.
TAATAGAAAAATAATATCATCCACACCTGCAAAACATTTAATTATCATTTTTTGTCATCATGCATAGGGTGGTAATTTGCTTTTTTTTTTTCATTCTTATATCAATTGTAATATTAATGGTTAGAATTACATCACAAAATTTAATTATATTTTAAAATCTCTATATTAATATATGTGATTATATTGATTAAAAGTAAAAGTTTTTGAATTTATAAATTGTTATAACTTAAAAATTATAATAAATAGTTCAACTAATTGAATAGAAAATTTTATTTAGATGAGCATTTTGTTAACGTTATCTTAATGCTATATCATATTATTTAAAAATAATAATTATTTAATTTAATGATATTTTCAAATAATTTTTTAAAATATTATAAGTTTATTAATTAAAAAATAACATTTAAATAATATCTAACTAAACACCTTTTTAATAAACAAATTGGATTTGAGTCGAGCTCAAATAAGTTAGATTAAAAACAATTAGACCTAAACTCTAGTCATCAATCAGAATTATCACTCCTAGTTGTATTATTTTAAGCACTATAAACTTGAATCCTAATAAAAACTTTGTTTTATGTCGAATTTAATTAGCCCAAATTCTACTAAATCACCTAGTTTGGATCTTCTTAGGCTGATAATTTATATATAAATATCAAAGATGGAAACTCAATTTGATTTACAAGATTCATGTTTAGTGTAACAAATTATTCAATAATACTATAGAGAAGATGTTTGACTTCAGTTAATTTTTGACATCAGGGTTGACAAAGATGGGATCATTAAGTTTGATAAATTAACATTTAATCTTTTTAGAAAAGCAAAGAAATGTAAAGTCTTGACTCAAATAAACTATTTAAAAGAAATTAAAAGTAAAAAATTTAATAAATTTTGGGCATTCTTGCCCAGTAAAAATACATTTTTTAGGGAGTCTCTCAAAAACTCTAGTCGAGAATTTACGAATTGGTGCTACAACTACATCAACAGTGTGGAATATATAACAACATAAATAATTGAGACTGTACAAAAGAGCATAAGCACTTAACAAATATGAGTATTTTTAGCAGAACGAATTATCTATCACAGATACCCTAATTATCTACTGTATAAAACTTCAGTCAGATTAGAGGAAAAGTGATGCGCATGACCATCTTCTTAGTTAGATTGATTTTCAAGTATATATGTTTTATAAGTGCTTTGATCAAAGTGTTACCTTTGATGCAATCTCCAGTGTAATTTATTTGAGAAATTTATGAATTTTTTAAAATACTCTCCCTGAATTTTTATGTATTCATCAATTTTTGACTATTAATTCTTGTGCACTTTAAATTTTCAGCACTACTTATTATCTCTATTTGTTGATGATAACTCATACTTCTGCAATACATACAGCTAATTCAAAACATCAGTTTGTTTTCGTTGACTTGAAGTCAATTATTCAAAGACTCAGTTGAGTCAAAGCTCAAAATTAACTCGGCTTAAAAATCTACTGAAATCCAGAAATAAATCTACTGATCAAGCTAGATTCGGTTTGAAAATTGACTTAAATTCTAATTGACTTTGATATATCATGTAACTGTCACGTGACTTTTATATGCCCAAGTCTCCATAAAAACCACCTCTCCAAGTCATCTACTTAAAGTCAACGGAAAAGTAAAAAATTTCAAATAAATTATTTTGAAATTTTTACACAATATTACATAAATTTTTCAATATTATATTACACCTTTTTCGTAAAAATTAATTACTTTAAAGTATAAATTTTATAAAAAGAATGTAATGTAATATAGAAAGACTTGTGTGGTAAATTAAATATCTCAATTATTTTTAGGTCTCCAATCCACTAGTGTACTTATATATTAGTTCATAAAATTTAAAATATTACGAGTGGCTCTCCATGTTTTAATTTCTATTACCATTTAGTGCATTCATAGTTATTTAGAAAAAATAATTATTTGATTTAATAATATCTATAAATAATTTTTTATAAAATTATAAAATTATTAATTAAAAAATAATATTTAAATATCACAATATCTAAATTACATAATATAATATCAAGATAATAATAAACTAAATTGCTCCTAAATGTGAAATTCTTGCTTTAGAATTTTGAATATAAGACTTATGCTTATTTGTTTAACTTGTTTTAATTTTAACGAGACGTATCATATCACTCATAAAATTTAATATTAAAAATTAACTATATATTATATCAAACGCATAATTCAAAACAAAAAAATAACTTTATTTTGCATCTTAGATAGATACTAAAATTAACTAAGTTATATCACATCTTTCATATAATAATTAACTTATTTTATTATTCATAACTTCTAATAAATTAATATTTTTATTCAAATTAAATTTTAATAAAAAATTAATTTTTACAAACAAATAGTAAAAAAAGAAACTCTAAATTTTTTGTGATTTGTGACATCTAATAGCTTAAAATATCGCATATTATTTGCATAATTATTTACAAATTTCTTCATACTATTTATTTAGAATAAAAATACATTATTGAAATTTAAAGTGACTTCAAATAATTAATAATGGAGGATTACTAGAAAAATTTATATTTATATATTTCACAATCAAAATTCTTAATTTACAGGCATATTATGATTTAAAATTTCCAATTACACATGACATTAATTTATCTATGTGCTCAATTATAGAAATATTATTAGATGCGTCTCACCTACCGTGCAGAAGAGGAGACAAAAAAAAAAAAAAAGATTGGAGGGAGCAATTAATTTAATGCACCCTATTTTTTCTTTCTTTGTTTCTCCTTTAATTAAATGCAGTTAGGGTTAATGAAAGAAAAATTAAAATAAAATAAATGCAGTTAAGAACGAAAAAAGAAAGAAAGAACAAAAGAAATTAAATGCAGTCAACTTTCCTTTTTTTCTCTCTATCCTCAGGCACTTCCCTTTGGCAAAGAGATGAAGTGAGAGAGAGAGAGAGAGAGAGGAGAGAGGATGTAAAATTTGTGTTTAACTCCATTTCCTCTTTTTACTCCAAGGCTAAGGTTTGGCAATAAAATTAATTTAATTTTAATATAAAATTTATGTTATTACTTTAAAATAAAATTAATTTATAATGTTCTGATCCTAGACTAGAGGCATAAAAACGGCTATGCAGGCGTCGACTCGAACTCAAATCCGATCCAACCGGAATAGCGTAATACGAACCTGATTCATTTATTAAACGGGTCAAGATTGCAGTTTGAACTCAACCGAATTAATAAACACAAGTCAACCTACTATCCCGATCTGCTCATAGAACAAATGTAGATAAATGGGTAATCTGAACTCGATTCAATCCGATTATGCCTAACCTGAACTTAACCCATTTCATAAATGGTCAAAATGCATAACTTATACTCAAAATTCTCAAGTTTAGTTCACGAGTCAGATCATATATTACTACCGACCTGATCGAGTCACCATGGGTAAGTTTTTACCGAAGAGTTCATCCACATCCATGTATGTTTTCTCAAAATGTCTTTCCTAGAATAAAGTGTGACACCACATAAAAGATTGAATACTAAATAAGGAGACACAATGATGCGGAACATCCCGGCATAGACTCCGACGATGATATTTTATCTAGCTCAAGGGACAATGTTGTACTCGTTATGTTCATATTGTTCATCTATTACCTGCACATTTTGTTTCTCTTACTCATATGGCATTTTGTTTGGGTTGCCTTTTATTTTGTGCCAAAGAACAAAAAGAAGAGGGCCTATTTGAGACTTACGTGGCATTTAGTTCCATACTATCTTGATGCTAACTCATGCATTGAACTATTATAAGCTTATTTGATCCAAAATCTACATGATTTCTAGCTAATTCAACCTAACAGCTTAGGGGTATTATGCCTTAAAAACTCTTCTTGAGAATTCATTTTAGTCATTACTTGATCAATATCCTTGGGTTAACTATGGATACAATAACTTATGTGATTTAAAGCTTAAATTCCACCAAGCTCATTACATTGCATTTAATTTTATCCAATAATTTACTTATGTCATTTTGCATGATTTAATACAACAACAACAACAACAACCACCAAGTCTCAATCCCATTAGGTGAGGTCGGCTATATGAATTCTTTATTTTCATTACGCTCTATCAATTACCAAATTCTTATCTAAATTTAAGTAACTAAGATCGCTCCTTATAGTTTCTTATCATGTCTTCTTTGGTCTCCCTCTTCATTTTTGTACATGGACAAAATTAAATAACTCAATTTTTCTAACTGGAGCTTCAATCAGCCTACAATTTAGATGTCCAAACCATCTAAGCCGACTTTCTCTAAGTTTATCCTCAATTGGTGCAACACCAACTTTCTTTTGGATATACTCATTTCTCATTCTATCCTTTCATGTATATCCACACACATCTACCTTAACATCCTCATTTTGCATGATTTAATACAAAGAAAAAATTCCCTTAAAATTGTTTACAGTCGACTTGGTATCAGAGTATAGTTAAATTAAGTTTTCTAAACCGTAACTGATCTTGTTTGATGCTCCTGAATAGGGCCGTTATAAAAATTCTGGATTGTGGAAGAACTTTTCAAAAATTTTACATAAAGATTATTTTGAAAAATTCAAAGAATTTGAAAAAGAATTTTTCAAAGTTTGGTTGGTTTCGTTAATTTCTGGAAAACTGTGAATTTTGGAAATATCTTGACACAATTATTGATTAGTTTCATATTTGCGTCTAGGATTATTTTTGCTTGGTCTATAACTTGTTCAACTTTACATCTTAGTTCACTGACATTAATTCTACATCTATTTTGCATTATTTTTAGATCCTTCTGCATTGCATAGGTTCATTTTCAATTTTCTACACTCAGGAACCACTCAACTTAAGGTTGGTTTTGAGCCTAAAATTTTTGTAGATCGTAATCATGATGACTTGGAGTGTTAAATCATACCAGGATAAGCTCACAGATGAGCAACAAAACACCATTCTCGCCCAATTGAGAGACGACACACAAGAAATAAAGGTCTCCGGAGCTGATCTTCGAGCGAGGACGGATGCCCTTGAGGCGGCCTATTCCCCTCACAGGCATATCCTCGTGCACCCTGATCTGGACGGTACCTAGGTGCATCATGTGGACGGTTGGTATGGCTTTCAAATTTCCCGCACAAACTTCAACACCCTTAATCGCTGAGTGTGAACATTGATGTGCGCTAGGTGATTGATCAACGAGGGTGCGACATGTGGTCATAGGAACCCCATAACAACAGATAATATTAGCCCATAGAAACTTTTCACTCGATGGGATGCAACTTGGTTCAACGGTATATCTTCTACCCATATGGTGAACTATCCACGACTAGGAGTACTGACGATATCCCATAATAGCTTGGAGCATAGAGCCGAGAAGTCCAACCATCCACACCACGAAAGGCAATGAAGAGTTGATGAGGTTTAGATACCTCATTGGTTGGTTGAGCAGGTCAGCATATAGCTAGCACTGGGGCACTTTTGCACGTGGTGGATGTTTGGCTAGAAGTAGCCTTGATGAAGGATGTGAGCCACAAAATTGTGGCCGTGGGCATACGAGCTACTAACTAGGGTGGATCTCCTTAAGTACCTTAGTGGCTTCCTTTGGGTGGAGGCATTTAGTACAAGGCTGTGAGTAGGACTGTTTCTGAGTTCTCTATTGATGAGGTACTTTGAACATTTTAATTTGAGATCCTTTGCCTCCTTCCTATTTTTTAGTTACACCTTGTCTTTAAGATAGAATATGATTCCGTCCATCCAACATGAGGCTTGCTCCGTGTTGGCAATCTCCATGGTAGCTAGCACAATCTAGATTGGATACTGTTGAAAGTACAGAATATTGTACTCAGCAAAGAAGTTGTCTATTCTATCTCCTCACGGGGGCTCAACTCTTTGAAGTGGGAGATGGTGTCTTTATCTCTGCGATATTACTTCAATAAGGTGTCATCCCTAACTTCAAAGATTCCCCTGACTTCATTAACTACTAACAAGGAGTCGTTGTAGACTTGCAAAGTATTCCATGCCCACATACTTTGTGAACTCTAGGTCAGGTTATAAAACTTCATACTTAGCTTAGTTGTTGGTAACCTTGAAGCTGAGCTTGTCAGTGTCCTCGTCCCTTGACGTGGTAGTAGGAATGGTCATTGTACCCTCTTGAGAGGTCTGATTGGGTTCCAACAATACAGTGATGGTGGGGATGGAGCATGGTCCAAGCCCATGTGGGTCCTGAGATTTTAAAGAGCAAGATCGGGGGCACGATGGACGAACCATGCCATACTTAGTTCGTACACCGAGATTAGTCTGGCTTGACTTTGCAGTGATTTGAATAATATTTGGGCACATCATGTGGACGGTTGAATTTTCCCGCCAAAACATGGGGGGCATTGAATAGCATGTAAGTGCTATGAGAGTACATATTTAAGAGATTAGCCTACATAAACAACAATAATATGTATAAAATTAACTCTAATTCAAGCAAAAGATATTTAACTCAAAACAAACTAGTCAAAATTAAATATTTTTTAGTTTGGGTGGTAGTTAACTCGCCTTGAGTTTAACTTGATGCCAGCTCTAGTGTTCAACCAATAATGCGGCATTAGTATGACAGCAGGCAAAGCATTAGTCTTGATATCGAGAATGGAAAGCCAGGAGAAAAAAAAATGGTTACAACATTTCCATATCATCCTGCAGCTGCTGCAGCTTAAGCGTTTGGTTCGTTATTATCTTAGTATTATGTTATGTAATCTAGATATCATAACATCAAGATGTCATTTTTTAACTAATAATTTTATAATCTAATAGAAAATTATTTATAGATGTCATTAAACCAAATGATTGCTTTCTCTAAATAACATAACATAATATTAAAATAACACTGAACCAAACGCCCCCCTTAGGTTTAATCTATTCAGACCTGAAGCACACACAAGCCGCATTGGGCCTTTAAGTGGCTTCAAATTTTTAAGCAGCCTTTACGCTGCTTGAAATGTAAGCCCCCCTGAAGCTTAAAATTAAAACTGTCCCAAAGATTTTAAGGGCTTAAAAATTTATATTGCATATATTTAAAAAAAAAATTCTGAGTTGTTTCAAAACGCAGCAATAAAAATTAGACAAAATGACAAACCAAGGAAAGAAGAATGGCAACAAGATCAAGGGACAATGAGGTATATCACATGAAGGCATTACATTTGTTAACGTAAAGCTAATCCCAACTAAAATGGATATGAATACTGATGAGAATAATGCTACACAGGCATATCAAAAAAACAAAAATTATTGTGGTGCTTTTCTAGCAGAGTGGGGAAGGAGATTTGATGCGGGACAGATAGATGAAAGATGCAATTTAGAGATCAACAATTTTATAAAGCAGATTATTGATAAACTAATGTTTAAATATTAGAGAATAATTTTGTAATGACTGAGAAATTAATTAAACCCGCAAAACTGATTTCTTTCAAAATTTCAAATTTTAAATAAATTAGATCAAAGGTAATTGAAAAATTACCAATTCAGATTAGGGTGCAATTCGATTTTTAACAAATCAGAAATGAGGAATAGGATTAAGGATCTCACAATATTTAACCAACAGTAATTTAAATTCACTCAATAATGAAAGATCGCACAGGTGGAACAAGTTCGAGCAAATCATAAGCAGAAAAATTCAGATTATTCGACTTAACCAGGTTAAAGGCTTTGCTGAAATTCATACCTAAGTCAGAGAGTCCAGGGACCATGATGTAATTTCCCAAAAAATAGGGCTCGAGCAGCTGGGGCGTGTGTGGCGTGGCTCGGGTGCGCACGGGACACGGTCACAGGGGCGCTTGGGTGCAGGTTAAGGCGGGCGCGTGGCACGGGTGCAGGTGGGCGCTCTGGCGGGCGCACACGCACGGGTGCGCAAGCGCGGGCGTGAGCAGGGGCGAGGGTGAGCGCGCGGGGTTGGGTGAGGTCTCTGGTGCGCGCACGAGGCTGGGCGCAGTCGCAAGCGCGCGATCTCAGGCACGCGCAGGGCGGTTGGTCGGCGCGCGGGGCAGCGAACTGGGCACGCACGGCGATGTCGAGCGGAGATGTGTATTTGCGTCGACGTAGTCGGCGCGGGCGCGTCGTCGGTGATGTGAATACGTGACAACGCGATTACGTCGAACCAGAGTTGACGAGCTGGATCCAAGAACGCAAACTAGCAGGTAGGGTGGACGAGGATGAGGTCAGGTGAATGCTAAGGGATGTAAGATGAATTGAATCGAACCCAGAAGGGAGGAGCTGGAGCGGTAGAGTTTAGGGATTCTCACCTAAGGCCCAAGCCCTTCCCTATCCAGGATATCGATTCATTCCAGAATCAGATAATCCCAAGAGAAACACAAGTCAAACTCATTCAGCATTAGAAAAATAAGAATAACATGGAGGCGTTTATATATACCTTCATATAAACTGACTCAATAAAGAAAAAATACATAACGTAATAAATTCCTCATACAAATGAGAAAATACTAGATAACATGCCTAAAATAACAATCACAGAAATAGAAACAACTAATACAAAATAAATACGAGAAATAAAATTATCCCAAAATAAAATCTCCAATCAATCAGAATGATGAAAGATTTCCAATCCACCAAGTCAGCAATCCGCAGCATCCATCTTTCCAAATCTGTCGTAATAGTCAATCGATCCAAATCGAAGCAGCGTGGCTAGATCTCAGCCGTCAATGGTAAACTATGCCAGGAATGAGTTGACGATCAATCGTGGTGTCCCCACCAACTCTCCCCAGGTGGGGAAGACTCGACTCTGTCGAGTAGGGGTCCTCTCTACTGTGATATCTCTCTAGAAAATCTGGATTAAATCTCTGCAGCTCATCTCTAGTAATCCATGAATCCTCAGACGGAGGTAAACCCTTCCAATGAACCAAATAACGTTGGTATCATCGATTTCTTATGAAAATTATCTGCTCACCAAGGTTTTGCTCTATCTGCTCCTGTTTATAAGTGGATTTAGCTGGTGGACACTCGGGTAAGGGTTCACTCTCAATCGGTAATGAAAGCTCAAACGGATTACTGGGTATTACTGTTGGCTCTTTGTATGCCACCAAGTCTGAGATATTGAAAGTTGAACTGATACCATACTCTGGTGGTTGAACTGATATCATACTCTGGTGGTAAATCAACAACATACGCGTTCAAACCAATTTTCTTTAAAATTCTAAAAGAACTTAGCTCCGTGAGCTTGTAATTTCTTAATAGTTCCAAATGAGAATCGCTTGGGTCGAACCCGAATCATCACATAATCTCCATCTGAAAATTCCTGCATTCTTTTGTGACAATTTGCTAATTTTTTATAAGTGTCATTACTGACACTTATATTTTTGCTGATATCTTTATGTAATTCCCTAACATGTGCAAATAACTCAGCAGATTCAGATATCCCAGTATGCATAGGTACTGGAATGATATCTACAGAAACTCTAGGCTTATAACCATGCAAAATTTAAATGGACTCATGCCTATAGACCTATTAACAGAATTATTGTATGTAAACTCAACACAAGGTAAGACAAGGTCCCAATTTCTTCCATTTTCTCCCACTAAATAACGGAGTAGGTTTCCTAAACTTCTATTAACTACTTCTATTTGTTCATCTGTTTGAGGATGAAAGGCCGTGGAAAATTTAAGTTTCGTACCGAGGAGATGTCACAGAGTTTTCCAGAAATATCTGGCAAATTTAGTCTCGATCAGACACCACTGATTTTGGCAACTCATGCAGTCTAACTACCTCATCGAAAAATAAGCGAGCGATCCTTAGGGCATCTGATGTTCTGGAACAAGAAAGAAAATGTGCTATCTTAAAAAATCGATCAACCACGAAACAGATGGAATCGTGCTGAATATCGCGCATCGGGGGTAAACAGTCAGGAAGATCTTTCGAGAACACGTCGACAAATTCCTTAAGAATAGGAATTGCTTCAGGTGGGGGTACAACCGGATCACTCTCCTTTACTTAACAACAACAGCCCAAATTAAGAAATTTTCATCTATTTCTTTCTCGAATCATCGAGCACTAATCAAGTGAAGGTCTTTCTTCTTTGACGCCTTTTTCATACTTGAAATTCTTTCTTACTAATGGCTTTAGGAGGAGAAGGACCTACCACGATCTTGTCACCTTTATAGCTGAACACACAGGAATTGGATCGTCCTCGAAGAGTGACATCCAAATTATACAACTAAGGTCTACCCAAGAAGATGCTACCAACTTCCATTGATAGGACGTCACACCAAACCTTGTCTTGATAGGAATTGAATTGAATCGGGACTAAGCAACGCTGTGTAATCTCCAAGAAAGAGGCATTAATTCAGAAAATTTTATATGGATTGGGACAACTCTCGGGAATTAAACCTACCCTAGACACAGTTGTGGTGGCGATTATATTCACACAACTTTCACTGTAAATGATAATCTTACACACTTTTTCATTGATTTTTATGTAAGTGTGAAAGATAGAAGTTATGCGCCAATCACCACTCTCTTTGGGCTGGGTTAGAGCACATCTAACCCTAATTCTTGGATCACTATGAGACTCAGATTCATAAGTAAATCTGATATATTCTAGAGTTTCATATTTAGGATCCTCAAATTTGTCAACAAGTGTCTCATCAGCCACATAGGTGGGTGGGTCATTCTCATAGGCTGGAGAATCATCATCCTGCTCTATAATCATTATCCTTCTAGGACATTCGGATGTCATGTGACCAATTCCCTGACACCTGAAACAGCGTATAGACCGATTACCACCACTACGAGAGGTTTCTCTAATGACAGTCTTGCCTTTATCAGTGGCAAGAGGCCGGCTAGTGGCTGGTGAACCATCAGCTGGCTTGTTTCCCGAGGGCGTGAACCTTGTAAGAGCTACGGTCGGGCGCGGATCAACTTTACGTAGTATGATCGATCTTTGATACCTTTCTAAATCTTGGGCAATTTGATAAGCTTGCTCAAGGGTTGGGATCTGTCTCACAATAATTTCGCGTTGTAAGTTGTCTCGAAGTCCAGATCGGAATCTAGAAAATGTGACTTCTGGATCTTCATGAACACCACATCGCATAAGAAATTCATCGAACTTCGCGATGTATTCAGCGACAGTCTTATTGCCTTGAGTCAATCTCTGTCTTTGATCTAATAGGTGATGTTGATATGAGACGAGAACATATTTCTCTCTAAGTTTCGCTTTAAGCTCATCCCATGATCCAATAGGTTCTTGTCGATCGTATTGCAAGATTCGCTCAACATTATTTATGTAAAGCTTGGCTTGCACAGTGAGCTTCATCTTCGCAAATCTAACCTTTCGATTTTCCGACATGTACCATTCATAATAATGGTCCATGTTCGTTTCCCAATTTAAGTAAGCCTTTGGGTCCAGACAACCGTCAAAAGTAGGGGCCACTACTTTCATGCCACGCCAGTTATTTTCTTCTGGCTCACGTAATTCTCGTGTTTGATAACCTATAGGGTTATGCTCATTCTCCTAGGTCCATAATTTTGCCTAAGTTGTTCGATTTCACTTTCTTGATTATTTCGGCCTTCAAGTAGGTGTATCCTGCCATTCATATGATCTAATCTAGTTATAATCTCAGTTAATGCTCTTTGAAGTTCGGGATCCATGCTACTAGTTGGTTTAGGGCCAAAAATGAAGAATTCAGAACCAGAACGAGTGCGCATGAAATAAAAATAAATATAATCTAATTCATGCAAATGTGAATATCCCTAACTTGACCTAATACTCTGATATCAAATTTGATGTAGGACAGATGAATGAAGATGCAGTTTAAAGATCAGCAATTTTATAAAGCAGATTATTCACAAACTAATGCTAAAATATCAGAGAATAATTTTGTAATGACTGAAAAATTAATTAAACCCGCAAAACTGATTTTTCTCAAAATTTTAAAAAAATTAGATCGAAGGTAATTGAAAAATTACCAATTCAAACTAGAACGCAATCCGCTTTTCAACAAATCAGAAACGAGAAACAGGATTAAGGATCTCATAATATTTACTCAAACAATAATTTAAATTTACTCAATAATGAAAGGTCGCACAGGTGAAACAAGCTCAAGCAAATCACAAGTGAGCAGAAAAATTCAGATTATTCGACTTAATCAGGTTAAAAGCTTTGTTGAAATTCGTACTTGAGTCAGAGAGTCTAGGGACCACGATGTAATTTCCCCAAAAAAAAGGCTCGAGCAGTTGGGGCGTGTGCGGCGTGGCTCAGGTGAGTGCGGGATGCGGTCGCAGGGGTGCTCGGGTGTGGGTGCAGATGCAGGAGGGCACGCGGGNACGCGCAGGGCGGCGGATCGGCGCCTGCGGGACGGCGAGCAGGGTGACGGACTGGGCACGCGCGACGGTGTCGAGCGGAGCTGTGTATTTGCGTTGATGTAGTTAGCGCGGGGAGGACGAGGATGAGGTGAGGTGAATGCTGAGGGATGTAAGATGAATAGAATCGAACCCAGAGGGGAGGAGCTGGGCGAGTGGAGTTTAGAGATTCTCACCCAAGGCCCAAACCCTTCCCTATCCAGGATATCGATTTATTTCAGAATCAAATAATCTTAAGGGAAACACAACTCAAATTCATTCAAAATAAGAATAACAAGGAGGCGTTTAACGCGCCGTTGCCGGGTCCCAAGTCCCGGATGAGAAACGCGGAGGGTTGCGTTAGGCAGTCGACAGCCAGCGTAAAACTTGTCGAATCAATCATACAAACTGACTCAATAAAGAAAAAAATACATAATGCAATAAATTCCTCACACAAATGAGAAAATATTAGATAACATGCTTAAAATAACAATCACAGAAATAGAAACAACTAATACAAAATAAATGCGAGAAATGAAATCATTCCAAAATAGAATCTTCAATCAATCAAAATGAATGAAAGATTTCCAATCCACCAAGTCAGCGATCCGCAGCATCTATCTTTCTAAATTTGTCCTAATAATCAATCGATCCAGATTAAAGCAGCCTAGCTAGATCTCGACCGTCAACGGTAAACTCTGTTAGGAATGAATGGACGGTCGATCGTGGTATCCCCACCAACATTGCCTGACTACTAGGGGATCTATTCTAACCACACCACCTCAACTTCCCAATGAGATGAGAGAAATGATGATGTTATGGAATAAATCAATATATATATATATATATATATATATATATATATATTGAAAAGGTGATTATATTACAGAATAATCATACGAATTATCATATCTACAAACATATAGAAAGTAAATATTAAGCCGCACGAATTATCACCATGGATAATCCTGTTAGTATATGTAGGATCACTAATATATTTTAAGCCAACAAAGATCTTCAAGTATAGAAAAAGAATAATAATGGGAGTAAAAGAACATATAACATGGAGTAGATAAAAAGCTGAAGGAGGAGAAGTTATTGGGTTCGGACGGCGCACCGTCCGGAACCCAATCAGAGGGCGCACCGTCCGGAACCCAATCAGAGGGCGCCACGTGTGTCATACAGTTGGGTCCGGGCACACATGACGCCCTCTGATTGGACGTCCGAATGGTGCGCCATCCGCACCAAATAATTTTTCCTGAAGGAGCGATAGCACAAAACTACTATATAATCAAACAGCATTATGACAAAAGAAATAAGTTACCAGTGATAAAACATGAAAATATATTACCCAATATGTGACCTGATAACAGCTCGTTACCTTGTCCAAATGATTCAATAATGCTGTACAGGGTTGAAAAACATGTCATCCGCCACTCGTGATTCAACACGATCTGTTTCTACTGTTGAAATTTGGATCTAGTTCTGGAATTATGCGGAGAAGGTGAAGATGATGGGGAGCACCTGATCCTGGAAACAGCTTCTGTAATGATAGGCTGGGATGCTACATAATTGAGGGCGACAACTACATCAGCTATGATAGGTCGGAAATGAGACTGCTCCTGGAGGCACATGGAAGCAATTACAACTAGCTGATGAAATGCTTTTGATGGAACGCAGCCTTGCAGTGATGGATCTGCCAATTTCTTGAACTGTCTTCGATCATTGAAAAATGGTCGTGCCTTAACAGAAAGCAAAGAATAATGAATACAACAGCTAGAGGGAAAGTTACAAAGCCAATTGCAAAGTTTACTAAGATGAAGGGAAGAGAGAATTTTGGTCCCTAAAATTTGAAAGTGTATTTTGTCAATTCATCACTTTGGTAGCATTTGGTTCATTTGATATGACCGTTCGCATCAAAAAAGTGTACATTACCATATATACCGGATATCCAACAGAGATCCCTAAGAACCTCGGAAAACAACAACAACAACAACAACAAAATCCTGATCCTAAAACTAGTTGGGGTTAGCTAAATTTGTCTCTTTCATTCTGCTTTTTTTAAAAGAACCTTCTAATTAATAGGTCTTGTATCCTTAAATGGACCAGAATTTTGGTTTTATTAAAAATGTGCAAACTGAAGAAGACAAGAGGTAGATGAAGTAAACAAAGGGAAATAACTATATACAACATCAAAATGACGGGAATGAAGAGTCATATTTTCTAAAATAAATCACGTCATAGTAGCACATTAAAAAAAAATTCAACATTTACGCATACAGAAACAAATGTGATACCAAACAAATTGCAAAGCCATCCCAAGCTTTTAGGCTATAACTTCATTTAACACGATATTAGGTATTGAAAATGATAAAGATTTCACCCATCAGAATCTTAGTTTATATACTTGATTAAAATCCCAATGAAAAAAAACGTAGTATTCAAACTGCTTTAAGAAGAAAAGTGTTTTGAAAGATTCAGCAACTGTTTTTGCATCATTTAAGAAAATCTATGGCAACCATAAATCAAGAAAGATGGCATGCAAGTGCAACAAGTGAGGATAACAATGATCACAACAAAGACCTAGTGAACATAGCAGCAACGAAATCATAATATAAAAATGAAATGAGTTAATAACCACTGTTAATGGCCTACCCATGTTACCAAATTCTGCTCTGTTGCAGCTTTAGCAGAGTCGAAAGCCTTCCGTCCAGTTATCAGCTCCAAAAGTAGCACACCAAAGCTATATATGTCAGATTTCATAGTTAACTTACCACTCAGAGCATAATCTGGAGCACAATATCCATAAGTCCCCATTACTCTTGTTGAAACATGAGTGTTGTCTCCTACAGGCCCTATTTTAGCCAGTCCAAAATCAGAGAGTTTTGGGTTGAAATCATTATCCAACAAGACATTTGCTGCTTTCATGTCACGGTATATAACAGGAGGATCTGCAACATCGTGTAGATAAGCCAACCCTTGCGCAGCACCAAGTGCAATTTTTATGCGAACATTCCAGTCAAGTTGAGGCTTATCAGGATTTGGGACTGCACATATTATAACTAGTTAGCAAGTAACTACCATGAGCAATAAAATGTAAAGTTAATCGTGCGGCTCATTGATTAAATTAATTGATTGTGACATTGGAGCTTAGAATAAGCTAGATAAAGAAAGGGCTTATGAAGTAGAAACAATCATAAGTTCAATCAAAGATGGATTAAAGAGCAATATGAAATCTACAAAGTATCAGAAAAAAGTTCAATTTACTCCATTGGCAGAGACACAAAGTACTCTGAAGACACTTTGGTAGCCAGAACTCGTTGATACAACTTAATATGACCAACAGATTTAAATCTCAGCAAGGATGTTTCTAAATCCCAATTACTGTTCTGCCATGCTATCAATTGGTGATAAGAATCGCCATAAATGGGCCTATATTATATGAGGGTGAGTGGAAAAAAAGTGAATACTTCATGATTTGCCCATCCACGAAAAAAGAGAATGCCATTTCAGTGGGAACTAAAATGGCAGATCTTGATAACACATTATCATATGAACCCATCCACTTAAATTTCCAATGGTCAAGTTTTCAAGATACATTGGAAAGATTTGCTTATGCATGCTTGTTGATAAGCATCAGTGTAGTAACAACCATTTAATGATAAATAAAAGCTGGAAAAAAAAATCAATGCTACTGAACAGATTAAATCAAATTCCACATATTGGTTCAAATAACGAACTATTGAAAACCCTGGAGTGTTTTCCACTTTTTGACTCCTATAATAATGCAGGTTCAGTTACATAAAAAAATAATAATAATAATGCAGGTTCAGGAGACATTCAACATTCTATTACCACATCTCATCCAAAAAAAAAATTTCTATTACCACATCATCTATTGAGCAACATTATTTTCTTTAATTAGCAGCATTTTCTATTAAACCAGAGTATATATCAAACAAATTTTAAACACGTCAGCTTTGAGTCTTTGACCATCACTTTTTCCTAGCAACCTACCTTTTTTGTCTGATAAAAAGCCCCGTGAGCTTTGGCTATCACAAATTTCAAACTTATATTAACAGACAGAAATGCAAACTATGATATCCATAAGCTCTTTAGGTATTACATATAGCCTTCACGAAGCAGCTTCAAGCAAGCATCTATATTAACAACATAAAGAGGTACTTTGTAAAAGATCGATAGATGGATAGACAAAGATCTCTGGTAAGACTGCTCACCAAATAGATGATCTTCCAAGCTTCCTTTTGGCATGAACTCATAAATCAGAAGTCTTTGATCTCCTTCAGTGCAGTATCCGACCAAGTTTACAAGATTCGAATGCCGCAGAGTGCTCAAAATCAGAACCTCTGTCAAGAACTCTTTGGCACCTTGCATCCCTTCCAGATCGAGCTGCTTAACTGCCACCACCTACTTGATGCAATTAGAAAGTTAGATTACTGCAACCATGAAAGAAGCAATTATTTCATTATTCACTCAATGTAAACTAATTACAAGAACGTGCCTGTCCTGATTCTAGTCTCCCCTTGTATACTTTTCCAAAACCTCCTTCCCCAAGCAAATTCGCCTCTTTGAAATTCTGAGTAGCAGTTGCAAGATCCCTGAAGGTAAAGGAAACCGCGCATGCAGCACATGCCACATCCTGCCTGTTTCTATCCTCTGTGAACTCAAACCGAAACGTTCGCCACACATTTTAGACGATGAAACAAATATTCATTGAAGAACAAGGGACGTTTCATTTACCCGAAGATTCAGGGTAGCTATATCTACTGTCGTCGATCTTGCTGCATAACTCCCTCCTACTAGGACGGAAGCAACAAAAGAAACTCATCTAGTATGGCTGCCGCCCGCAGCAAGAGAAAGCCAAACCCTAATTCATTCACATTCACTGCAACATTGTCAAAAACCGCAGCAAGAACACGCAGCCGTCAGCCAAATCGTTCGAAAAAAGTCGCCAAAGCGAACTTACCGCGATTGATCCTGCTGGGCGTCAGAGATTCTGGTGCTGTGGAGGAAGAATTTCTCTCAGCGAGTAAAGTCTCCGAAGCGACACGAAGGACGCAGGTAATCCGCCGGAAATAGCGCTGCCGTCATTCTTCTCTGGAGACCAGCTAGCCCCATTTCCGCAGAGAGAGAGAGAGAGAGTGCCGACTACCCAGGATTGGTGATAATTCCCCTTCCCATTTCACTCCATTCCCGCGGCTCATTGAATGGGATGCCGAGTCAGGACTCAGGACTCTGGACTCGTAGTTATTGCTTGAATTTTAATTTTTTAAATTAATTTAATTGTTTTATTTAAATTATAAATTATTTTAAATTGGATGGAGTTATCATAACCTGAGTTAAAATTAAGAAAGCTTGCTTGAGTATGAGATGAAAAAAATTTGTAACATTCAGGATAAATAAATTAAATTTTGAATTAAAAATAACTTTAAAAATCACATTATTTTAAGTCATATGTAAAATACAAAATTTAAAAGATACAAAATTGCATGTTTTACTAGATTATTTTATGTAATCGAGATAACTAAATAGGTAGGAAATTGACTTTTGATGTACATAATTTATGTTGGAACTTAAAATATATATATATATAACAATACATAAAACACACAATGCTACATAATGTTGATATTACTTAACATAACAATACTATGATAATATTATTTATATTATCATAAAATTACAAAATTTAATAATGTCTAATAAAACAACACTATACTGTTACAATGAGGATGCAAATAGGAATAACAATGGGGAGAGTTTGAGTCGGGTTTATAAATACCCATACTCGCCCCGCCCCGTCCTTATTCTAGTTTTCACAAATCCATACTTGCCTCGCCCTGCTCTATTTTTTTACTAATGTTTAATAAAAATTAAATTATTTTATTCTATTTGAAACAATAAAAATTATATCCACATGGTGAATATTATACTATGAAAATAAGACCTTACATTTTTTCATTTTTAATGTATTTTTTTATTTGACTCTATATAAATCTTTATAAAAATAAATAAAAACATATGCATAACGGGGTGGGACGGAGCGGGTATAGTTGATTCATACCCGAACCCGCCCTATTTCATAACAGAGCGGGGCAGGCCGCGGCTTAAGGATAAAATTTGAGTAATCATACCTGTCCCATTAGGATGGGTCGGGATAATTTAATCAGGTACGAGTACAAATTGCCATCCCCTAGATGCAAAGATAGAAGAGAATGCCTTACCATAGATTTGGGTCATCCTTATATAGGCATAAAACATATAATGCTGTATAATATTTGATGTTACTTGACACGATAATATCATGATAATGCTATTTATATTCTCATGAAATAAAACACAAAATCTAATAACGTCTATAAGACAATACTATATCATCATAAAATATAAAACTTTTGCATTATTATATATAAGATAATATATTGTATTATTGTGAATAGTATACGTTAGCAAAATTTAAATATAAATAAATATTTATATATGTTATTTGCATTTAGTTGATTTCATAAATTATCATATATATATATATATATATATTTAACTTATGTGCATATTTATGTAAAAGATGCAAGATTATGATTTATGGCAGAGTTTTGGCTGTCAGAAGATTTTTTAAAATATTTTATTATTGACCCTTTGAGGATAATTCAAAATAATTTCATAATTGTTATAAAAATTAATTAAATTAATTATATAAGTTTAATTGAGATTTAATCTCATAGCCAAATATATTTAATGGCAAGGCAATCACATTCATGTATTTTTGATTATTTGATGGACGTATTAAATTAATATATTAGATATATAAATTAGTTTTCTTTTTATCCCAAATTAAGATTAAAAAAATTTATTATATCTTTATACCATAAATAATCAGCAGAATAAAAAGAAAAAAAAATTAATTTCCTGTATCACCTTCTTTTCTCTCGAATTATGACTATCTTTCTCTAATCTGGGTACGTTATTTTCTCGTAAAAATTATCAAGTTCAAAAATTCATACTCTTAATGTTTATAAAATTTGTGATTGATTCGATATTATCTTTAGTCTTATGAACTTTTTTCAATATTGGCACCACAAACCTCTTTGTAGTCATAAATAGTATAACAAAACAAATGAAACAGCATAAAAAGCACGAAGATTGAACACTTTTAGCAAAAAGTAGACTGAGCAATTATAGAATGAAGCACCTATAGTAATGCAAGGGGTAAAAAGGTGAAAAAATATAGAAAAATTTACATCCATCACCCTCGAAGATCTATTATTTCTAGGAAGCACCTTCAAAGTTCATTATTTTCATACAACACTTCTACCTAACTTCAAAAGCGGGGTGTTATCTGTAAATTTGTCTCAAAAGGAGGAGTGATACATGAAAATAATGAATTTTGAGAGTATCCCTAAAAATAATGAATTTTGAGGGTGATAGATGCAAAATAAAATAGTTAAAGTTTAACACTCAACAAACAAAAAGTTCAGAGAGTCAAAATAAAATTAGCACAATAATCTAATGAAAACCTTACCTCAATGTTGATGCATGTCAAGAAATTTCATGAACGCATTAACTCTTTCATCAGGGTTAGTTACTCCATTGTGATCAAATAGTCATAAACAAATCCTACTGTGAGAAAGAATGTCTCCTGGTTAACATAAATGAAAGACTTCACATAATATGCTATAATAATCTTGCAAAATTTGGAATTTTTTAAGTGAGGCACTGCATTTTTATGTATTTTATTATTAGAAATAAAGTATTATGGAGATCATATTAAAACCTTATAAAATTACATATTTTATACTATTTTTATATAAAAATATACTATATTCCAAATTTTGTTTCTCAAAACTATAACTTATAATGTAAAATATTACGTCATATATCTTAAAAAACTTTAAGCCTTAAATACTAAACTTAAATTCTAAAATTTTAATTTTCGTAAATTAACTATATATAAAATCTACTTTAAACTCAATCTATTAAAATAAAAATTTATATTATAAACTTGTAGATTATATACAATGTGATAAACTTATGAAAGTACAATAGTAATTTAATTCATAATTTTTTTTTTAAAATTCATATAAAATATGTAATTTTACAAGAATTCAATGTAATATATGTAATATTTTATTATCAATGAAATACATAATTTTTCATAATTAAAATCTCCATGTAAATTTTTCTTTTCCCTATTGTTGCCATTCCAAGGTTTCATATGAACTCTATTTTTAACATGATTACAATAGAAAGTATTTCAACAAAGAGAAATTAATTAGATGTCAAGTTAATTTCAACCCCAAAGAATAATAATAACATACACATCACAATAAAAAAAAAACACACACACACACATATGAGCAACAGGAACATTAGTCTATAAAACAACAGCATACAATGGTGAATCATGTTTGTGGTAGGCCTTTACTTATGTGAAACTCGCAACAACTCTTTAGCCATCGAGGAGAAAGACTGAGCAGTATCCTGCATGTCAGAAGACCGGGTACCGACATCCTGCAAAAATCAATTTGCCTTGAAATTAAACTTATTAGCTTTGTACCAATAATATATATACATATATAAATAATTTATTGTTACTAATCATTCAATCAATTGATCCGAAATGTATCCTGCAGAAGATAGATGTTTTGGGGTCTATCAGCTAATTATATTCAGAATTATGCATTTGTTAAGGTATACTAAATAAAAGGGGAAATTATATTCAATTCTTTGAGTTTAAGGTATAATATCACTCATAATTATGATTTTAAAATTTTAATATCTAAATATATGATTTTTTATATAATTATCAATGAGATCTTTTCTCAAAATTTTTATTATTAAAATTTTATAAAATTCTCAAATTATTCTCTCTCTCTCTCCCCTTCTCTCTCTCCCTCCAACCTACACAAGCTAGCGGCCCACCCCTCTCTCTCTCTCTCTACGATCGTCGATCACCATCCTGCTGTCGTGTGCTGCTATGATGTATAAATCAAATTAATGATATGACCTATAAATAAGTAAATGTACATTTAACATATCTCCTGCAGTTCAATTTCTTATTTAAATTATATTATTTCTGCTATAAGTGTTAAATTATTCTGTATTGTTAAGATTAATTGATTTTATATATAATTTTTCTTACAAATTAAGTTTATTCTCGTGGTGTTTCGAAAGAAGGACGTCACAATTAATTAATATTAGATAATCAAACATTCACTTGAAATGACATTGCAATTTTTATAATCCAAGTGTTCTCGTTTTCTTATAAAAACATAATCAATTTATGTGAGACCCATTTTTATAAGTAATAAGATGCCCATCTCTTTCTTGAATAAAATATTAGTAATTATGAAATTATAAATTAAGAAAAATTCTAAAATAATTTTCCAAAAATCATATCGACTATAAATGCTATTAATTCCTCAGCAACACTTCTAACATATCCATTTAGATCTTCCAATACTGTCTCGCTCATCTACGAGTTATTACTGGACAGCCAAGATTTGATTATCAAACCACTACAGGATTTGACAGTCCTAATCAAGATTGTGATGGACAGCAAGAATTTAATCACATGCGCTGGATTCAAAATTGATGGTTTGAATTTGATCACATGGATCTAACAATTCTAGCATTGAAATTGAGTGGAATGCATTTATTTAAGCATCAAACATAGCGCACAGATTAATGAAACATGATGTCAAGGACCAGTAGATCTAAGTTATTCAACACCCTAAAAGTTAGACACCAACAATCTAGTGGCCGGAGCTCGTCAAAGCTACTTGAGATTGAGTATGATTCTAACTTGGGGAAAGGGTGGTTGTGGTTGAGAAACTTTCTAAAGGAGACTAGTAAGGAATAGGTGACGTGTTGTTCAATGATACCTACTAGAATGTTATTTGTCTAGTACTTAGCTCAATGTTTCATGTAAGGACAAAGCACATTCAACTGGTTAAGGAGTTCTATTTGATCTACTTGGCCCTTATGATAATAGCAGATAACGTAAAAAATGAGAATAATTCTGATCTAGCTAAAGAGTTCTACTTGCTGTTCTCAAAGAGGGCGTTGAAGGAGATAAGATTGCGCTAAAACAAGGGAAATCTCTAAAAGCAACGCACTGTGTTGCTTGAATATAGTGAAAAGTATGCAAGAGCCACCACATCGGCAATTAGGAGTGTAATGATAAGTGAGAAAAGATTCTCATATTATAGATGAATACGAGTAAAGAAGCGAATTCAAGGTATTATGATAAAATTAGGAACTTAGAATACAAGCAGTCTTACAAATAAGCTAACAAAGTTAATAAATATTATTTTTTATAAGAGAATTAATATTTTATGATTTTAGAAAATGAAATGGGTAGAGGAGAAAGTAAACGAGATTGATAGCCTAGGTTTTAATCAAACTTTGGTTCATTAGTAAGAATAGAACCAAGAAATGAGTTAGTATCATTCTCAATAAAAGTTAAAAGAATCATGCAGTGAAAGTTAAAAGAAAAATAAAGATAGAACATAGTACTTTAAATTTTATTAATAGAATGACTATTAAGACTGCAGGCATGTATGTCCCCAAAGAACATTTGAATGATAGTGTTAAAGAAAAGTTATAAAATGATTTAGAGAATTAGTACAGGGGATACCACTGAAAAAGAAAATATTTGAATGCATATGTTGGCAGTTTTGATAAGAAATTTAATAACATTCATGGTGGATATGATTTGAAAAGACTAATGAGGAAGGTAAAATTATTTTAAAATTTTTTCAGCATATAATTTATTGATTACTGATACTTTCTTTAAGAAAAATAATAACATTATCACTTATAAAAATGAGTATTCAAGAACATAAATTGATTATTTCTTTATAACAAAAGCAAGATTACATGGATTGTGAAGATTGTAAGATTATGAATAACAAGTTGAAATAGTGCTCTTAGATTCGATAGTAAAATCTAAATAATGAGAATAAATATATCTTTAAGAAGAGGGGTTTAGAAGATCGACAGTTAGACATTGAAGGAAAAGTTGACCTTATGTAATTGAGAGTTGCTAACTGCTTCCGTAAAATTATAAAATATATATATTGGGAGCATCTAAAGGAAAAGTTTCAAATAATACAGATACTTGATGGCATAAAGAAGATGTACAAGAAAAGATTAAAAAAAAAGTTTGTTATAAAAATTGATATAAATTCAAGAGCAAATTTTTTTAAAAAAAATATAAAATTATTTAACAAGAATCTAAGAAAGTAGTCTGTAATGCAAAAAATGCAATTTTTGATAATTTTTATAAAAAAATTTGACACTAAAGATGAAGAAAAATAAATATACAAGCTTATCAAAATAATAGATAAAGATCTAACTAGAGTAAAATATATTAAAAATGAGAATCAAAAAATACTTTTTAAGGATGAAAATATTCAATATAGACGGATGAGTTGCTTTAAATGGCTTTTCAATGACAGTTGTAGTAATACTATTAATCATTCTGATTTTAGCACCTAACATAAGATAAAAAATGCTTTTCCATCTAACATATAAACAAAACTGAAGAAAATGAAATATAAAAAAGTAGTAAGATCGAATGACATCCAATAGATATTTAAAAATTTATAAGAGATGAATAGTTTCTTAGTTCACTAAATTCTTTAATATAATTTTGAAGACTAAAAAGATACCAAATAAATAAAAAAAGAGTACATTGATATCTATACATAAGAATAAAGACGATATACAATAGTGTACTAAGTACAAAAAAAATAGTTAATAAATCATACTTTAAAATTTTGAGAGGTGATCCAACATAGATTATGTCACAATACTAAGGTATTACATAATTAGTTTAGTTTTACACCATACAGATCAACTATAGAGGATACTCATTTGTTGAGAGGTTTAACAAAGATATTTTGGGAGAGAAAAAATAATCTACATTCCGTATTCATTAATTTAGAATAAGCATATAATAAAATCCCAAAGGAAGTACTCTGGCGAGTTTAAAAAAAAAAAAGAATTTATGCTGCTTATATTCAAGCTGTTCAAAATATGTATAAAGAGATTGTTACATGTGTTTGGGTACAAGAGAGTTCAATTAAATTTTTTTCTATTTAAATTAGATTATACAAAAATTCAGCTTTAAAGCCATATTCTTTTGCATTTTTTATAGAGGTTTTGACTGGACACACTCAAAAAAAGATATCTTATTGTGTAACATCCCGTGATCCAAATGTAGAGGTATTGTCCGCTTTAGCTTTAAAAAAACTGTGTGACTTCAGCACTTTCCAGGAGATCACCCATCCCAATACTACTCCAGCCCAAGCACGCTTAATTACGGAGTTTTTCATCACTAGCCTCACAGTTTTACCCTAAAAGGCGCCTCTATCATTTGAGATCACGTTATCTACTTATACAGCTCAGGATCTCCCTCCCTTTTCGATGTGAGACGATTCATTCTTGTGCCCCTCTCACCACTCATTATTGGGCCTAGAAGCTTGTCAGAAGCCGCACTTTGCCTCAATGATTCTTTTTTCTTAGAACATCACCTGGTGATCACTCCCTGCCCTCTTCGACTACGGGCGTCACATATCGTGTACTATTTGCAAATGATATTTTTCTCATTGAAAAAATTAGAGCAAGTGCTAAGGAGAAATACGAATTATGAAAAAATACATTAGGATTTAAAAATTGTTATTTTAATAGATAAAAAATTAAATATATAGAGTGTAAATATAGTGAAGATAAAAGCACTTACAGTACAAAAAAGACAATTGATTATCAAGTTTTCAGAAAAAATGAGCGATTTAGATATCTTGAATCAATCATACAAAATAATGGTGAAATAAATGGTGAAGTTATTAGTAGGATCTAAGAAGGATGAATCAAGTGGAGAGATGCATCTGATATATTGTGTGATAAAAACCTTTACACAAACTTAAAAATAAATTTTATAGAATAATTATAAGGTTAGCGATATTATATAGTGCTAAATACTAGCCTATGAAGTAAAACACACAAATAAGATAAGTATTGTGAAAATGATAATACTAAAGTGGATGAGCAAGTATATGTAAAAGATAAAATAAGAAATGAGTACATCCACAATTGAGGATAAACCCAAAAAGAGTTTACATAGATAATTTTGATATATAAATCGTAAGTCGATGGAAGTTCCGTAAAGATTATTGGATTATTAAATTTTGCTCATATAAAAAGAGAAAAAGAAAGATCAAAAAAGACATGATAAGAAACTATAAGGAATAATTTTACATATTTAGAGTTAAATAAAAATTTATTATTTAATAGAATGCAATGGAAATAAATGATTAATGTAACTGACCCCACCTAGTGAGAAAATTTTCGTTTGTTGTGGATCTATAGGATGTAAAATAGTTTAAATTTTTAAGGTTGAATTCATATAGAATGTGAAATAAAATTGACTTTTAATATTTAAATTTGTGAATAATGTGAAATAAATGATTAAAATTAATAAATATATTTTTGGAAGAATTTGGTGGTTTTTTAGCTCTAAGCAAATGAGGATGACCTAGCAGGAGTTATCCCCAAATACAATCTTTAGCTTGTGCTATGTGCCCATTAGAAATCAAATTTCTCCCAAGTACATACCTCATGCCATACAACTTTCAAGATTTGTGTTTGTTGTCCTAATATGCACATCACCTGTACCTATAATTTCTAAATGTTCATCATCTACAAGATAAGCATTTCCAAACTTTTCAGCAGTGAAATTTTACAATAGTTCTTTGCATAGTGTGGAGTGAAGAAATACATTCGAGTCTAAAATCCAAGATTCAATAGAATTACGTGTGCTAAACACCAAAGCATGCTGCAAATCATTTTCAGTGGTTGCATCTGTAGGCTTGTCACCTTCTTAACTTTGGTATTTGTTTTTCTTTAGGGCTTTGAAATCTGCTTAATTCTAACAGTTAGGTGACTTTGATTTGCTCTTTTCCTTTGACTTGGGATCTAATGCTCTGATCCCTTTAAAAGACTTCTACCTCTATCTTCATCTCTATGAAAGAAAATGCCCAAAGATTCTATGCTAAGAATATCCACGTTAAGAATATCCACGCTTAGAATATCCACGCTAAGAATATCTTCAGCAAATATCCACGCTAAGAATAAATTCACAAACCTCCTGAAGCTTCAAATTTTTCTTGCCAAATGAATAGCTTATAGTTGTAATATTTGCACTCTCGTATAATAGAAGATAGCAAAATAAGAGTTTTCATCTTAATATCAAAACTAATGTCCATTAAACTCAGCTGAGTTGTGATATTAAACTCATTAATGTGATCTACGATAGAAGTTCTTTTAGCCATCTTCAGATTGCATAGGCTATGCATCAAATACATCTTGTTTGACGTTGAAGACTTTTTGCATGTGCTTGCACAAAGCCTTCATTAAATCTGCAGTCGTCTTTTTATTGGAAACATTGAAAGCAACATTCCTTGCCAATTTATGACTCATCAAAATTCCAATGCCAGATAATCTAAAAGATTTTACTTGTTTCATCATTCTTGGTTTCTCCCAAAAAATTATTGATATAACCTTTTTTGGTATGACATATCTTCTATCTACCCCTTCGAACATTCATAATCCTTGTTATCAAATCGATTTGCATCACCTATCACTTGCTCATACTATTCCAATCAATTGTGTGAAAAACAAACCAAAACTAGAATACCACCAGTAAGGGAATCGCACGCTTACGACAATACAACCTTCCCAAGATAGATCCCTCACAATGCAAAATAAAAACATAGATTAAGATCGAACAAAAAACACTCAGGTGAGAAAACTCAATGTAAATACCAAAGAATAACGAACGAGCAAGAACACTTTATATGAAAAATCTCAAATTCAGAAAAAACATGATCGCACTAGGAGAAATTCCATTATTCATTAAGAGTCTTCAGAAACGAATTATAAGAGATCACAACCTCACCCTCTCAAACCCTAGAATTATCTCATCAAATCAAGGATCTCCAAAAAGATCTTATTTAAGATGTACAAGGATCTATTTATAGAGAAATTTCTATGACAAACAAATTCTGCAAATAGGAAGGTTTGTTGTGCTATAATGAATGATTTGTTTATTAATTCGACAATCCGATAAAAGTCAATGTTGATGGGGTAATTTCCATGGGTTTCAGGACCCTGATCTGATGGTTTAATCGCCTCGATATGATGGTCTGATCCCCTACCAACATCTTGCCTCGCTATGCTAATTTCTTCAACCAGTCTGATCATCCCCTTGACGATCGATCCTTCATCCAAGTAATGGTGTAAGAAAGTCCAAACTCCACATTGCTCTTCACTCTCATTTGTAAAGAAGATCAGGATCAGACCTACTGCCTGCCTGCCAACTCGCATGCATTCACGTGAACATGCAAATGCCCATTGATTAACCATGTCTCTTCTTTGGTCAACCTATCTACCATTCATTTAATCCTCTCAATAGACCAATTTAGGCCAATTTAGCACTAACGTGAAGTCCAATTAGGGTTTATTGGGCCAATACTCAGTTTGAGTATCCAATTTGGATGAACATCATCTTTTCCCCGATGGGTCAGTAACAAGTTTATTTGCCTAATAACTAATCATTTTAACACAAAATCTCAAATTTATTGGGTTTGAAGAGCTAATATAGTTGAACCAAAGCTTGAACCTAGCAATAAAGTATCCAAACTAAGCTCAATTGGTTGGTCAAGTAAAAGAACAAAATGAATCCCAAATTGGTTTCGTGAAATTCATTCACATTTTTTGTGCGCCTTCCTATTTTTTGGGGGATTGCAACAACCAAAATTCTTCTTGAAATTATCCCAAGGTTTTTACACCTTGAAGCCCATGTTTTGAGGTAAAAGAACTCAAAGAAAAAGAATAACAAATCTTATTAGATAATGACGTACCTGCAACTTCTTCACATTCTCAGTGAGCCTCTCCTTTGCTATTGAAGGAACACTTGATTCCTGCATTAGAACAGCATGAAGTAAATAATGATAATAATGCAGCATGTCAAGCAATAGTAATATAATAAAATGCGCCATTTGCAAAAATCATACGTAATAATCTATCTTGAAAGAATTTTTTTTTTGATATCAATCTTGAAAGAGTTAGATTGCTTCATTGTGACCTTTATTCACAATTTAGTTCAAGACGGTGAATTTTAGCATAGTTTACAGGATAGGAAAATGGTTGAGGATATCAAGCCGGTCAACAATCATAACAAGGACATCACAGTGATTTATTGCTAAAACCATACGTAATATTCTATCTTGAAAGAGTTAGTTTGCTTCATTAAGTCAGTGTGACGTATAATCACAATTTCATGTTCAAGATAGGTCAGAATCTTAGCATATTTTGTTAGATAGGGATATAATTGAAGATATCAAGCCGGTCGACAATTGAAATAAGGACATTACAGTGATTTATGATTGGGATAACTACAGGAGCATTTTTTTTGTGCTTTACATATTGTCAACTTGCATGCATCAAAAAAAGAAAGCAAGTATATGCATATGTACAAGAACGCTTATAGGTGGAGGAAAATTGGAAAGGATAGATTGCACAATGAGACTTGGCAACTTGCTAAAGTGTGAGTTGTAGTTGGTAGACTAGCATAAGCATAGCTAAACATGATCTCAAGGAACATTCAAGAAAATATTTTTTTCTTAAACAAAAAATCAAGAAAAATATACAAGCCAAATAATGTGTATAGAAGTTTCACAAAAAACAATAAAAAAGTGTTTAGCTGCAGCTTACATTGCCTGTTGCATATCCATATTTCTTCTTGATATGATCAATTGTTACACTCTCCCTCTCATCCTCTTTCTTCTCTTTTCCTATGTCCACCTTTTCCTCTAATTTTGGTTTCAACATGCCTGCTTAATGAAAATGTATGACCACATATTAGTCCATTATCATTCATTAAATAAAATAAAAGGTATCTACAATAGGAATGGTAAGGCTGTGAAATGAGAAACGAAGTAGCAAATACAAATGTCCTGGTACAGGAAAAATATAACTACATTTATCGGACATTTATCACTGTTTTTAAAATTTATCATAGTTTATCGGGCAATTAGGCTGCTTGAAATAGAGAGTAGATAAGAATTTTTGATGTCTTTTCATTATTTTTTTGTTTAAGAATAGTTGGCTGAAGCATAAAAATAAGATGTCATCATGAGACCTGTTTTCAATTTATAAACTCAGTCACTCCTAGTGGATACTTTGAGGGAAGCCAAGAAATAGAGAGTGCACAATCAGTTCATAGATGCTACCGAACTGCAAAGGGCACTTGCTTTAGATTGTGAAGATTGAGTACTATAATTGATCAGGATAAGACCTTGTTTGGCATTCTTATATTAGATGAAAAGGTACTACACTATATCAAAAGTAAAACTATTTGCTAGAAACAACAGTACTATATAACTAGTTTATTTTTTTGGCATAATTGGATGTGTATAGGTCTATTTTTAATTATACTTTTATATTAATACAAAAGAAGAAACTAAATAAAAGTGTATACATATATATATGAAGGCATATATTTCTAATTATAATAATATTTAAATTTAAATTTATACTCATAAGAGTATCTATTTTTAAGGGTAAATATTATTCAAGTCCATAAATTTGTGGGTATATCACATAGGTCCACGAATTTGAAAATCTTTCATTTATGTCCCTAAGTTTATTAAATATATCATTTTTGGTCCTTTTGTTAGCTTAACATTACTTATTTATCTCACTCTCCCTTTCCCATAGCTTTGCTGGAGAGAGTAAAAATGAGAAAAAAGAGTAAATAGGTAGACATATATGTAATTTCATTAGTTAAACCATCATATTTCGGTTACTTACTAACCAAAAGTTGACAAAATTAGTTAAAAAGGATCTAAGTGAAGATCAAATTGAAAAGATTTTTGAGACTTGGGAACTCAAATGAAGGATTTTTAAAATTATGGAAGTGCATGATATAATCCACCAACTTCAAGGACTATATTTTTTATTTCATTCATATTAATATTTTTTTTTATTTAAAGTTTATATTAAAAATTTTTGTTATATTACATATGCGTAAAATGCATGATAATGAAGGACATTAATCATATTGTTCGAGAGTATATTAGTTCTAATTTGTTTACAGCCAAAATAACTTTTTGTAAAGGCTATTTTTTTAAACTTTCCACTAGTTTTTCAGTTTTGAGATAACTAAAATTTTTTTCCACGATAGTTTTATCACATATAACTTTCAGTTTTCAGCTATATATAAAAGTAATTCTCTTATCAAAAATCTATGGTAAATGCACACATATCTCTTATCAAAGTTCCATGAACTTCATTTTGTTCATGATTTGCTTTGAACTTTGTTTCACTTATCTCTGATTTCTGAACGAGAAAAGATGGGCTTTTCTTAATGAACAAAAAGATTTAGTTTTTCTCACACTATTCGGTTAATCCATAACAGGAAAATATCAGATTATTCTGACCTCTGAATTCCTGGAATTTCATACCCAAGTTCTGTTTAGTTAGAATGGGAAACTTCCACCCTTTGGGTTTGTCTTTAATATCTTCAAGCTCAATATCATCTACAGTGACAATTCGAAAAGAGGAAAAAATGATTATTAGATATGAAGCAATGACTTCGCAAGTGAAAGAAGAGAACCAGGAAGTACCAATATCCAATTCAACATTCTCTTCATTTTTGGCTGAGGTATCAACGTTTTCATCAGTATACGGGAAATTGGATGTTGAAAATATGTCAGCTAGTTCTTCAATAACATTAGAGCAAGAGTCCTCGGTATCAATGACTTCCTTGTTCTTTGACTTACTACCAACAACCATGCTGAATATGCCCTGGAATAAGTTCCTTATTATACATTGCATTGCAGGATTAGCAACATAATTTTATTATGTCTACACATTACCTTTCTTTTCTCTTTTTGTGAATTTGCTAAATTAGAAAAACCTGCTTGTAGTGTGACAACATCCTTCTTGTATACCTTACTAAGAGACTCCAGGTTCCTGCCAAGAGTTTATACAAGCAGATACTAATACAATACATTAAAAGATTCACAAGAACAAATTCTTCCAAATTTTCTAATGATTACAGATTCTGCAAGCACGAAAGGAAAAGCTGAACCTGAACTTTTCAGATTATTTTACAATTTTTGCGTGTAGTTAAATATGAGGGAAGATAAGATTTTGTATTGATACAATAATTAAGTGCTTCTATCCTGCATTAGACTATGAATGACACTAACTATTTTAAGGATTTCGTTGTCGCACCTTGAAGATAGACTGATTGAGTTTTGATATATGATATGGTTCAGACCAACAAATTACCTGGTAACACCCTTCTGCATCAAAACTGAGTAAAAGAAAATCTCCTGATCTCCATTAACCTAAATTGCAATCATGAAGTTAGCAACAATTACTTCAAAGAAAATCAATAACCAACTGTTTCATCTTTACCATGATGAGTTCTCCATCAGATGAGCTGCAGATTGCTACGTTTGAGTTTGGGTTTGATTTCACAGCTGTATTTTTTAAACCTCTCACTACTGTCTCCTTTAAAAGGGTCAGATCTGGAAGTGATCTGATTACAGTTCAAACATTTTTGTTAATCTTTTGAAAACAGATCAAAATGACATATAATGACCTGAAAATAATGCAAAAAATGATAACAAAAAGAGGCAACCTGGTGAATAAAGATTTTGTTCATGTACAACACAAATATTCAGAAAATGAGTGGAGTCTTGCCAATAAGTGGAAGAAATAGTTCTGTTTCTTGCATAATTCGTAGTAGGTACATCAAATCAAATATGGAACAATCATGCAGCTAGAACTTCTGGAACGACAATAGTAGTCTGACAAAAGAAATTCTAATTCCAAAATACATATTAATTCCAGGATTTTGTATTTTTTACATGAACAAAGAAGGGGTGGGGGAGGTGGAATGTCCTGGAAGAAGTCATGAAAATGTTGTATGATCATGGCACTGTGTATAGAACTTAAGGTAAATAGTTTCCAGGCATTTAAAGAATAATGTTTTCCCACTTTCTCGTCATAGCAACTGTTATCTTAGGTGCTTGGAAGAGAAAAAGAAAGATTAGTAAATACCAGAGGTTCTGATACAAAATATACCAACAGGGTCCGATAATATCAACAAATGTTTCTCTATAAAAGATAGTCAGGCTTGCTGATAGACGTTACAATTACCTCTAATAGAAAAGCTATCCAAGGTGCACCTCCTCTTTATCAAAAGCCCAAAATGTAAGTATCCACAACAGTCTTAAAAAAAAAAAAATCCACCACAACATAAGAACTACAATGACATATGCTCGCTTATCAAAAAAAAAAAAACATATTCTAGGAGCCTATTTGGTCCTAACACCATTAATGAGTTTCTTCAGTAAAAAAAAAACAATAATAAATTAATTTTTATCACATCCTATGTAATTTTTAAAAGAAAATTTATTTTATTTCATACCCTACATCATTTTGATATTTTCAATGCAAAAATCAACTTTATTTCCTTACCCAACTTTTAATTTAACTTTGTTTACTATCATAGACATTTCAATATAAGTCTAAAATTTTTAAGATATGACCAAAATGATCTCATTATCAAATGGGCCCTAGGAATCAAGTTTCAAAGATTCTTGGCCAATGCCCTCAAATGCAGATGCCAAGCAAAGAATACACGTAATAAACAATTAATAAAGGAGATTTGGTTAAGCAAATTGTCAGGACAATCCTCACATGTGCAAAGAGAACGATTCATGAAATGACCTGACCAAATAACCAGTTTAGCAGTATAACAGTTGAACTAGTTAAAAGAGATAATGAAGAAAAATAGCAAGAGACTATACGAAAACATACGTGAACAAACAGAAACTAATAAGAAATAGAGATTCACCTTAGTTCTAACTTTCCGTTGGCAAAAATAAGGACAAGGCCAAGCTCAGATGATGGGCTTGAAACAACTGATGCAAAGCAGCAGTTGCCATTTAACTTTTTCTTCCAATGCGATTTCTTAATACCCTGAAATCAGAAGCTTTAAAATCAACATAACACTAGTATCAAGTTGCTTTTCTGAGAAAGTTTAGCACAACACAAAGCACCAAAAACATGTTAACATTACCTGAATTGCGAGGTTCAGAGAATATAAACGCACTGAATTTTCAGAGCAAAGTAATAACAATGACTGGTTTGAGATACAGTCCTTATCATGGTTTTCGTGTACCATATCCAGGTTACGAACAGTACAAACTCCTTCGGGTGAAACATCTGTCAATAAGTAGATTGTTTGATATGATTAATCTTTTCAACTGACTCGGTCCCACTTTCTCCTTTTGACATTTGCAAGAGAAAGTGCATACTATTTAAAGGAAAGGGGAAAAAGTGCTTACTTAGTATCTGCATCAATAAGCATCTTGATGGTTTCTTAGGTTGGATTGCATCACTACTCATTTCATTACCCGTATCCTCTTCAATTGCTATGACAGAGGAGTCCTCAGTGGCTATCAACAGAGTGTTCTTCAAATAGCCATTATGACTGCAGTTCTCAAATAGCAAAGATATGATGCCAGCATAGATTTGTGTAGGAAATTGTATTTGATATAGAACGGTAGTCCCTTCCATGTCTATGACAAACACCTAGAAGGTGCAATAAAATAATGCAACATCAATTGCGTCTGGTCATTTATCAAGGGTTGTTTACATTGTTAAGCTTAGCTTCAGGGTTGATAACAACTATCTATATAAATTTGGTGATAACAACTGTTTATATAAATTTGGTGACAATTATTTAATAAAGAGGATCCACAAAAAGAAGACTAGATAAATCAAGCTGAAAAAATGGGCTTTCCTTTGGTAACAAATCTGGTTAAGTTGTTATTTGAGGGAGCATTTTAATCTCTTTACCTCAATTTCATCATCAAGGGTTCTTTTTATGCTATCTCCTTCATAAAAACTTATTCCAACAGTTGGAACTGACAATTTGGCTTTACACATTCAAATGCACCCCTGGAAAAGTAGATTGTAGTTTATAAATTTTCATCATGTTGTGCATATTGCTCATTGCACAAAAAGCTTACATTTATTCCTCCCTTTCAATAAAGAAGACAAAATGTTTTCCTCACTCACAAAGAATACATTACTTTTAGGCTTCATTCTCATCTGTAACACTTTTAAAATTAGCATTTATTCGTACAGTACCTAAATTTTTAAGTTTACTCATATACTTTAAATTTTAATCTATGTATATATGGGTTCTATGTTGTTTAAATCACTAATTTGCAATTTTAGTTAAAAAAATTAACCATGGTTAACCTTAGAAAATCATGATCCAAAAATCTAACGGAACACCGCCAGATTCATTGCCATCAAAAACTCTCTGTGCTGCTAAGGCGTAAAGCCCCTGATTCCTCCCAGCAATGCTAGACTACGAATCTGACTAGATCGTCAATGGATCATTGTCGATAAGCATAATGTAGAATCCTTGATTCTCATTGGCAGCCCTTGCAAGCCATCCTTGATGCTCCAACATTATCCTCATAGCACGATTCCATGTCTATTCAATATCATTTTTTTTGTCTATTTTAGTGTATTCAAGCGAAACAGTTGCTATGGTGCAATAACTTGTCATTTTTCACTATATTATGGGGTTCTAAAAATCGAAGTTTCATGCTAAATGTGAAATATGATGGGTATTGGAAGGATATTAAAAATCCTAACAGACTTTGATATGTTAATGGTAGGCTGAGAATTGAACAAAATCATATATATACAATGGGATATGTAGAAGTCATGGAAACAATGTTTGAGATAGGATGGACATCAATTGCTTGCTCAAATTTTGTTCCAGGTTCCAATCCTAGAAAAATAGATCCATCAACTTTGATTTAGATATCATGGATATGATATGAAAAACCATAATTGTCAATCCACATTTGACCCCCCAAATGTGAGGTTTATGTTTCCCTGGAGGAAATGCTCATGCCTCAGAGAAGCCTATTCTAGTGATACAAATGAAGACTCTGCTGAAGACGCAACAATAATTGATCCTAGTAGACCAATAAGTCAATAACTATTGATTTATTTGAAGTGCTCTCCGTTGGTGTTTGCAGTGATTAAAACATGGAGATAAAACTCTGGGCACAATGTTTGATCACGTTGTTGGTTTCAAAAATGCCTTAAGAACCTATTTTTATTTCCAAAAAAAAATGATATCCTGATCAAAGCAAGTGACAAGAAAAGGGACATATCTGTGTATAAGAACACAAATTGTAGGTGGAGAATACGTGCTTCTGTATGTAAAAATGGAAAGGCTTTTGAAATAAGAAAATTTTATTCAAAAAACACAGGTACAAGAATTAAAAGAGCAAGAAATTCACATGCTAAGGTAGAAGAAATTGCTAGTCAAATGCTCAATGAGGTGAAGAACAACCTTGTGATACCTCTTATTGAAATAAGTAAAAAGTTGGAAGATAGATATAGTTTGGTAGCACTATATTGGAAAGGTTAAAAACTATGAAGCACTAATACATCGTTAATCCTAACGTATCTGTATCAGATATTAATACTCTATTTTACACCATCAATATGTATCCAATACGCCACGTGGCGTATCAATTTTATTTTTATTTTTTAAAAAATCTGATACATCCCAATACTTCTAATTAGAGAAAAAATTATTGGAACAATCAGTCTGACTCACACGATAAAAAATTAAAAAATATCTCATACATAAAACATAACTTATGCATAAAATCGAATGTTAAAATTAAGAGAGATATGTACCGAGTTACGCAATTGAGATCACAGAAAGCTTTATGCATGCTAATATTTCAAGAGTAGAAAAAGATTTAGTATCACTGAGCTGCTGCATCATCTACTTTAGCTGATCACTTTTTGCGGTCTTATTGATATTAGTGATATTTTTACTTCTTTTACCTTAACAAAGGCTATCTTTACTTCAATTGGATATCAATAATTTTTTTTTACCTTAATCAAGTTTATATTCAAAAAAGAGCAGGACTTTGTTCTTTTTCAATTTATCTATTTATTTAGTCAAAGATTTAAAAAGAGGAATATATATCTACTTTGATCAAGTCAGTATATCTGAGTTCATGTCACAACATCTATATTATTATAAATAATTGTATCTTATTTTCCTCAAGATAATTGAATTGGAATAGATTTAAATTGAAACTAAACTAATCTACTAATATATATTTAAATTTTTATCGCATTTAGATAATATGTGATAGGTTGGAAAGTGATTAAACAAACTTTACGATAGTATTTTAAATTTAAAATTTTTTTGAAATTCAATAGTTGCTAAAGAATATTTTTTATTTTTTTTAGGTTGAATTGTCTATAATATTGCTTTTAATGATATCAAAAATGTTTGAAAAAAAATATAATTAATGAAAAAAATTTTAAAAATATTTTTGAAATTTATAACAAGATAATATAATTTATTTTGATCTACCATAGCGCTACACCATAAATATGAGACTGTAACGTATTATATACTCATATATATAGTTGTATCGTGATGTATCCATATCCTACTTTTTTTAAAGTTTATCGCATTATCATATTTGTATCATATCGTATCCATATCATTATATCATAGTTGTATTTCATACATTGAAAGTCAAGGGAAAGAGGCAAATATGAACACTTTGGGATGGTGGAATCAAAATATTCATATATACCAATTTGAGGAAGGAGCTTGTTAGTAGAAATCATAGAAGTCATCATGTACATTATAAATGCAATGCTTTAAGACTTCCACATCTCGATCCTATGGATAATGACAAATAAGTCTACTGCAATACAGGGGCTACAAAATCTCCAACCTCTACTCTCTACAAGAAGCTCTTTACCAAAAATTAGAGGAGATTGGATTTGGAAGATCAAAATTCAACCTAGAATTGCTATGTTCCTTTGGCGCATAAGGCTATCCCAACGTGCTAATGGCCGTATCGTAGAGGATTTTCTGCCACTAACTCTCCTGCCCTTAGGGTTGTGATAAGAAAAAAAATCTAGAGCATGTTATTGCGGAGTGTAAGGGAGCTAAGACTGCCCATAACTTGAACCAACAACGCCAAGTACTAGATTAAGACAGCATATTAATAGGAGTAATGATGGCAAAACCCAAGGAGAAATGCAGGATATTGGAAAATTCACTAATTTCAACAAGTTTCTTCTATAGCAGCTTGATAGCTGTCAACGTTGAGGGGTAAGAGCCCACTAACTAACTCTTTATCTCTCTTTCTTGTGCAAGTAAAGGGAAGAATGAAACAACATCCTAGATGCTCAATCATCCAAATTGTGACTTTAGCATTATATTATATTTGGAGAGCTAGAAACAACCACGTCCATGGCAAACCCATTGATTCCCCAACAGCCATAGCCTTACTAGCCCTTACAGCTGTCCCAAAGCTTTCACTTCATCCTAACCTAGGGCAATGGGTACCCACAAGCCACACTGGCTTTGGTACCTCACCTTCTTCCTATTGGGTTCCCCCACCCCCGGAATGGCTTAAAGTGACTTTTGATGGTGCGACAAAGGAGGATGGACGCGCTGGAGCTGGTGCAATTTTAAGGGATCATCATGGAACCATGCTCAAAGCTGTAGGCCGAAAATTAATTACCTTTGCATTTGAATATGCAGAGAGAACAAAAGCATGTAAGTTATTAAAGATAATAAGCGAATGGATAAATGTAGCAAACAGACTGTGGATAAAGGGGGACTCCTCAACTGTTATCACGGACCTCCTCCAGGCGGCCAACATACGGGTTATGGATGATACCTTTGCCTTTCTCAGGCATGTTTTGCTTTCATTTAGAAGCTATAAGATTTTACATGTATACTACACTGCGAAAAAGGTAGCCGATTATATTGCTTCTGTTTTCTGTGATAGTAATATCCAGTGGAAAGGGAGAGTGCCTCTTCCACACGATCTTTGTGTGATCATAAGCCATGATTGCCATTTTTGTACTTGATGTACTGTTTTACTTTTGAGTAATTTACAAGGCTGATTTTAAAAAAAAATGCAATGCTTTAAATCATGCATTTGAGAGGCTTTTTATTAGTTTTAAGGCTTGTATGGATGGATTTCATGCAGGTTGTCAGCCTTTTACTAGTCATGATGCTTGTCACTTGAATGGAAAATACTTGGGAATACTTATATCTAAAACAACATTAGATGGAAACCATAGACTATTCCCAAATGCTTTTGCAATTGTTGATGGGTGAGTCAAGGTGCTCTTGTGATGTGGGATGACAGTACCAAAATTGATGTGGGATAATGCTCAGATAACAAAAATTAAGTGGAACATTGGCTGTAGAGGGAGGCTAGTTTGTAGAGGCAAGGGAAGGGAGATTTGGAGAACAAGGATAGCTAGGATTTCAATGATTGTTATCTAAGATCCTCTAACTTTTCCCTTCCAAAATATCGATCCCTTCCAAAATATCGATCCCTTCCAAAATATCGATCCCTTCCAAAATATCGATCCCTACCAAAATATCGATTCCTTCTAAAATTGTTTAGCTATAACTCATTCCAAGATCAATTACACACCATACTAATTTTTCTTTAAATAAAGGTCTTCTCAAATGTTCCAGTACAAATTTAATATATAGAAGGGCTAATCTCATCATAAAAATAAAGATGAGTACGTGGAATTAATCAATCTCGTGATTTAAAAATAAAATAAATAAATAAGAATATTTGACCGATTCAAATTCTAACAAATTTCCTAAAAAAAATTAAATTAAATTAAACAAAGGCAATTTGCATCAATCTCTATCTATCCATGACATCTTGGATCATAAATTGATTTGGACTGTCTATCATTTTATTGTCTCCATCATCTTATATTTATGGTTCATTGATCAATTGATAGTAGTAGTTGGAAGTGGAATAAATCTGGTCCCCTTTATTTTGAATATGGAAAATGTTGTTGAACATGCTATGCAAGAATTATTACCAGATTGTGGCACTGAATTTGCACAATACATATGTGCAAAAATATGAAAAAAAATAGTTCATCTTAGGAATGTCAAGCTTCTAGAGGGTAATGTAAAGGCTAGCAAACTGACACACGAAGAGTAAATTCAATAGGAATTTGACAAGAATTGGTGCAATATCATTGATGGCTTATGATTATGTTTAAGTCTCTTCTTGGTACTTGGTTAAAAAAAGATCTTAAGGTTGAGTTGAAGATTGAATATGTTTCAAACAATATGTTCGCATCGTGGAACTATATGATTAGAAAGGCAATGAAGATGCCTATAGTCAACCTAGTTGACACCATTGGAGCGATGATGATGGGAGACAGATGATCGAAGGAATGTAGGAACTTGGTGGAAAGAACTTCTAGATCCATATGCGAAAAAGCATATCAAATAAATTAATTCTTGTAAAGGTCACTGGGCCATGGGAAAACCTTCAAATACTCATGTAAAGGTAGAGTGCCACACAGAGAGGATGAAAGTTGAATTGGAAATGAGGGAATGCAGTTAAGGATGGCATATTACTAGAATACCATGTGCATGCTACATTATTTACAACGCGTATAGAAGACCTAAGCTAGCACATGTATGTTGATGACTATTATCATGTTCACAGGTTTGAAGCATCACATTTTCATATTTTTGTATTTTTTTAATATTATTTAGGGGTTTTAGTAATATTTAATATTTTCATAGTGTCCTTCTACGCAGACACGGATGGCCTAGGAATGCCATATTGCTACTCGTCCAAGCAGAAAGAAACGAGATTTTGATGATCAGTCTATTGTTTGCGTTCTTTATATCGCAATAATAATGTAACGTAGTAATCATAAAATCTTATTTCATTATTATTTTGCATAGAACTATCATAATTATAATTATACAAAACTGTGTTTTTAATTTCATGCTATTTTATATGATTATTGGGAAGGATTCAAACTTTATGATAGAAATTGGGTTAAAATTTGATTATTTAAACTTTATTGGATTTAATAAACACCTAAATCCTCATAATTACCCCATTAAATCTAGCTTCGAGAAATTACCTATTTACCTCCTAGATTGAATGCTAGCTCTAGGGAAGCTCTAAGTTGGTTGGAGAGCGACCTGTAGTAGTGAGGTCGGTACTTAGGTCTACTTGAGAGGACGACCTTCAACAACGACCTTCGACAAAAACTTTGGCATTCTTAGGAGATTTTTTCAGGTCGACCTGAAGGCGACCTCAGTATTGAAGTTGACCTGACTGTTGGCCTGTTTTGAATCTTTAACAATTAGTTGGGGGTCAATCTGAGATCAACCTCCATGACTCTTCCAACCTATTTTTCTAACCATTGGAGCATTCATTATATAAGAAAATGGAGGTTTTGTGGGGAACTCCTTTTAGCTGATTGAACACTCTAATTGCTTTCAATAATCACCTTCATTCTCCACTATTTCAAAGTGAGTAAAGGATTCAAGTGGAGATTTAATCAAGCATTCAAGGTAATCTAGGTGTAACTTGGACTAAATTGCTCAAGCTCTTCATCCACTATTCTTCTAACTCTCAAGATTCAATCATAAGAAAGAAAAAAGAATAAATTTTCTTTCATTATAATATTTTAGTCTTTTCTTTTTGCCTTTACTTTGCGTGTAAAAAGAGCTTTCAAATAAAGGTTGAAGGAGGTGAGTAAATATGCCCTCACTTAAAAGTAAGAAGGGCTTCTAGTGAGTGGATAGAGGAGAATTTGTGTACGATTTTTTGCGCCTAAACCAAGGAGTAATAGTAAAATTCTTTCGATCGGGGTGGGGTGGATTAAGCTCGTGTTTGAACCAAACCACGTTAAAATTCTTTCGATCTACTTTTTATTTATTGCACTGACCATTTATATTAAATAAATTAAATAAAATTTTTAATTATGTTTATTCACCCTCTCCTTCAGATGTCATACTTGATCCTACATTTGGTATCAGAACCTGAACTTCTATTTAAGTTTAACCACCCAGAAGTAGTATGACTTTTAGGAATCAAGAGGGTCAATCTATCTATAGGTATCCTTAATTTGATGGATCAAATTTTGCATATTGAAGGTGAGGATGATCGCATTTATTCAAACTGTCTTTGATATGATGATTAGTTTTAAGAAGAGATATATGGCACCTAAGGACATGAATAGAATAGAATGAGATAAAAATTGGAGTGAAAATGATAACAAAAAGTATATAGCAAATGCTAAAGGCATCACCATCTTATTATCTGCTCTAACCAAAAAAGAGGTCAATAAATTAGGTCCTCAAACTAGTGCCAAAGAAATGTGGGAGAAGTTGACAGAATTACATGAAAAGACATTGGAAGTCAAGAGAGCAAATAAAGCTCTCTACAAAAATCAATTTAATAACTTTAAGATGAAAGAAAGTAAATTTGTAGCTCAAATTATATGAGACATTGGGAGTAAAGAAAGCACCACCTTATCATGTGCGTTAACCAAAGAAGAGGTCAATAAATTAGGTTCTTAAACTAGTGTCAAAAAAATATAGGAGAAGTTGATAGAATCACATGAGGAGACATTGGAAGTTAAGAGAGCAAAGAAAACTCTCTATAAAAATCAATTTGATAACTTTAAGATAAAAGGAGGTGAATCTGTAGCTCAAATGCACCCTGTATTCAAAAAAATTTATCATGAGCTTGTAGACCTAGGTGAAGGTTTAGAGAATAGAGAGGTTCTGTGTAAGGTATTGGAAGCTATTTCTACAACCCAATTGTGAGTTGGCAAAGTGGATGCCATAGGAGTTTCTCAAAACCTTAACACATAAAAGATTGATGAGTTATTTAGTCATATGAAGCTTCATGAAGCTAGGCATGGTGGAGAGAAAAAAGTGTAGAAAAGCATAGCTTTAGTAGTGGAAGAAAAAGCATCAAAGAAACCTTCATTATCAACTTCACTCAAACCCTCCAAGAATGCCCAAGTTGAGACATCTTCCTCTTCTAGTATAGTAATGAGAATAGTGATCTAGAGACTAGAATTGTAGCTGATATGATTAGAAGAATGATGAGGAGAGGAAAGAAATTTAGTAAAGATGATGTGAGAAAGATGATGAAGATGAGATGTAGGAGGGATAGAAATAATTATAATAATAATTAAAAACAAAATGTTACATGTTTTGATTATAAAAAGCCAAGTCATTTTTGAGAAAATTGCCCAAATGTGCAAAAAGCATGAAGGCAAGGATAAAGCCAAGAAGAAAAAGAAAGTATTAGACGCCACTTGGGATGACTCGGATTTATCATCTTCATCCGATAATGATGCTCCCAAAAAGCATGTAGCATATTTTGCGTTGATGGCAAAAATAGATGATGTGAGTAATTCAAAAAAACATAGAGGTAAATAATTTTTTATTTGATGATATACAAGATTTTATTTGTGAATTGATGGATAAGTTGAAATTATCTAAGTCTAAGGTTAGAAAACTCTATATAAAGAGTTAAAATTCCTTATACTTGATAGACATCCTTTAATTAATATTTTGTCCTCTAATATCTCTTAAGTGACTTTAAATAAGAGATTATGTGATTCTTTTAAAGTTGAAAAACTTGAGAAAGAAGATTATAATTTAAAATCTAAAATTGAAGGCCTTAGAAAGGACCTTGAGGTATTCACTAAGGAGGTCCAAGTATCTAGATATGCTTGGAAACCAAAAAGCGATATACAACAAGGCTGGAATTAGATAGATTCCATTCACAAGGATAAGACATGCCTTTTCAATTGTGAGAAGTACAATCAAATCACCCATAACCCTTGGGATTATTCATGCAATTGAGCCTATCTAGAGGACATACTCAAAAGAAAAGATTAAAGGTATGGATACCTAAGAATTTAATATCTAACCTCATTGTATACAATTTATTTTGGGTACTAAAATCTTTAGTTTTTATTTGTAAATATGTGTGTTTGAGGAGTAGGGTCACCAGCAACCTATGATATCTTAATAGTGGTTGCGCAAGTCATATGATCAGCGATGCCTTCAAGTTCTCTTTCATTAAATTTAAGAATAAAGGTGGTCTCTTTTGGTGATAATAACCAAGGCTCCATAGTAGATTATAGTTCAATTCATGTAGAATTTAATTTATTTTTATCAAATGTCTTATTAGTTGAAAATTTGAAACATAACCTTCTTAATGTAATCCTATTGTGCGATAATGGCTACATAAAAGAATTTTATTCTATTAAATACATTATCAAATACATTAAGTCTGACTCTACTATTTTAGTTGGTAGTAGAGATAAAAATGTATACACAATTGACTTGCCTATTACTACTAAAAATTCTATTAAGTGTTTAATGATAAAGAAAAAAAAAACTTGATTATGGCATAGGAGAATAACACTCTAATACGAAGCTTCTCTCTAAGCTATCAAAATATGATTATGTACATGAATTTTCCAAAATAAAATATAAAAATAACAAATTATATGATACTAGCTAAGAAAGTAAGCAAACTAGCTGCTCACATAAGGCCATAGAGTTAATAAGTTTTTCTCAACACATTGAATTTCTTCATTTGAATTTTTAGATTTGCATGGAATAGTGTTTATTGGCAGTAGTAGGCATGTTTTAGTAATTGTTGATTATAGTACGTTTAGTTGGATACTATACCTTAGACATAAAAATAATACTCTTGAATAATTCATTAATTTTTGTAAAAGAGTTGAAAATAAAAAGGTATCAAAGTTAACCTATTTCTTAGTGATCATGGCAGTGAATTTAACAACTTTAATTTTCAAAATTTTAATAAAGCTATTAGATATTTGCATTAATTTTCTAATCCTAAGATACCCCAACAAAATGAAATTATGGAGAGAAAAATCAAGTTCTTCAAGAGGCAGCACGTGCCATAATTAATGAATACTCGTTGCCTAAATACTTTTGGGCCGAGGCCATTAATACGGCAAGCTATGTCCAAAATCCAGTATATCTTAGACTGATTTTGATGAAAACTCCATATAAACTGTAAAATGGAAAGAGACCTAAGACCTACTACTTTAGAGTATGTAGATATAAGGTTTGTTCTCTAAATACTAAAGATCACTTGGGCAAATTTTCACCAAAAGTAGATGAAAGTATTTTTGTTGGATATTTTCTTATTAGTAAGCTTATCGTGTTTACAATAAGCGGACAATAAAAATTAAAGAAACATCTAATGTCACATTCGATAAAACTAATTTTATTTATCCAAGATATTCTCCTATAGATGATAACATTGAAGAGGAGGTAGCTAAGAAGTTAAGTCTAAGTCTAAGTCTGTGGCCAAGTGGATAAACCTAAAAGTGAAATTCAACAAAAAGGTGAAACAAGC
Organism: Apostasia ramifera; assembly: GCA_019297695.1. Classification (NCBI taxonomy): domain Eukaryota; kingdom Viridiplantae; phylum Streptophyta; class Magnoliopsida; order Asparagales; family Orchidaceae; genus Apostasia; species Apostasia ramifera. The sequence continues at coordinate 54,116 of JAEMOT010003844.1, read as the reverse complement.
TCATCTTACACCTATGCTCCACCTCAAGTTTGGAAGGTAGATCCTAAACACCACCTAGATCAAGTTTTAGATGAACCATCTTATGGTGTGAGGACCAGGTCATTATTCAAGTAATTAGATAGTAATTTTACTTTAATTTCTCAAATTGAGCCTAAAAGCATCGATGAAGCATTAGCCGATCCGAATTGGATTATTGCGATACAAGAAGAACTTGCTCAATTTGAACAAAACTAAGTTTGGGAGTTAGTTCTAAAACCGAACAATTACTTAATTATTGGTACTCGTTGGATTTATAAGAACAAATTAGATGAAAATAAGGTCGTGATTACAAATAAGGCAAGATTAGTAGCTCAAGATTTCAATTATGTTGAAGGTCTTGACTATAATGAGACATACGCTCTTGTAGCTCATTTCGAATCAATTCACATTCTTTTAGTTTTGCTGCACATCGTGGTTTCAAATTGTATCAAATAGATGTGAAAAGTGCTTTTCTAAATAATTTTATTAAAGAATTTATTTTTGATAAATAATCTCCTGATTTTAAGAGTATTGATTTTCTAGATCATGCTTTCAAGCTAAAAAATGCACTCCATGAATTAAAACAAGCTCCTAGAACTTGATATGAGAGGCTTTCTAAATTATTAGTTTTTAAAGACTTTAATCATGGAACAATAGACCTCACATTATTTACTAAAAATATAGATAAATGAAATAGTTTTTGGTTTTACTAACAAGATTTTCTTGAATGAATTTACCACTCTCATGGAAAGTGAGTTTGAAATGAACCTTATAGGTGACCTTACTTTCTTCTTAGAATTACAAGTCAAGCAAACTAAAGAGAGCATCTATATCTCCCAAGAAAAATATGCCAGGAACTAATGAAGAAATTTGACATGGAAAACTCAAAGGAGATAACTACTTCAAAGGTAACTAATGTAAAGCTTACTAACGACGAAGGTAAATGTGTTAACCAAAAGTTATATAGAAGCAAGATAGGAAGTTTATTTTATTTGATTGCTAGTAAACCTGATATTATATTTTTTGTTTGTCTACGTGCTAAGTTTTAATCAAATTAGAAAAGTCACATTTAGTTGCTATTAAGCGCATTTTGAGGTTACTTAAGGGTACATTGAATGTGGGCTTATGATATGCTAGAACGAGCACATTTGATTTGATTAGATATACCGATTCAAATTACGTGAGGTATAAATTAGATAGAAAGAGTATTAGTCAAGATTGCCAATTTCTTAGTTCCTTTCTTGTAAGTTGGTATAATAAAAAATAAAATTATGCAACATGGTCATCTACTGAGGCCGAATACGTTGCAGCTAGGAGTTGTGTAACTCAACTTTGTGGATGATGTACACATTAGAAGATTATGATTTGAATTATAAGAATGCGTTAGTTATATGTGATAATATTAGTACTATAAATTTGACCAAAAATCTCATAAACCAAGCATATTAAAGCGAAGCATCACTTCATTAGGAATCATATAGCTAGAGATGATATAGTATTAGAATATGTTGGATTTAGAACCAATTTAGCTAATATTTGTAGGATCAACTATGACGTCTAAAGGAAGAGGTGAATAGACATAATTAAAAATTTTAGATTTAATTTACTTAATATAAATGGTTAGTGCAATAAAAAAAGATAACACAAGCGAAAATAAAAATAAGTGCAAACAAGAAAAGAAAATCACATGTACAATGAATACACGATATAATGTAGTTTGGCTCAAACATGAGCCTAATCCACCATACCACGATTGGATAAATTTTACTATAACATACCCCTTGATTTTGACGAAGAAGCTCATATACAAATTCTCCTCTATCTACTCGCTAGAGGCCTTCCTTTTAAGTGAAAGTACACTCACTCACTTCCTTCAATCCTTATTTAGAGGCCCTCTTTACACACAAAATAAAGGCAAAAAGAAAAGACTAAAATATTATAATAAAAGTAAATCACTCACTCTTCTTTCTTATGATTGAATCTTAAGAGCTAGAAGAAGAATAGATGAAGAGCTTGAACACTTGAGCCCAAGTTACACCTAGATCTCTTTGAATGCTTGATTAAATCTCCATTTGAATGCTTGATTAAATCTCCATTTGAATGCTTTATTCACTTTGAAATGATAGAGAATAAAGGTGATTGTTGGGAAAAATAAGAGTGTTTGATCAGTCAAAAGGAATACCCAAAAATCCCTATCTTCTTATACAATGAATCTTCCAACAGCTAGAAAAATAGACTGAAAGAGACCTGCAGGTCGACCATCAGCTAGCCGTTGAAGATTCAAAATAGGCCAACAATCAAGTCCATGGTAAAGATCGGCCTCACTATTGCAGTCGACCTGAAAAAATCTTCTGAGAAGGCCAAAGTTTTTGTCGAAGGTTGCTGTTGGAGGTTGACCTCACCACTGCAAGTTTCCCTTCAACCAACCTAGAGCTTCCTTGGAGTTAGGATAGCCAAAGATTAACCTCCAAATCGACTTCACTACTGCTAAGCAATGCATTAAGGTGAATTTCAACTTTTTAATTGATTTTAAGATTATTTAATTAACACGTATGGGATTATAAGTGCTCAAACTCGCATCCAATTTAATCTAGTAATTAAAATCAATCTCACAAAAATTGTACTCTCAAATAAAAATAAAAGATACAATAATATTAAAATTTGCTCTACTTAATCTTGAATGCTTGATCACTTCTGTCCAACTTGATTTGATCACAATTTTAACGCAAGCAAATATTTCGAATTATCCAACTTGATCACAATTAAAATGTAGCCTCGAGCTCATCTTGGGGTGCACCCACAGGTTCTTCTTTGTCAGTCCAAGTAAGTGGAGAGGTATTTACATTTAATCCTATCTAGATCATATTGCTTTTATCTATTTTTGTTGATTTTCTCAACTTTTTAATGAAACTCTTGGAGATATTTATTCCAAAATATTTTATATATGAATGATAAAATGATAGTATGACATGAATACTTTATCACTGTGAAGTGATACGCATCTACCACGAATCCAAGATTGGATAATAAAACTAAGGTTCAGGGGATGATGGTGAACTATGGCATACATCAGAAATAGGTGACTAGTGCAAACTTGAGTTCGATTCCTAGAAGCGATAGGAAAAATGCAGTCAACAATAAAATGATAAAGAGGAATATGCTCAGATTGAAGAAATTTGTTGAGCAGGGCATAAGACTCGTCATCTGGAGCTTGATAAAAAAGTGCACAAATATATCCTCTACAAGATCCATCACATCCTTATCAGAAATATAATCAGAGAAAGAGAAGAAATAAAAATCAATCTCCTCAGGGCTTAAGAAACTATTAAAGCCATGGAGTGATTTCAATAGTTCTTCCTTGAATGTGAGTGATCATATGATGAGATTTGTCAGGGGTGACCTCTAGATTGTGAAAAAAGAGATTGCATAGATCAAGATTAATATTTGATCGACAAGTAGCGAATTTGAGCCATATGTAGTGATCGATAAGACGGCATAAACTACAGATGTCCTCAAAAAAACTTAGATCAAAGTAGTAAACTTTCACTAGCTCATAAAAATTTTGACGAAAGTTTACTTATTTAATCTTAGAGGGGAAAATAATAACGATCACAATCTTCAGTTTCCAAAGGCTGGGAGTTTGATTGAGTGTTAGATAGAGGTTGGTTAGAGATGGGCTATGGTGGAGCTTGAATTGGTGCTAAGTCAAGTAGAGGTGACGGTGGAGGTGATGGGAAGCGGGGCCAAGGTTCTGGCTTGAAGTAGGGCTTGTAAGGCCTCTCTTGAGGACTTTAAAGATTTTTCTTTAGGGGTACCATTATAGAATCAAAATCTTAGAGAAATAATCTAAGAAACAACAAGTGGAGGGAAGAAAATCCACCTGTAATGTGATCACTAAGCTTTATAAAAAGTGAATTTCATGAGCAGAACGGAAGGAAGAATAGCCCTGTTGGGGAGGAGAGCTTAGTTGAGGTTGACTGAAATCAGATCGCTTAGCCAGGAGACAAACCATCCACACTGATGTGGGTTACGACAGCCTAGGATCGACACTTTGGTCTGGACTAGGGCAGCAACTTGGCTCGATAAATGAGGTAGTGGAGAGGAAGAAGGCGAAAGTGGGGGATCGGATCTTGGCGGCGCCGTGATAACTCAGAGCTAGGGCGACAACGGATTTGGAGAAGAAGAGGCGGGTGAAGAGCAAGAAGACGATGGAGATAGGGCTCGGAGCTTCGTCTTCAGTGGCGCATAGGATCAGGGTTTAATTTTATACTCTCTAATGGTTTGTAAAGACCTAAGGAACATCAAATTCAACACCTCTAATATTTTGTTACTGTTGTTGCTACTGTTTTTAGTATTAATACGTTTCTTTTTAGTAGTACAATTATTATTATCATTAGTAGTACAACTATTCTTCTTCTAACTATTGTTATTGTCATCAAGATGAGAAAATGTGGATTCTAACAAACAAAATGATGATTCATTAAAGTCCATCCAACAGAACTTGAGGTAAGGACTTCAGCATGAAATGGGAAAGGGCAATTGTATGTAGCCCAATTTTTAGGTATGTAGTGCCTTAAATAGTAACACAAAAAGAAAACTCCAAAAACATTATTAATGTTTAGGAAGCCAAGTAGTAAAAGTGTAAAACAGTGGTTTCCCTGCATAGGTTCAATGTTCAAGTTAGAGTATGGTTGACAAGGAATAAGAGTGAAACTTTTTAGGAAATCACTGAACATAATTCACACTGTTCAATCGTATCATAGAAACTAAAGAGATCAGAACATACGTATCCTTTGTCTGTGCCAACAGCAAGATGTCTGGTTTCAAAATTGATGCCAAGTGAAAGGACAAGTCCTTTAAGCTTCACAGAGCTGATACTATAGTTCGGCCCTTGCTTTGCTGTCACATTAATGGAAAAGCATAATAAGAGGTTATCAATCAAATCAAATGGCAAGATTAAAACATATATAAAGAGCTCCCTACTTAATCGGTAGCACTTAATGTAGAACCATTTGAAACATCAAACAATATTAGACCTTAGATGTACGAACCATTAGAAACATCAAAAAAAGCCATAATGGAACTACAAGTTGTTAGTGTCAATAACAAGAAAATATTTTAAGGAAATTCTAGCAATTGATCAAGATGTACAAATCATTTTCTTTTGTAGTTATATATTCAAGTGCAAAATGAAGACACATAAGAATGAAGGTTATTGTTGTTGATGAAGATGATGACGATGGAGGTAATCAATGTGGGAGCCTTAAAAGTCGGTTCTTGAAGTTTTTGAAATGCACAATAGAAACCATACTAAGACCCTTGGATATTAAATTCTAGTGCATCATTTCACTCCACCTTATGCAGTAAAGCTTTACTACTGAGAAGTTTGAAAAGGTTTATCTTGCAGACAATAAGCATCTAGATTGTAGAGAAAGGTGATATGAAGATTCAAACATGAAATAGATCTCTTTGGAAGTTACAAGATGTCAAGTATTGTTTATATCACAAAACACAAGATTTGAAGCCTACGTGTGTCAAAATAGAAAGAGGTCAAGACCGCCACATACTTGCTCAGAGTCAAAAGTTAGGAGTTTAATTAAAGGCCTGCTTGGACCTCCCCTAGAAACTATCTATAAAATCATTTACGGAGATGATTCTTAGTCGAGCCATCATGCCTAGCAATTGCTATCTTGAACAACCTTAGAGCCATCTCATGTGTAACATCCTGTGACCCAAACGTACAGGTATTATCTGCTTTAGTTATAGAGAACTACGTGACTTCAATATTTCCCAAAAGGTCACCCATCCTGAGACTACTCCAACTCAAGCACAATTAACAATGGACTTTCCATCATTATTCTCACGATTTTGTCCCAAAAGGTGCCTTTATAAGTTGGGATCACATTGCTTATATAGCTCAAGAACTCCTTTTCCTTTCCGATGTGACATTCAATCTTGTGTCACTCTCTTTTTGACCTAAAAGTCTGTCAAGAATTTCTTTTCTCCCCGCTCTCTTTGGACTGGGTCACTACAGGCTACTCTCCCCACCACTATGATCAAGGGCGTACCAATGACCTCAATCATAAGATTCCTATAAGCGCCTATTTTATGTCCCAACCATAGGATAGGTCATGGGACCCTTCGTCAGCATCTAATAGGGTGCCACATGCTTGGACCCAAACACCCAGTATACACAATGTGAACTATCTTATCATCCAAAAAGCAGCTTGAGCTTACCCAAACCTGTAACTCCACAAAAACTACACTTTAGAACTTGGGCTAACACAGTCGCAACTATGAGCAAATCAAATTCTATTACCTCACCCAGAAGGAGTACCAGGATATCCGGGAGATTTGATTCAAGCCAAAAGCTCTCAAGTATGTTGATCCTTAGATGTCTATATAAAGGCATCATTGTTTCCGAGATGAGGACAACTTCCTTGATCCTGAAACTCAAACCCTAGCAATCACTCAAGAGCCCTCCTTGCTCCTTGATATTCTTATTATAACTTATGGAATCAACTTCTATACTCTTCATATTTGTAACTTCGGAGATGTAATGGGACTCTTTCAAGATGTCTGGAAAGCACCATGGCTTTTCTATAGTTGGGAGCTATGCAAAAATTTTATGCATGCTTTACTCATTCTTTCTTGTTCCTTCTAGGTCACTCTTTCAAGGAACTAGTCAATGAGACAAACCACTAAGTCAGTCATCTCTTTGACTATAAATCTCATTCACTCACACTGAAAGGAAAGAATTCTACATCAACATCCTTTTTGGTGCCTTAATTGAGAGGGGACCTCCTCGTGGCAAGCCAATTCAAGAGGACTCAAGAAACCTTGAGGTGACTTCTAAGGAAACACATCAAGGGCACGCTCATCCCCTCCAAAAACTGAGAGATGACGGATGCCAGAACGACCATTGCCAACCTCACATGGATGGTAGATGAGCTTGCACGGGTCTAGGAAGAAGGTCACCAATTGCAGCAGCAAGCTCCCCCACACTTGGATGGTAAGATGACTATTTTGTCGCTTGCATGAATGTCACACTCCTAAAGAGGAGGGATAGCAAAGAAAGCTCTTGGTAAGCTGACAACCACCTTTTGATCTGCACGAGCAGATGAGGATGTGCGATTGTCCTGGTTCTTTCAAGGAGCCCAAGTTCCATGCTTACGATTGGATCACAGACCTCGAGGACCACATTGTCTCTTTTGAGATGGCTTTCATTTTTTCCAATATTACTAATGCTTTCAAATATCAAATATTTGCAAGGACTCTGAAGGGAGTCACTCTTAAGTGGTTTGTTTCCCTCCTTTGCAAAGTTATGTAGCAAATACGTTGCCTGTAGTATAGCTCCTCACACTTTCTCCAAGCTTGGTAAAATTCGGTAAGGTTTTAGGGTGAGCTCACACAATTTCCTTACCTATTTTTCACAGTTATGCACCGAAGTGGAAGGAGTCACCCTAATGAGATGGTTACGAGTCTTAAAATTATACTCTTGACTCGCGACTTGCACCGCCCCATCATGAGATACGCTGGGTTCAAGTATGATGCAATTATACTTGCTCCAACCTAATACCCAACAACAATAACAACAATAACCAAGCCTTTATCTCAATTCGATACCTGATATTAATTAAATAAAGCAATAACTAGTTTCCATCCTATGCATCATCACAATGCAAGTCACATGGCTTCTGTGTTTTCTCTGACAAACAATCAATCCATCAACAACAACTTCTCCCATAGGACTCGCATGGTCTATACATTGGCGGCTGCCTCACTCTAAAGTGTCGGCGGTGATCGAACTTCTTATGTTCTGTTTCCATTCTCCAATGATCAACGACTTTGGGAATTCTTTCCCAGTTTCCCCAATTCCCTTCTACGACTTCCACCGTCCTTTGGGCCTATCCATGGGCCATGACCTACCTTCCCATCTTCAGAGCTCTACTAAGTTTCCCCTATTACCTCTTGCTAGCATCTCCTTCCACTCTATCTCGTCCTCTAATCCTCTTTCAATTTTTCTCCAATGCCATGGAAAACAAAATTTTACAGTGAGCATCCGTTCGATTCGAGGCTTAGATCTTTGAATGGGTTGCGCAAAATTTCTTGGCCTATTGCCAAGTCTACACGATTAGGATTTTATAGCTATTTTAGTAATCTTAAATCTTCTTTGGCTCCTTGTTATCCTTGTCCATTTCTATTTCCTGCATTGAATCATCACTGATTTTTTCCCTATTGGATTGGATGTCTATGATAATGGAGTGTGTTGTGTTTTTTATGTACATTGTATTTTGTATGTATTAGTTTATTATAATGGCTTGCAAGTCTTTAATCTTTTTTGTAGGAATGAGGAACATAAAAATTAATAAGATTAAATCTTTTGATCCATATTTTGGACCTATAGGAAATTTATTTTGGCTAATAATCTTTTGACTCATGTATCCATTTGCTTGCATCCGTTTGCTTGTGCTTCTGCATTGCATCTGTAATAAATTTTTGGCTCTCATTTCTACTTATCCCACTTAGTCAAACACTATCCAACCTAGTGAGTCTTTGCCACTAAATATTACTAGCGAGAGCAGTTCAAACACTATTCCAAAGATTGAGTATACATTGTCAGACACGGTAGATATATCAACCTCTAAAAGGCAGTTGACTTCTATTGTTTGGAATAATTTTGAAAAGATTAATGAAAATGGAGACATTTATATTATATATCATTTTTGTAAATTAAAGTTAAAAGCAGTTAGGAAGTATAGCACAAAACATTTACATGTTCATTTTATTTTGTATGGACGTTATGATATCAACAAGGAGGAGAACTTATAAATTTAGGGCTTAATTACTCCATTTAATTCTCTTTGTGAAGTTCTCTCATTTATTATTTAGGTCAGTTCATGTGTTTTCTTATTAATTTTGGTTTTAATTTAGTGTAGGGTCAAAGCCCATTCCAATCTTACATCAAGCAGTCTCTATTCGCGGGGAGTATTGTTCCAACTCAATGGGGATCACTGCCTCTGCCCAAAAACAAGTGAAAATGGGGATTCTTGGGTAGCTTCAGAGGAACTAGTATTGAGCCCCTACAGGACTTCGAGAGCGCTTTAGGCCACTTGGTTTTTACCCCATCGAGTTTTTTGCCCTCTAACACTTGAACATGTAATTCACCATTCTTTAATAAGTTGCCCCAGTGTTTTTGAGACCTAAGGGCATCACCTTGTAGCAGTAGGTACCAAAGTCCATGATGAAAGATGTCATCTCTTTGTATTCCCTGGCCATTTTAATTTGGTGATACTCCGAGAATACATCCAGAAATTCATGTTAGGATAACCCACAATCCTATCTACCAGATTGTCAATACGAGATAATAGGTGTGAAACCTTGGTCAAGCATCATTCAACATTCTAAAGTCTATGCATTTTCTCGACTTTCCATTATTCTTTTTCACCAACACCACATTGGTAAGCTAGTCGGGGTAATGGAATTCCCTTACGAATCCTGCCTTCGCGAGCTTATGCACCTCGGCTTTCAATACCTTTAGTCGCTTGCTGCCCATGGGGAACTTCTTTTACTTGTACGGCTTTGACCCAGCTCTGATATTAAGTTTGTGTTCAGTGAGTGATCATTCAATGCCGGGTATGTCATTAGGTGATAACATAAACACATCCCTATACTCGCAAAGGTGAGTGTGAACATCATCCATCTCTATTTTATAAAAAGAAGAAGAAATTGTTACAATGCGTGAAGAAACCTCCCTATCGAGGGATACATGTATTGTTTTCTCCTCAGGTTATGTGATAGTCGCCTCCTCCTGAGGGTCCATTCCATCCACCAGGTGCTAGGAGAAGATCTGGAACGCTCTAAGGGCCTAAACTAGATCTCCTCTAATATTGATGACTCTGCCCAGGGATAGGAATTTGAAACACGAGTGCAGAATTGAAGCCACCATTCCGAACAAATTGAGGGGAACACTCGAGGATTGCATTGTAGACTAAGATAGTTCTAACAACCAAGAACAAGACCATGTTGGTGGCTCTGCAGTTTTTGTCTCTAAAGGCGACCGAGACAATGATAAGCTAGAAGGGGTGACCTTCTCACTCGAGAACTTTGTCAAATTGAAGCAACCTTACAGGAGGATCTCGGGAGAGGAATTTTCAAAGAGGACATCAACAGAGCTGCCAATTTCGATCCAAACCCTCTTGAAATCAGCATTCCTGATATGAGTTGTGATGACTATGGGGTCACCATAAGAATTATCACAATCAAGCATGTCATTTTAGGGGAAGGCAAAGGGAATAGCAGATGCAAAACATCGGGTTACATCGGAGATTGCCGCCATTCCAACCTTGAGATCTAAGGTGAAGATGGTGTCAATGACCCAGGCCAAGAGAGAGCCAACGTGTAAAGCACAATATGGAATTAGGTCACTAGATCATGCGACAGCAACCAGGGCGAACAGATCTTGCTTCTAAGCGGGTTCGACTAAGAGCAGCTTCCCCACCTTGATCCCTTGCAAGAATTGGCACAAGTAACTATCGTCGATGAGATAGTTGATCATTGTCATTAGAGACTTGCACTGATGGAGCTAATGCTCGAAATGGCAGTGGTACGAGCAATAGTTATCCAGGTCTGTGCCTGAGGGAGCTTTCAATTTTAAGGAGGTGGTAGCCCATCCTTGTTTCATCGCGAAAGGAGTGAAAATGTTGACAAGCTTATATTGCATTTGAAGAATTCTATCTTTCCAGAACAAATAGATTTTGCCATAGAGGTGATGATTCTAGAACTTCAGAGTTCTGGGGATTTTACGATTTCCTACAGAGGCAAATCTCTATAGTTAATTACTCATCCTCCACTAGAGGAATGAAACTTTTAATCGATGGGAAAGATTCCTTCATTATATTGATGACGTGAATTCAAGAGCCAAGATGATTGCATTTGTGATAGTTGTCATTTAGCAAAACCAACTGATATAAGTTCTCCTTATTGGAATTTATCCAGCTGAGATTTACACATTTGTGAACTTTTTATCATTTTCTAACCCAACTCATTGAACTTACAAGATAGCATTTCAAAAGTATGGCAACCTGCTATCAAGGGGTAGGCATCGGAAGTTTTTAGGGGAACTTAGAGCCTTTGGCTTTAATTTGACGTGTTTAGGTTTACTCTCATTGAGGCATCATTTTATCCAAGGCACAATGAGCATTTTCGTTCAGTTGAGTGTCCTTTTGAAGGGAAGATATGCTTCAAAAAAAATGCAGGAGACTTCAAAAGTGACCTTCGGAAATGACATTTGGTACTTGAAGAGATTGTTTTGAAGACGATCCTTGATGTATGAGATCTCTTTGAAAGATCACAGATGACATATCAGGATATTGTTTCAGAAACAACCTTCGATGCATGGAGCGATGGCTTCGAAATTTCGGGAACGATGTATGATGAGATTGCTTTGAAGACAATCTTCGATGTATGAAACTCGCTTCAGAATATCGTGCACGATGAATAACGAGACTGCTTTGAAGAAAATCTTCGATATATGGAGAGATTGCTTTGAAATATCATGCACAACGTTTGTAGTTCGAAGGAATTGGTTCCAAGCTCTGGTTCGAAAAGATTGTTTCGTATCCCTTAGAGCTTTATGGGAGGATAGGCTTGAAAGCCTTAGGTCAAAAGTCTTGGTTCGAATGAAAGTGCCAAGTCTACACTTCAACAATCTTAGCCTTTGAGAATTTTAGATCTTTGCCCTTATTTGAAAAGAATGAAGGCCAAATCCTAGGAGTTGCTGACCTAAGAATCATTCTTAATTTCATTTTTCTCAAGGAGTTGGCTGGCATCAAGTAAGGAGATGGTGCTGTCATGTACACTGCCTAGAGGCATCGAAAAAGTTCAATAGAGTTCATCATTATGTCTTTTCTTTTTGATAGTGTTCACTCCATAGACTTCGCTGGGGACTAATGACAGATTTTTATAGTGATCTGCTGGAAATTTCTTGTTAATTTAGGACAATCTTGCCATTATATTAGCCAAAAGATCACATCCTCTTATAATTTTAAAATATTATGTTACTCTGGCTTTTGAAGTTCATAGATTTAGACTTGTATTTCTTAGTTCATGGAAGCTTTTGTTAGCTCTAAGGCGTCTCAAAGATCTCAAGATCTATCTTACTGGATCATTCTTAGAGAATAGCTAAGACAAGCATAAGCTTTTAAGTTCACTAGAGAGAAAGGAATAGTATAGAACCCAGCAGCAGCAGAAGAAGCTTACCAATCTTCACTTTCATTGCTCACTGTCTTTCGCCGCACTTAAAACACTTCAGGGTTTCATCTAGCCTTTACAGTAGTAGTAATCCAGTCAAAATCCAACAACAACAATAACAACCACTGCAACAGCAACCCGAGGGGTATTTATAGGTGCCACTGGTGATTGTTCGATTGTGTTTTTGACCAAAGTCAGTAACTGATTCTGTCAAAATCACTGTTCTTCAAAGGTTATCTTCAATGGGGGAACCCTGGTTTCAGAGAAGTTTTCATCGAAGAATCTAGGTCTATCGAAGGCACAAGGTCATATGTTGTTGTTTAAAGTTTCATTCCATAAATGCTTCTGGTTCATTTCGGTGCTTTTTAAGAAACTCATTCCCTCAAAAATGGAAAAAGGTTCAAAAATATCGAACCTTTCAAACTGTCATCTAGACCATTACTGTTTCATTTTGAAAACGTTTTAAGTGCAAACAACCCATGTGCGCAACGACATAAACCTCATTGAGGGAGCAGTTGAACTAGTACTTTGGATCGAGAAAGAGTTTTCGCCTGCTCCACCAGGCTCTCCTTGGGAGTCTCGTTAGTTGCTCCGGGCATCTTGCTAGTTGCCCCGAGCTAGGTTCAAAGGTCAAAGGTGGCGTCCAGCCCCTTTCTCTTCCTTTGTCATGTGTTCGAGACCTTCATATGGGCATCCTCAACCCAGATATTCTCCTTAATGACAACAATCAGCTAAGATATGTTGTTGGCCTGTGACGGGCTAACTATTTGCAAAGATTACCAAGCAAAATGACCTAATGAAGTTGTAGAAAACGATAGCCGAATCAGCGTCATCTATAGCAGCGACTGCATTGAAGAAGAGATGGACAAAATCTCTCAGTGACTCTCCGAGTTTCTACTTGATGTCAGTAGGACAGCATTGAAGAGTGCTATCTTGGTGGTTCTAAAGAAATGAGCAACCAGTTCCAACTTCAGCTATCAATATAAGTGGATGTGACCCTGGGAAAGCTGAATGTACCATATGAACAGAGTCCTTTCAGCATTGAGGCGAACAAGTCGCACTTGGTCATATCATCGAGACATAGATATCAAATCATTGTCTCGAAAGCCTGGATATGCTCTCGAGTGTTGTTTTTCCCCTTGTATGATTCCAACTTCAAGGGACAGAAATCAGGGGGAGCTAGCACCCTGCGAATCATCTCACTAAGAAGGGTGATTCTGTTCTCATTGTTCTCCAGGAAAAGCAAAGTGTGACACTGCCCAAGGGCAAGTAACTGGTATCCCTGAAGAGTAGCAGCATCTAATGTTGTTCAAGCTTGATGGTCGAGGCATTGAGCAATCTAGATGACAAACAATTATGTGCCCATTAGGTGGATGGTGGAGAGTGGCGCGATGCCCAGCTAGTGCGAAGTTGGCTGAGCATTCCAACAAGAGCCGCTAAGTCGCCAGCCAGAGTGAGGCCACTGGTAGGTTTTGTTGGAGGGGTTCATCCTATAGTGGTTAATCGCTCCCTAGAAAGCTAACTACTGTACTCCATGGGGAGCTTCGAGTGTGTCTATGCCTGCGACCAACGGTGCCATTGACCACCCTAGCATGGTTGATGGCAACCGTTTGGGCCTACAGGAATCCAGTGACCACTTGAGTATGGGTAGACCATACCTTAAATCTTGTTTAGTTGGTGGTCACAAGTAGCTGGAAGGCTCTGGAGTGGGTTCTGCTATAAGAGGAGGAAACTTCCTCCAGTAGGAGGACAAGCAAGAGACTAGTCAGTGGGAGATGACTGCTGGCCTGACCTTTGTTTGTGGCCGGGCCAACAGCTTGACTTAACTTCTTGCTCACCATATTATAACTAAAGGTCCCTAGCTTAATCCTACATGAGGGCACCAGATGTTGACAGGAAAAGTCCTCCATGAACGAGCTAGCAATCTTGATCAATTGAAACGGTGAAACAAGAGAAAGGTAAGCTGCAACCGTTTGGACCTACAGGAATCCAATGACCACTTGAGTATGGGTAGACCATACCTTAAATCTTGTTTAGTTGGTGGTCACAGGTAGCTGGAAGGCTCTGGAGTGGGTTCTGCTATAAGAGGAGGAAACTTCCTCCAATAGGAGGACAAGCAAGAGACTAGTCAATGGGAGAATGACTGCTGGCCTGAACTTTGTTTGTGGTCGGGCCAACAGCTTGACTTCACTTCTTGCTCACCATATTATAACTAAAGGTCCCTAGCTTGATCCTGCATGAGGGCACCAGATGTTGACAGGAAAAGTCCTCCATGAAAGAGCTAGCAATCTTGATCAATTGAAACGGTGAAACAAGAGGAAGGTAAGCTACAAAGAGACGAGTTAACATGATTCGGAGCAGATCCTCCTACGTCCACACGATCGCTCAAAGAAAATGAGAGTTCTTCTAACTATCAAGGAAAGTATGGGAGAATAAGCTTTTCCCAGGGTTAGAGACCCTTGGTTTGGCTTCAAAGTAAGGGGACTTAGAGAGGGTAAGAGAGAGCTAGAAGTCCCTTTGTACATTCACAAAACCTTATTTATAGTAGGGTTGGGTGATCCCTGATCATCTAATGGATTCCCTATGATGCCCACACATGGCTCAGAGATTTAGGAATTGCCAAAGATAAGAAGTCTACATTGGGAGGAGGAAGCGGGCTTTATCTGGATCGCTTCTGCTTATCCTTACACATGCATCTCAATCAGCAAGCTCTACCATCCTAGGTTAACGGTGTGAGTACTAAGACCTCGGTTAGAATGAGACGTGCTATGGAAGACATTTTTGATCTTTGGAAATCATTGAGGAACCTTGGGTGCCTCTATGCACATCCAACTCCAGGTAGTATCACCGAGAAACAACCCATCCTAGGAACCAAGCGCCTAGCCTTTAGAACCCAAGCTATCTGCCATGTGGACGGTCTTAATGCAGCGGGAGTCCCATGTGTAAACACCTCTATTTATAGGTAGGGTAAGATTACCCTTTTGGAATAGTTGTCACATGCGTCGACCTTGATCCTCATGCTAGCTCAACATTTGCCTTGTCATTTTTCACTTGAGTTCCAAGATTTGACTGCTAGCTTGGATAAAACAACTCAAATATTCTACAGCTTTCACCTTCCTAGGATATTGTGTGATTTCTGATGAAGTTGTGCGATCTCCCAGTTTTGGTTGAATATGTGTGCTATTTTTTCTAAACTAATACGTGTATTGTTGACTAGCCTTTCTTCCTTTGTGAATGTGTGCTACTTGACTAGCCTTTCTTTGCTTGCGAATCCTCTTCTTTGACGGGTTCCCACCTCAAAAATTTTCTTTTAAGAGTACTTTGTCGAAAAAGCTTCTTTGCCAAGCCTTCTTCAACTTCTTCCTAATTCTCGTAACGGAAATCCCAACAAAATTGACATACAACTGCTAGTTAGTATCCAAATATCTACTAGAGTAAACAAATGAGTCAGGAAATACAATAAAATATGAGTTAAACAGATCATACAACAACAACAACAACAGATTTAAAGATATGTCAAGTAAAATCAATTGATAATTTCAGGAAGAAAGAAGAGCACTTCATTCTCTGCACATAATGAAACCTCTAAAGATACCTTGAAGAAAGTTGAACATATTTCCCAAGGCAGGTTGCTCCATTTTAAATGAAATGATGTGAACCTGAAATAATAGCAGGCTAATTAACCAAGAAATGTCAGAACTTCCAATATCTTTTACAAGAAAGATTCAGTGCTAACCAATCCACTCTGATCTCCGCAAGCAAGGATTTGGGTACGGAGATCAAAATGCAGTGCAGTTACAGTGGAATTTGAAGAATTACCTTCATCACCCTGCTCATAATTTTAGGAACACATAATTAAATCAAACTTTGAACACTTTAGCTGCTATAAAAAATCTATTGATCAGGAAGATAAGCCAATAGCTAAAAGAAAACATACATGAAGCCTTATTGATAACAAAAGTAGGAAGATCGGAGATGATGCATCCCAAAAGTTTACTGTTCCATCTTGATGACCTGTTACGTACAACCTTCTGATTTTTGTAAACCCTTCAAATCGAGTGACTGAGTGAGCCACATTTTCCTTCAGATCAACTGAGAGGAAGTGTGGTAACTTGTTGGCCGCAACAAGATTATCCTAAAAAGGAAAGATTCGGCAATAAAGTGCTGTTATGAAGAAGAGAAGCACGTATATAGACTTAAAAAAATGAAATACCTCTTCTATAGGAGTTGAAGTTTGTACGGCAGATGCATAAAGTTTTGCTATAGAGACCTTCGAATCTAAAAAAGGCACCTTTGCCATAATATGGCTTGGAAGTGATGGAGTGGATTTAGTCTGGCACTTTAGAAGATAATTCTCAATTTCTGAGTCAATATACAGGCATAGACGACCTGAATTTAACAGAAGAACAAGGGCATCTTGCTTTTGCTTGTTCCCCTCATTGAAACAGGAAATAGTTTCCATCCCTAGACATGCTTCAGTTAGAGGAAGCACTAATTTTACAGTCCTAGATTCAGAGTTATCATTGAGAATTATAACCTAGATAAGTAACCAAACAATCATAAGAACTGATGGGAACAAAATTAATCTAGAAGTCATGATAGCAATTTTTATATTACCATCTAGATGCACAAAATACTGCATTTCTGAAAGCTGATGAGCTATAAAAAAAATGCCTGTCGCAAAGACCTTTCCATGTTTGTAATAATTATTCAAAGGCCTTCATGCAAAATCTTCAACGGAACAACAATAAGAGCATATGATGTATAGCTTCTTTCAATATCCATATAACCGAATTCTAAATCCTCTTAAAAGACCGACTGCTATTGCATCATGGCTGCAACAACATACAAGAATGGGACTGATTTTTTTTTTTTTTTGAATGCTTCACGTAAAGCCATGATTTGAAGGAGCCAATAGATCTTAGGTTTTGGATTTCCTTCTTGCATGATATCATCACTATACTCAACATTACTTGCTAGAAGCTTTCAAATTAAGACTTAAATATGGAGGCTAGATTAGTAGTATATAAAAATTCAAAGTGATCACAAGCAAATCCATGGATCAGTAATATAGACTTATGGGCCCCTGAGGAGATTGAAGTCAAATATAGATGGGATGAGATTCCCAATTCAACCTCACATTAAGATTGGTCACACAACATATAGGATAAGGCCAATAATCAACTGAATCATCTATTAATCTAAGGCTTTGTGTGGTGCGAGGACCAAAATCAAGACTAAAATGATACTAGTTTAAAAAATAATAATAATAACAAAATAAATTTTTTTAATCATTCTACATAAATTCTAACATAAAAAATATTATTTTATTTCACATACTCAATAATGTTTAATAAAACTATCAACTTTATTTCATATTTTAAACCAAAATACTCGAATGGTACTAGTTTAAAAAATAATAATAATAATAATAATCATAATAATAAATAAATTTTTTAATCGTTCTACACAAATTCTAGTATAAAAAAATATTATTTTATTTCACATATTTAATAATTTTCAATAAAAATATCAATTTTATTTGACATCCTAGACCAAAATAATAGAATCGAGTATTTTGGTTTAGAATGTGAAATAAAGTTGATATTTTTATTGAAAATTATTGAGTGTGTGAAATAAAATAATATTTTTTATGTTTAAATTTGTACAAAATGATTAAAAAATTTTATTTTGTTATAATTATTATTGATTTTTAAATTAGTACCATTTTAGTCCTGATTTTGGTCTTGATTTTGGTCCTCGCGCCAAACAAGGCCTAAGTCATTTAGCAATTCATCTTATAGATAATTATATGATGCAATAACAACAACAACAACAACCAAGCCTTAATCCCACTAGTATGATGCAATAAAGAAAATATTTCATATCAAACACCAAAATTATATTATTTACATATATACAACAACAATAAAAACTTTATTCTACTAGATGAGGTTGGCTATATGAATCATTTGTTTTCATTGCACTATATTAGCTAACAAATCCTTATTTAGCTCCAAGTATATAAGATTCTTCCTTATAGTTTCTTGTCGTATCCTTTTTGGTCTTTATTTTTCTCTTTTTACATAAGCAAATTCCAACAACCTAACTTTTCTTACTAAGGCTTAAATTAATGTATGATTTATTTATATGTCCAAACCATCTAAGTTGACTTCCTCTGAGTTTATCTTTAATTGATGCTACTCTGACTTTTTTATTTCTCATTTTATTCTTGTGTACGCTCACATATATACCTTAGCATTTTTATTTCTGTAATATTTATTTTATTTATATGTTTTTTTAGGCCAATATTTAGTACTATATATCATTACTGGTCACACAACTGTTCTATAATATTTACTTTCAAGTTTAAGTAAAACTTTTTCTATCACACAACACATCCGATGCATTTCTTCACTTAATTCATCCTGCGTGCGGGCGTCCGCGCTCGGGCCTGCCGGCGGCCGCTCGCTGCCGATCACAGCGGGGACCAGGGGTATAATTGTAATTTTACATTAAAAAATGTATGATTTCTTAATTAAAATTTTGATTTAATGCAATATTTTTTAATTGGACCTTATTGGAAGCCAGCGCGGCAAGCACCCGGAGATCGAAAATATGGAAGGGAAAAAAGGATATATTCATAATTTTAACAGCGTTTAACGGATACCATTTCAAAAGGACCACAATGACCTATACAGTAAGTTTTAGGAACCTGTCTAGCATGTTTTCAAAATTATGGACCTGCGTGGTAAGTCGAGTAAACCTCAGGGGCCTAAGTGGAATTGCCCCTTATATTTTTTTTAATTCTCTTTGTTCTTGTATTTAAATTAATCTTTTTTCCATTAAATGATTCTTATATATCTTCTTGTTAAATTTTTTGGAGCTTTTCTTTTAGATTCTTCCAGTAGTCTTTCGTCACCTTACAAATGCAGTTAACAACTATCAACGACATAAAATTAGTTTTCCCCTTGATGTCCCATTGCCCAAGTTTTAGAATCTTCTTCTTAAAGATGCATCTATTCTCATTATTTAGATTTCATTATTGAGTTTTCAGGGCACTACTTCAGCTTGTTATTTCTTTTTTAAAATTTAAGATCATTAATTGATATTAGGTAGTCAAACATTTAGTTAGAGTAATCTTACAAACTTTACAATCCAAGCGATCTTATTTTCTTATAAGAAAATAATTAATCTGTATTTTTGAAAATTCACTCTTGTAGGTGATAAGATACTTCTCTTTTTTCTAAAAAAATATTAGCAACTATGAAATCATAAGCTAGGAAAAACTCTAAAATAGTTTTATTTTTGTCATTAGTCTCCCTAAAATCATACCCACCATAAAGTTATTAAATTCCTTAGCAATATCTCCAATATGTCTGTTTAGATTTTCTCCAATAAATATTTTTTCCTCTTGATGTATCTTAAAAGCAGAGCAAAGGAACTGGGCCTAGAGACAATGTCTTCAGAAAAACTGAAAAGAATATGCAAGATCATACATAGCATTCTAAAATCAAGAAAGAGAGGAGCAACTAATTCGATAGGGGAGACAATGTATTAATTCTTTCAAATCATTCCAAACTTTTTCTTTATAATTGCATTTAAATCTACTTGATGGGCATACACAACATTAAGTCATTCTATTGATTAAAATTTTTAAAGTTATAATTTTTTCTCCATTTTTCTTGACTTCCACTATATGATGCTTCAAACTTTTATCCAGAATTATACCTACTCCATTTCTAGTTTACTCTTTCTAAAGTACCAAAATTTAAAACCTAAACTATCAATTTATCTAGCTTTCTCCCCCACTCATTTTGTTTACATATATAACACAAACAAAATGTAAGCATCATAGAATTAACTAATTACTTAGCTTCCATTAACAATGACGGTAATATACAATCTTGGGTTCAATTTAAATCTATTGGCTCATGTAAGTAAAGATATGGTAATCACTAAAAGCACTATACACATGAGTCAACAAATACAGTGAGAGAATAATAGAGAATTAAACATAATAAGATGGAATATATGAACCCAAAGCACAATATCCCAAGTTATCTCCAATGGAAGTTACCATGATGATACTTTTATGATGGTAAAGGTTTTTTGTATTAAATATGTAGTAGTAAGATTTGGGGTGTAATATGCAATATTACTCCTCATTGTACAATTCAATCAAACAACACCTCCAATGCCCGTCTTAAAATTTTAGACATTGTTGGTTGTTATGTTAGAGAGTACCGAAAGTTTGAGTGCATATTCATGGAGGTTATGAATAACATGTATATAAAGAGAAAATAAAGAACCTGAAATGAGTGAATTCCTGGGTCAGAGTAACCATTAATGTACAAACGGCTGGCTCTTCCATCACCAAAAAGCCACTTTAGAGATGTAATAGGAATCTTGTCCATCTTGTATCCAAGATTAAGCTTAAGAAAAGGAATATTGGGAGCTATGTGCACCTCTTTTTGGTTTGCCTGTGGGTCATGCTTCTTCGAATACACTGGGATGCCCCAAAGGCATAGATCTCCATTGCTATATCCAACAGCAATTTTGCTTCCAAAGTTACAGACCCAACATGCTGAAACTGCTTTTCTATGCTCAAAGGTCGATAGCTGTTGTATATTTCCACTAGTAAATAATGCCTTACTTTCTTGAATTCCCCATAAACTCAAAAGTCCATCTCTAAAAACTATTAAAACCCTGCAATGCAGTATTTTGTTCGTTGGGTAAACGGGCAAGAAAAATACCCGTACATTAATTTCATGAAAAGTCACAAGCAGAAAAATAAACAAGTTCAATTTTTCATATATAAATACCATAAAAGGAATTTTTTCTAATTTACACTCAACATTAGTCTTATAACAGTAATAATATCAAAATAACATGATTCCACTGATACTTTATACATGAAATATGAAAGCAAAAAGTTCTTGGATTTAGTTTTAGTATGAAGTTAATACATCAGGGTTAGTCACCATGGGGTACCCAAATGGTTGATATAGGATTTCTTTTGTAGAATAGGCAGCTTCATCTGTTAATTATTAAACTTCCTTGGCATTCTAGAAGAGCATAGCTTCCTTGCTAGCATGCTGATCCATCATTTATAATCTTATCTAACCTAGTTCTGTTTGATCCATCATTTATAATCTTATCTAACCTAGTTCTGTTTAATCTCTCTTAAATACTCTTTCTAAGGATGCGTCCTTCATCTGTACAGTATCAGGCTAATACTATGAAAGAAGCTAGGATGATACTGCCCTTAATGTGGAATAATATATCTCTCTACTAGAAGTAGAATTATATGTCTTAACTCTACGTGTACCCTCCATATCAATTATATCTGTTTTTTGTCCATACATTCGTCGGAACCTCAAATTTCGTTATTTCATTGGGCCTAGAAGCACCTAACAAAAAGAAGTTGCCCTAATGTGTGGGATATAATTCTGTAAAGCAAGGAGGTTTAGATATGGGGAGATCTATCTGAAATTGAAGGTGGACAATTGACCTGCCAGTCTTAAAGTACACACCTAAGTATAGTTGATCGTTTATTTGTAACTTGCATGCCTTTGCTTGCCAATCATCTCACAAGTTTCATAGTTGAGTGATTTTCTAATTTCCACATTTGTGCAAAAAAATATAAATATACAAGTTCAGCAAAGTTTGTCTACAAATCTCTTTTCTGTTTCTCTGCTCGACATCTATTCTCCTCACTATATTAAATCTCTATTTACTGATTGCAACTGGTCCAAAAGCCTTTAGGCTTTAGCTTTGCCGCTGTCTATTTATAGGAACAAGATATTCAGAATAGTAGGCTTATGTAATGTCAGGTAGAGGTACTTGACAGCTTGTAATTTCTAGTAAGTATGTTCACATTAGGTCCTTCCATCAAGGATGGCATTACAACTTTGTTTAGAGAGAGACATGTAGTTTGCTTTAAGGAGGGGACAGACGCAACTTTTGCTGAGAGATAGGAGAGTACAAGAGTAGATGAAGGTTCCAAGAAGAAAATTTATGGGAAACTAACCTCCTTGCTTCAGCCATGGGCTGTGGAAAAACATGGATGGCCGCAATTTGTTCACTGCTTTCTTGACCAGAACCTAAAAAAGCACACTTCGTAAGCTATAAGTTGGGAGGAAGAGTAAGCTAGTGATATAACAAGTGGATGAATGTTTCCTAATTACGCAAGAAAAAAACCAAAAAAAAAAAGAACGAAGTCTTCCAAACGGAAACTCCATCCAAATTGAAAGAGTTGAGGCGCAACAAAAGAGGGATGATAAAATGAGCTAATTTGGAAATTGTGAAATTTTTGAAATAATCACAAGCTTCTTTTTATAAGAAAGGAAGATATGTTTATCATCAAATTAATAAAAGGCCTGCAAAGTGCCGCAAGTGAGTAACAAGTATGCACTCATGCAAGTTAGGTAGTGCAAAAGGTAGAGAGCAATTTAGTATGCAATTGACTTGTAGTGTTTCATCCAACCATGTCTGCATCCTCTCCCCAATCTCCTCTCAAGAGTTCCTCACTAGAACCACCCTTTATAAATTTTAGGAAATACTCAAGTCATGCAATCTTCTAAAATCAAAGCGGACAATACCCTACATTTGAATCACGGGATGCTATCATAAAATCCATTCAGTCTTTTTCCACCAGGTATGAGAGTCCTATTGCAATCACTTGATATCTCTTCCTTTGGCCATACTAATCTAGGTGATAAGATAAAGCGAAAATATACAAAAAGGAGTATAGTATTTGAAAGAAATCTCCAATGGGAATTTCAAACAGATATTCAAACATATAAGTAGGTCTATGCATTCGGTATAATTGATCAGTTTGGTGATCAAATAAAAATAAAGTCTAGGTTTGGTTTTAAATTTAAAAAAACTAAATCAACCAAATTAAATTATAATCAAATAAATATCAATTTGATTTGGTTTAGTTAGGTTAAAATTATAATTTTTATTTAATTTTTTATTTAAAAAATTTTCTAAATCTTTTTCATAATGATATTAAATATTACTATACAAATATCTAGATAATAGCCTAAATGCAAGAGTAATTTAGCATAAGAAAAAATTTAATTAAATGAAAAATCTACCTTCACTCTCAATAACAGTTTATAAAAATTGTCCAAGTACATGAAATAACTCGATCACATCACCATAATAAACTTAATAAAGAAGGCAAGAGAAGTTCAGGAGTAATTGCATAATCAACTTCACAATATAACCAAAATTATATAATAATTATATTTATATGTAGTGTTATTTAATAATCTGTTAATTCAGTCAGTTTGATTTCAAAACATGTGAAATTGATCCCAAACTAATTAACCGAAATACTCAAAATATCAAACCATCACCAAACTATTAAATTCTAAACCAAACCAAATCGTTAAATTTAAATGATTTGGTTTGATTTTTCAGTTTAAATTATTGTTTGCACACCCTTACATATAAGTTTTCAGGAGGCTTGGATGAAATATTTGAGTGGTTATACATAGGTAAAGTACACAAGGTACGGTTTTTGGATTCAATAAGGTAGTTACAGAAAAGTTTGTGCTGAGAGTAAGACAGAGTTGTGTAAGATGAGGATAGCGTTGTTTTAATTATACACGAGTACAAGTTAAGGCACCTATGCCAAAAGATATACTACCATAGAATGGAAAGAGTAGCTTGCTTCACCATATGATAAGCTGGCAGAGACAAGATATCGGACCATCTAGATCCTAGGAAGGGTTCATATTCAACGTTAGAGATCTCACCATGTAATATCAATCTACTTGCACGAATGGCCCTAGGCAAATTTACCAGTAGAAGTGATTGGAGGCAGATTAGTCTACTTTTAAATTTTTCTTCCCAATCTATTTGAGAGGGAATTTTAAAATTTAGAAAAAATAATTATTTAATTTTTTGTTCTATTATTTCTAATTTAGTAATTATAATTTGTTTAATGATACTTTTAGTTTTTATATAAAAAAGAGCTTATACATACATAGCCTTAAATGCTGAATTATTTTTGAATTTAAAAATTATATTCTATCAAGTTGTAGCTATTGATAAAAATTTCTAAATAACTTTATAGAAATTTAAAATATTTTTTCAACTTTTCTGGCGTTATAAATTGCAGTTTCAAACTCAGAGAATTCCAAGCCTCTCCGTGTAGTTTCCCAGCCCTCAAATTAAACTCTCGGTCCGACTCTCTCTTCCGGCCGATCGCCCGATGCCTCTCGCTCCGCCGACTACAGCGCCCGCTCCATCGTCTGCGATTCCGCTCTGCTGATCGCGACTACTCATCGCCCTCGCTGGGGACTTCTCCTCCTCCACGCCAACCTCCGTTCATCACCTACGACGCCGCAGAGTCGCCACGCCGCCTCCCTGATGCAGCCGCACCGCTCGCGCGGCCCCTCGTTACCTTCGCTCCACTCGTCGGCCACCACTCCGCGTCGTCCGTCCGATGTGCACCCAAGCCTCATCGCATTGCTCCGTCATTGTCTCACGCCGTGGCAGCACAGCAGACCTACAACCAATTGCGCCTGTGTTTGGTTATCCTGGATCTAGACGTTGCTCCTTCCCTCAGATTTGTACCACTGATCCGATAAGTCTCGAACCTACTACTCATTTCTGATATCCCACGAGGATTAGTTGTGGATCTGTTATCTGCTTGAGTTGCTCACATTAATGTGTGATTGTTGTTGGGTTAAATTTGTAGGAATCCTATTTTAGTGCACCTTGACTTTAATTTGTTGAAATAACATTATTTTAAATCATGTAGAGAATTATTTACATATTAGACAAACTTATTTTTCAAATATTTTAAAATCATATAGAGAATTATTTACATATTATACAAACTTATTTTTCAAATATTTTAAAATCGTTTTACCTGTGATATTGGAGTTATTTTGACTATTACATAATTATCACTAGAATATATTCTTTTGACTATTACATGTGTTCATCTGCTATTATAATTGTTGATCACTGAGTAGGATTCCATTCTTATATTGTCCCACATCATAAGCTCCCATGTATCGTAACAATACAACAGCTATCATATAAAAAAAAACAACCATAACAAAAAGTACATGTTCCAGAAATAAATATAAGTTCAATGAGTACAAACATAAAATATTCTGGAATTAAAAAAAAAGATATTCCCGGTTGAAATGTGAGGTACGTTTTCTAACATTATAATTTTGTAAGTCTAAGAAAACTCATGAAACAATATGAGTAAAATCAGCATATTTCAGAAGTGATTGTAAAGGAATTACTTCAAAATAACAAATATATCCCCATTTACAGAGTGGTGAATGATTGCTGAAGTCTTAACCATCAAGTAGGCGTATCTGCCGTTGACTCAAACTACCATCTTTAATGAAGATAAGTTTCAAAAAGATTGATAAAAATCTTTTAAATGTAAAATTCATATATAAGAATGTATAAAGTATGTATAAACAGATCACGTATTAAAGTCCCAAAAACACAAAGGACTAAGAATTTCAAATAATTAATAGTGGCACGTTATAGGAAAATAGTAAAAAAAAAGCACCAAGAAATGAGGAGTTACCATGGGATTCCGTGAATGGAATTCTGTACTGCATGCGAAGTAAGTTTTGTTGTCCCTTGTCAAGTTTGAAAACTGAAACATCTCCAAGTGAATTACCAACGTAACTGTGAAAAACTTGCACAAATCAGTGAAATACGATGTGTTGCATTCATGACAGCGAAGGACTACAATGCACAGAAGTATTGCTTACATGAAAAAAGACTGTTCTATGACAACAAACGATGTGATTTCACCATTGAACATATAAACATCACGTAATTGTTTTGCAGCAACATCCCACACCTAAATAATGCAGGTTATTGCATCAATAACATATTTAAATCTTTAATAAACATGAACAGGATTAATTATGAAGTTTCTGACTGCAAAAGCTGTTATATATACAAAAAGAATACAGAGAAGTAAAATTAAGCACTACTCCTTATGCGATGTCAAACAACTCAAAACTGAAAGTAGACCTCTAAAATTCCTTTGAAGTCATTAAGCTGAATTTATGAAAAGAGGTGGGAGGGAGGGGGGAGAGAGGCCTGCTGATAGTTTACATGAAGATGGTGTTTGAACTTGAAATTGTAGCAAAAGAGAAGGCATATTCTATATCTAAGCATGCCATAGATGCAAGTACTCCATATGTCCTACCTTAGGATAATGCAAAAGAATAGCTGATCCCCAAGAAAGTATAGAATTATATTACACATTTTCACGTTCATTATAATGCCTGTTAAATAGACAAGTTCAGTAACAAACTATAACAAAAATGCAAACTGTTCTCCGGCTGTAACAAAAAGCCAACTAAAGCCTTTGAATAATGAACTGTTAGAAACTTAGAAAATAAAAAAAACAAATGAATAAATAGAGTACTTGCCTCAATGTGATTATTGGTGTTGACACTTAGGAGGATGCCTTGATTCTCAAGAAACTGCATTAACAAGAAGTAAGCTCTCAAGTTGAATTGGGTGAGAAGTTTAAATCTTTAATTTGAAACTGAAAGAATAGAATCACATATCAAATATAAGGCTCTGCTAATGGCATCATGTTACATTTAGGCCTTTTTTGGTTCATGGTTTAGAAAAGGTTAATTAATATTTTAAATTCAACACAAGATTTGTTATTTAATAGAGTGCAATAAAAATAAAGAATTCATGTAACCGACCACACCTAGTGGAGGCTTGGTTTGTTGTTGTTTCTGTTCAAATTTAACACAAATTTTAACAACTTTATTTTACAATTAACATAAATTTTAATATTAAAAATCAACTTTATTTCAAATTTTACATGCCTCCTAATATTAAAATAATTTTATTTTTCATCAAACTTATAAACTAATATATTCACTCCTATTTAAAAATAATTCTCCAATAAAGGAGCCCTTATCATTTGCAAACATTATCTTACTATAGATTCCTACACTAACTGTTAATAATCAATCAAAATTGTGATTCAAGTGAGTTTTTTAGAAGCCAAAGAAATCGAAAATATTGGCTAATGTGAATACTTGACTTGAGTATAACATGTGCTTAGCATGGTTTGGATCATGGTCAAAAGATGATGACTATTTTGGACTTTGATGAACCGATGTGAATTTGAGTTGTCAAAATGGACATTGCTTCACATTTTTGACTATAAATAGAACTCATCAAGCAAATTAAGCTTCAAGGACACAAAGCTATAAGTAAACAAAATTTTTAAGGATCTTCTCTTTTAAGCTCTTTTTATTTTATTTTCTTATTATGAGATCGAGGACACTTGCCCAATCAAAAAAAAAAGTTTATGTTCAAGTTTTTTTATTAAGATATTCTAAGGCACAAAATAGCTGCACATACACCACAATAAAGTTGTGTGGCAGAGAGGATGAATAGTACTCCTTTAAAAGAGCTTACTACATGCTCCCTGAAACTAGTTTGGGCTAAGACTTATGGACAGAAGCAATCTTTTGAACATATCTAGTGAATAAATTTCCATATATGGCAGTCAGCTTGAAATGTTCAAAGGAGATGTAGTCAGGACATCCGATTGATTATTCTAACTTAAAAGTTTCTTGTTGTCCAGCTTATGCTCATCAAAATGAAGATAAGTTGGAATCACGTGCTAAGAAATGTATTCTTTTAAGCTATGAACCAAGGGTGAAGGGTTACTGACTATAGTGCTTTGATTTAAAATCATCAAAGGTGATAGTCAGCAAAGATGTGACATTTGATGAGCTTTGATATTCCAACAATCAATTCAAGATTTAGAATCAAGTAACTTGCAAAGTTCTTCTAAATATATGGCGTTGGAGGTTAGTAGTACTAGTAATAAAACTAATACAATTGTAGAAAATCTAACTTAATAGGAGACTATTGAAAAAGAAAGAACAGATCCATATCACACTATTGTCATTGGCAGAGTAAGAAAACAAACACGAAAATTTTATAGCTTATGCACTTTCAGTGGCAATAGATACATGTGAGTAGGATGAGCTTTCCAATTTTTTTTGAAATTGTATTTAGTGCAGATGCTAAAAATGAATATTATCAATGTAAGAAGAAATGAAATCTCTTCAAAAGAATCAAACTTGGAGACTTATAAAGCGTCCTCAAAGTAAGAAAGTAATTGGCTCTAAGTGGGCCTTCAAAAAGAGGCCCGTGATCTCTAGTATAGAAAATGGAAAATATAAATTACGAGTAGTAGCAAAGGTTATTCTCAAGTGGTAGGTATGGACTTTTTGAGATATTTTCTCCTGTTAAATATATTTCTATTAATGTTTTGTTGCCTTTAGTAGCAATGTTTGATCTTGAGTGAAAGCAACATGAAGTTGAAACTACTTTCTTGCATGGTAAATTTGAAGAAGAGATTCTTATGCAGCAGCCACAAGGAATTGTTGTTCAAAGTAAAGATAATCAAGTGTGTTTGCATGAACAATCCTTACATAGTTTAAAGCATATTCTCCTCATCGGTGATATTTAATTCCTTTATGTTAAGACATTACAGTAGATCTAAATTGGATAGTTGTTTTCTTGAAAAAGCTTTAAGATAAAACATTTTTCTCTTGTGTGTTGATGATGTGTTAATAGCATACAAGTATAAATTTGACATTAACAATGCAAAAATTATGTTGAAAGGCGACATGCTATATGGGATAGAGTGTCCGATAAGCTATGGTTAACTCAACAGTACTACATACAGAAAATGTTAGAAAAGTTCGACATGCTTGATTGTAAAGCAATCAGCATTCTTTTAAAAACTCACTTTAAATTATCCATAAAAGATTCACCACAATCTGAAGATAAACTCAAATGCATAGCACAAGTACCATATGCTAAAGTAATGGGTAATCTTATATATGTTATAATTTGTATTCGCTCAGATATTGTATAAACCATTAAAGTTGTAAGCAGTATATGGCTAATTCAGAAAAATTACTTTGGAAAGTAGTGAAATGAATTTTAAGATATCTTGAGGGTTCAGTTAATGCTTGTTTGAAATTTGACAGAAATTACAACTCACTTATTAGATATATTGACTCAAATTATGTAGATGACCTTGACTGGAGAAGGTCATTGATAGGTTAAGTTTTTACACTCGATGGATGCACTATTAGTTGGAAAGCAGTGCTTCAATCTATAATTGCTTTTTCAATTATCGAAGCTAAAATACATGGCTATCATAGAAGTAATTTGGGAAGTTATTTGGTTGAGGTTTATATAGTGAACTTCTGGAAACTTCTAATACTACCATCATTTATGTAGTCTCTCAAAGTTTTCTTTTGTACTCAAGATCAAATGTTCTATAAAAAAATAAAACACATTGATATCAGATATTATTTTATTCGTGACATGATCAACAAGAGTGATATTAAGGTAATCAAGGTTGACACACGTGACAATATAGTAGATATGTTAACTAAGCCTCTACCTTCAAAAAAAATTTAATCGACTTATGCAGCATTTAATTGCTCTTCATGGCATAATTTGGAGAGAATTCTATTTGGAAAAAGTTCTAGTCTTCATAACCATAATATTTGTTTAGGGGTAGAAATGTTAGTAATCAACCAAAATTATGATTCACATGAGTTTTCTGGAAGTCAAAGAATTCAAAAATGTTAGCTAATGTGAATACTTCGCTTGAGTTTAACAACTGCTTGGCATGATTTTAATCATGGTAAAAATATGATGACTATTTTGAAGTTCGATTACATAGTCATCAGACTTTTTGATGAACCAATGTGAATGTTAGTTGCTAAAATGGACATTACTTCACATCTTTGACTATAAATAGAGCTCCATGAAGGCATGAAGAAATCTATCCTATCAAGCAAATTAAGCTTCAAGAAGGAAAGAGAAGAAGTAGAAAAAATTCTTAAGATTATTCTCTTTCAAACTCTTTTTAATTTCATTCTCTTATTGTGAAATCAAAGACACTTGTCCTGTGAAAATGAAAAAGAAAGAGTTTATTTTCAAGTCTCCATTTATTGAGAGATTGGGTGTATTTGGGATTAAGGTGGAGAGTTTGTTCTATCCTTGTGTGTGTTATTTGCATTGTGGCTTTGATGACAGTCAATTTTGCTTTCTTTTCTCCCGTAGATGTAAGCCTAGAATTCTAAGCTAAACCACATAAATTTAGTGTTACTTTGTTATTCACTTTGTCGTTATAATTTCCATTGATCTTATTTCCACCAATGTTGTAAAAACCAAACCAGATCAACCAATTCAATCGGGAACTAATTGGCAGTCTAGTCCGATTTTGTGCTGAAATTGTTATATTTATTGGACCAAATTAGACCAGGTTGAACTGACTGATTGTTACTTCAACCACATAAGTTTAAACTCGAACGTTGTGCTAAAAACCCTAATCACTCGCCATTCCCCTTTTCCATCTTCCTTTTATGAGTCTTTTCTTCTCACCTCTCAGTTCTCAGGTCTCAAGTACTCTCCCTCTCTCATAGCCTCACCAACTCAAGTGACTTTGTCGTGATCATCTGCCACTAGTGATCATCTTCCTCACAGCTCCAAACTCCAAACTCTCTGCCATCTCGTTAACATTGTTGCTTGCATTGCAATCATCCAATTCCAACTTCCTTCATCGTTAGGCGCAGGCTCATAGCTTTAATCAGCGCAACCTCACAAGTTAATATAATCCTTCTATTTATTTTCTGATTCTGTAGTCTCTTCTATTTGGAATCTTGGATGGCTGTTGGGTTAGCTAGGGATTTGTCTGTTTTAAGTTTTTAACTTTCATATAAATATTGTGAAGGATTTAAATGCAAGTTTAGGCAAAATCTTAGCAACGAATGAGTTTCTTTGTAGGATTATTAATCTAATTGGTATTTAATTTCTATACTTTCTTCATTTCTTGGCCAATGTTGAGGAACTTGAGCTATTATTGAATATTGATATGTTTTTCTTAATGGTGTTCCAACCTTTCTTTTGCAAAACAGCAATAGGTCAACAGACTCCACACTTGGTTTCTCACTGGGTAAATGGGTAAGTGATCTTCTGGAAAATTTTCAAGCTTTCAGCTGAAAATTATCATGATCATGACAAGTTCTCTCAGATTTAATTCTGTATTTCTATTTGCTTTTTATGTTCCTAATGCTTTCTTCACTTGGTTTGAAAATGCAATTAAATTGTATTTCTTATTATATGCAGCATCTGTATTTCTAATTCTATTTCTACCCGTATGCCATCTTCTCCGAATCCAAGAGAGCCATCTCCACCGTTGGCATCTATCTGCCAAAAGACTGATATTATGTGGAACTATGTAACTGATATGAGGATCAATGATAGAAAAAAGTGGCTTAAGTGTGATTTTTGTCAAAAACTCTTCAAAGGTGTTGGCATTTGTAGGGTGAAAATACATCTTGCTAAAAGAAGAGTGATGTATGCTGATGGAATCCTTATGTTTGCACTTACCACCTACAAAGCTGCTAGAATTTTGAATAGCATTTTTAACACAGATTGTAGTTGGTCTGGATAGAACATCAATAAGGCTAAATCATCCATCTGCTTTAACAAAAAGATGAAGAGGAGTAGAAAACATATGATAGTCAATGAATGGGTTCTAAATGCCAAACTGAGGGCAAGTATTTGGGCATCCCGCTTAAAGTAAAAGGCCAGTGAAAGCCAACTTTCAGCATATAATTGACTCTGTGTGGAATAGAATTTCCTTATGAGACACTAGAAGCTTATCATTAGTTGACAGAGTTACACTCATAAACAACGTACTCACCTCTATTCCAATCTTTTTCTCTGCCACATTTTTGTGCCTAACAATGTTTTGGTAAAGATTGAGAAGCTAATTAGAAGATTTCTGTGGAGTGGCAATGTAACCTCCAGTGCAGTCCACCTTGTGGCATGGGAGTAAGTGGCCAAACCGAAGAATGCTGAAGGCCTAGGAATCCACAAGCTGAAGGAGTGGCGCTCCATTCTAGTGGCCATATTAGCTTTCAAATTTTTGAGCAACAAGGACTCTCTTTGGGTTAAATGCTTTCAGGCAATTCACCACCTAAATGGGAGACTCTTGGGCGTGGAAACTTATCTGTCAGGGAGGGGCAGCAGCTATACAATCATGTGAAAAATCAACAGTAGAATAAGCAACTAATGGAGAATGTTTGGGTTGATTCCAACCACTTCACGAGGTGGCCTACCTTCATCAACACCATCAAATCGCCTCCCCCAACTATACAGCATTTTCTCAAAGAGGATGGCGATGGGAACCATGTAGTACCCCAAAACTTCTTTGGCCCGAAGTTGGTGTTGAGGATAGGTAGATTACCTAGGCTTGACAAAGAGAAGAGGGATAGCCTAATTTTGCTTAAAATTGATTCCACCAAAGCCCCCACTTCAATATTATACAGGGATTTCTTTCGAGGTAGAGAAGCTGAGCATAGTTGGGTATCGAAACAAAAAGCACAGCCCTATTTTGTTATCTTTCTTTGAGGGATTTGTTGCAATGCTATTCTCACCTTCTCTTGGCTCAAATGAAGAGGACTATGAGAGAACAACAGATGCCCATGGGGATGCTCTGTGGAAGAAGACTTACAACCCTTTGTCTATGAATGCAAATTCACTAGTGCAATCTATGAATCACTACTTAATCCAGAGGCAACGATAAACTTTATACATCACACTGTGAAAGAAACTAGAGTGTTTTTGAAAAAATACACATAGATAAGAGAAATAAGCTAGAACATGAAAAATTGAATGACCTTGTTTATGTACAATTACAATCTCAAATTAAAAAAAAAAGGTTTATACTTCAAGTTTTAAGTCATATTTTTTGCATGTTGTGTAGTCATTGTATTCAAATATTTTGCTTAATTGCTTATCTGTAATATTTGACAATATGTAAACATGATGTAAGCTTTACGAGAAGAAGAAATCTTTTGATGCAATTGATTATTATTACCTTGACAAAATGAAATGTTAGATTATTGAGAAAGAACCTTATTGTGAGATTAAGATTGAGTAGTGTGAAGAATTGGCAGCCAAAGAGCTATACAAGCTACTAGAGGTGATTTGTGTTTAAGAATTTTTTTTTATTTTAAATGCAACAATTATTCAATTATTAAATTTCATGTTGATCATACATTATATATACTGATTTGATAGGTGGAGAAGGTGCTCATCTTGATGATAATATCGATGATATCGGTAATGTGGTTGAAGCTGTTGGGCAAGGAGATGATGGATTTGTGGTTGAAGCTGTTGGGCAAGGAGATGATGGATTTGTTTTTAACGATGTTAGTTTTTCAATCACTATGGGAGATGAAAATATTAGATTGAATAGTTTTATAAATGTATGAAAATAATTATTTTCATGTTCCTATGAAGAAGTTTTATTTGCTGAAATCATTATAATGAAGAAATTGCTTAAGCCTATAATGGCCATTTTGGTTGATTATGTTGGATTTATGTTTAAGGTATTGTATGTCTGGATGTTGGATATATACCTATTAATCGTTTAATTTTACGTTAGATATATATCGATTATGTTTGATATATCTGGGCTAATCTTCATTGTTTATGATGGATATATGTTGTTTAATCTTTATAGTTGTGTTGTATAATATAACTTACGTATTACATATTTTTACATATACTATTCAATGTTGTTTGATATTAAATATGTATGTAATTATAATATTTCATTACGTTGATGTCACTGATTGGACGGGCTGGTTCAACTGGTCCGCTCGATTAGATCATGAGCTGGATGCTACTCTGATACGAGACTGTTCGATTTTTACCACATTGATTTACATATAGCTCTTATTGGCTAAAACAGATTAATTTCTTACATTAGCTTTCATCTATACTCAATTAATTAACAAAGTTACAAAAGATGTGGAGTCCCTCTCATTTTGTAAGGAACCAATCTAGTGAAAGCTAATTCCTAATAAAATGTTGAGTAAATTGCTTATGGATTCTTGAGGTCATTTGAGTGCTTCAAATAGATTTTTAAAATTCAAATTACTTCACAGGGGTCATTAAACTCTAACTTTAGTTTCAATTTAGTCACTTTAATAATTATATAATTATTAAAAAATAAAAATACCTTTTCCCTCTCCCACCTCCGGCGGACAACCACTGCGACATAATATGTGCGTGCGCGCATCGACCGTCCATCGCCGCACGCGTGGTCACCACGGCATGGCTTGTGCGCAAGCAGACAGTGTCGTGTGCACACAGGCCACACAGTCTGCTTGCATGCGAGCACACGGGTCGCGCCGCGGTGACCGTTTGCTGAAAGTGAGAGAGAAAAGGTATTTTTGTCTTTTAATAATTATTTATTATATAACTATTAAAGGAATTAAATTGAAACCAAAGTCGGAAGTCAATGACTCATGCGAAATAATTTGAAGTTTGAGAATCTATTTAAAGCACCCAAGTTGCCCTAAGGACTTCGAGGCAATTTACTCTAAAATGTTAGATAGTTATGCACCTTATACATAAACGTTACATAATTCTACAACATCAAAACTAAATCATAGAGATTTCATCAAAAAAAAAAACAAAAAAACAAAAAATAACTAATCATTGGGAGATGGACATGCACGGCAGAACACAAGCTTAAGTTTGTCCGCTAGCTTATAGCTCGTGAAAGTGGAACTCTGAAAAGACCACATTCCAACTAATAGGGGTGTGCATGGGTCGGGTTGGGTTGGTTTCATATCTTTTATGGATCCGATTTAGCTCTGGATCTGATTCAAGCTAAATTGGTTTCACTATATGTGAAACCGAAACTAACCCATGCAGCCATAGACCTGACTTAGACCCGAACCATTGGGTCCGAGTCGGGTTCGATTTACAATGCACAACTCATGTGCTCGCCCATCCTTAACATGCTCCAATTCCAATTTAATGTACTTTTCTTAACCCTCTTCTGTATTGAGCTAATTTAATGCTAGTTATTAGAGCTAAATTTAATAATTAAAATACCAAGTAACTCTCATACTATAATAAAAAAAATATAATTAAAGATAATTATAGTAACAAGAAAGTATATTCAAAAATATATAAATAAGTGAATTAACTAGTGGAATGAAATTATATATAACATATGGAAGAGCTTTCATATAGTTTATTAAATTATAACCGTCAATGCACCAAGTTCGGTTCGATTCGGTTTGGTTCACCTAAATAATTTATTACACTCAAGAACCGACCCAAAATACTAGTTCTAAATATGTTAGAATCAAAACCAATCTGAATCATTTTAGACATGATCTAAACCCATCAATTCGGTTAAGGTTCGAATCGGTTCTTGATTCCTGAGTATTTTTGCACACCCCTACCAGTTGAATAAGATCCATCATTTTAAGACTTACTCAAATACGTAAAACATTGCAAAATAGCAAGATAATTGGCCAGGAAGCCAAATACCTGCAAGAATTTGCTCGGAACAGCCTCTTCCGACTGAAGAAAAGCTTGGGCACCATCCCACCCGAATAATTTTATTCTACCATCGCTGCCATTGACAGAAGACAATATTAAGGACATCACCTACGTCATTAACTATGGCAGATGAAGCTGTAATTTGCGGAAAGAAAAAAGCATTTACTACTAATTGGCGAGGCCAAGTTTCAAAAAAAGTATTTACTTGGTAGCAATGGCAAGAATGTGCTGAATACGATCGTACGCCATGGAGGAGGATCCCGAAGGAACGCCATAGTGGAACGCGAGGCGAGGGTTCACGTCCTCTGCTTGTATAGAGTTAATGATGTGGGCCGGATACTGAATCTACAATGTAAACAAGTACTGATGTCAGATAAAAAATCTTTGCAGCTTCTGTATTAGTATTGGTGCATTTGAGCAAAAGGTCGCGACTCACGAGATCTCCTTGTCAAGCTCGTTCTATTCAAAATAATTTGCAAATGAAAGTTGTCTAGCACTAAATCAATAAGACAAAGCTGTAAACCAAATATGATCAAGGGCCGTTATTGGATCAATTTCGGCCTTGTCAGAGAAAAGTCAAAATTCAAAATTTTTAAGCTTGATTTAACTTGAAATCAAACATGAGTCAATTAGATTTGACCAAAATCAAGCTAATTCTCAAACTTGTCAATTCAATTTTGAGACTCAGCTAAAAAATATAAACTTATTTTGTATCGAAGGAGACACAATCCTATGTTTTAAATATCTTATATTCTCCACATTTGAATAATTTTCTTGGACCATGTAATATTTCTATCATCAACTAAATGCTTTTCATAAATTGGACCATTGCAATATATATTATGAGAAAGATGACTTAAACAATAATAAACTTGAAATTCAGAGACCTACTTGCAACTATTGAAATTTCATGAATTGACCTATACAATCATAATACCTCAGTGACCTATAAGCAATTCATCTTTACAATTATAATTTATAATTAGTTGTGCCACTGTCTAAAGAATGTATTAATATTTACGATAAAAAGAAATTTATTAATATTTTGATACTAGTGGTAAAGGTATATTGGATAATAAGTCAATCTAGGCATGTACTAGATCTAATCGTCGACAGTAGCCCTTTCAGGCTTGATGTCTATATGGGCGGATTTGAACAGTAAAACTCATAAAAAACATATTAGATTTAAAAGCCTGAACTTTGGTAATAAATAGGCATGGTAAGCTTCATTACATAAATCATACTTATTTTTTCAATTATAGAATCAGGAGTACCGATTTAAGCTTGAAATGATTTTGCATATAATTGGAGAAAATTATGTTACATAGGAATCAGTTCATGAGCTTGCTCAGTTGAATCCAACTCTTGCTGAATAAAAAAAGAAAAAAAAAAGCCAAGTTGAGACAGATAAAAAATTCGAGTTAAATATTTTTTTAAATAATGTTACACATCTTAATAAGTGAATTTAAATTTTAAATTCAATTAAAATTTATATGTAATAATAATGCCATTTTAATAAAAAAATTATTTTTATTGATAGTGATTATCACATAAGTTTCAGATAAAAATATCAATTAAATTTAAAATTGATGCTATAAAGTTTTTTTAAAAGTAAATTACATCAGGTCGTTAAGTCTAAGACTTAATAACGTACAGGTCTATGTTTTTAAAATTAACATCGGGGTTCTTGAGTTTTTAACAAATTATCAAATCTATTTTTTTTATTTTTTTATTATTAAATTTTTTTTAAAATTACCATAATATCCCTTTTTCGGCATGGAAATTGAGAGGAGAGAGAAAGGGAGAGGTATAATGATAATTTTAAAATTTTTTAATAATTAAAAATTAAAAAAATTCATTTAATAATTTATTAAAATTAAGAGATTTTGATATTACAATTTTAAAAATATAAATTTGTGTGTTCTTAAATCGTTAAATTAAAAAATGTGAGTGTAAATTATTATTTTTTTTTATAGAGGGTTGAGCAGACTTCATTAGGCATGAACCATGATTGCAACCAGGCGCTTTTTCCTAAGCACATAACTACGCACACCCATTCACGCACCCCGTGCGTTGCATTTCTAACTACATGCCACGTGGCCGAATGCCTCCTCTCCATCAGTCGGAAATAGAAACTTCCCTCTGTTTTGAAAATGATGAAAAACCCAATTCCCCCATTCAAAATCGATGTGAATCTCCAAGAACCGGCCTCGCTACCCGACGCTAAGAATATTGACTCCCCCCTAATCCATATCACGCGATCAATCAAACAGTAGACCTCGTTTTTCTTTAAATAAAGAAAGAAGCAGATCTGGCGAAAATCTCGACTAATAAATATTACAGGAAGGCAACCTGAGACGAAATTCATTGGATTCCAAATCAACGATTATTAATTAAACGTCATTGCCATTCTTAGCGAATTGAATCGCACCGCACAGACACGCTGTCGCCGGAATCCTATAGCGGGCGATCTCTCCCCGGGAATCTCGGCCAACATAGTTACTTGATCTCGGCGATCTGCTAATCCGTAAACGAAACGCACACAAAATCCACCGCCAGCCGGGAGCGTGCATAGATGGAGATCATCGGAGGCGAGAGGGCGAGAGAACGGAGGGATAAGTACCTTTTTGGAGGCCTTCTCGACCAACTTCCTGACGAACATCTTCCTCGCTCGCCTGTCGCTGTTGGCCGGGGAATCGGACAATTTCGAAAAGAAACCTCGATCTGAAGCCGCCACGGATCGATCGCTTTTCTGTTTCAGTGTCGGAGTGAGGCGGATTTCTCTCTCGATGGGGAAGAGGAGAGAAGAGAGCGCTGCTTTTTGTGGGGGAAACCGCAGGGAGGAGGGAAGAGAACAGAGGGCTTCTGAATCAGACAAAGGCAGCAGTGATGTGGGTAGCAGAGCAAAATATGGCAGTTCCGTTTCAAAATTAATGTTGGGTTTTATAATTAACAATCAAAAAGGTAAACAGAGAGTCGCAGTATGAAAGAGTGCCACGTGGAACGTTAAAAATGCGGCACATTTTTTGATAAACAATTATAAAAAACTAACAATTTTCAATTTTTGGTTAAATTACATCCAGATCCCTAAATTTAAAACTTAATAACATATTCACATTTTTAAAATTTAATATTGGGTCCCTGAGGTTTTTAATAAATTATCAAATGAGTTCTTTTTCTTTTTTTATTATTAAAACATTTGTAAAATTACAATTATATCCTCTCTCTCCTCCCCTCTCCCTCTCTTCTGCCGATCCCTGAACGCGTGAGATCCCGTGGCTATCGGCCAGTCGCACGCCCCGCGCGAGGCCACAGGGACGGCCGCGGCCGGCAGCCCTCGCGAGCGTCGAGTCATGCCGCGGGGACGACCGCAGCCCCGCCAGCAGCCCTCGCGCCCCTGCCATGAAATTAATTATTATCTAAAAGCAATTATTTATTCGAATCAACCGATATATCATTTAGTAGTAGTGTAATTGTTTGTATTCGATTCAGTGATAAACTTTCTTATGAATTGAATTATTGACAAATTATAGATATTCCATCAAATTAATTAATATATTAACAAATAGTTATATAATAACTTGAAATTAGTTGAATTACCTCAGTATGAAATAAATTATTATTCAATATTAAGCATTCAATCGAGTTGCCTTGATATATTACCTAATAGTTGTGTAACTACTTATATTCTAATAAAATACCTTGATAAGTAGAAAATTAGTATCTAATCACAACCATTCGATTGAATTAACCTGATATGTTAACTAATAGCTATATAGTCATCTGTATTAAGTTGAAATGTCATGATATAAAATAAATTATCATGTAATTGTAGAATTGCCTATATTCGATTACAATATATAGAGTCAATTAACTTCTACATGCAATTATTTGTTACAATAATCCTGAAATATAACGTTGATTCTTGTATAATTGTCTCTTTTCTATTGAAATATCTAGAGCTAGATCAAACTGATACGTCTTAAATGCAAGTTTTTAAGTCTAATTGCTGTATTATATTGTGTAACAACTATATATGTACTTGCATGTGATTTAATTATGTTGAAATGGAACGAATTAATGTCTAATAATAGATATTTAGTTCAATCATCTAGATACATCATCTAATTGTTGTATAACTGCATGTATTAAGTTGAAATGTCGAAATATAGAATATATTATTATTTGAATGCGTGCATTTTTATTAAATTAACTTGATATATCATCTAATAATTATATAATTGTTTGCGCTCAATGAAAATTCCTTAGTTTGGAGTGAAACAGTGACTGATAAATATTCAGTTTGAATTACATTTATATATCATCTAATTGCTGTATCATTGCTTCTGAAAAGTCCAAATATTTTTATAATTACCTAAATTTAGATAAAATATCATTATATTAAACAAATCAATTTAGTAGAGTGTATTCCATCGAATTACCTCAATATATCTCTTAATTATACTATAATAACCTGCATTCTATTAAAATATGGTGATATAAAATAGATTTTTGGCTAATTGTTGCAATTTGATTACAGTTGGTTTATGTGTTATCATTTTTTTATACCATTACCTATATTTATTTCAAATATCTTGATATAAAATGGAGTATGACCTAACAATAAATATATGTTATAATAATCTTGATTTATAATGTTGATTATTATATAGTTGTCTCTTCTCTATTGAAATGGAATAAATTTATGTCTAAGAAGATAGTATTTAGGGAGCTTTTGGTTCAATTTTATCTTATTATTATATTATTTAATCTAGGTGTCATGGCATCTAGATGTCATCTTTTGACTAATAATTTAATAATCTAATAAAAGATTTTTTGTAGATGTCATTAAACTAAACAATTACTTTCTCTACGTAACATAACATAACATAACATCAAGATAATATTGAACCAAACGCTCCCTTATTTCAATTATTTAAATACATCATGTAATCAATATATAATTGCATGTACTTAGTTGAAATACCAGAATATAGAATCTATTATTATTTGATTGTGTGCATTCGGTCGAACTAACTCGATATATTATTTAATAATTATATGATTATTTGAGTTCAGTGGAAATAACATAATATGAAATAAAACTTTATCTAAAAGGAAGTATTTAGTTAAATTACCTCAATATATTATCTAAATACTATATCATTTTCTTAGAAAAGACCTAATAATTTCATAATTACCTAAATTCACTTAAACTATCATTATATTAAACAAATCTATTTAATAAAATGTATTCCAGAGAATTACCTCAAGCATAATATATTATTCTAACAGAATATAAAAAATTTTACGAGTATTCAATCATTATTTATCATATTTGAAGAGAAACATGTAATTTAACTTTGATCTTGTTTATATCAACGCATTTTAACATAATACTCTCATTAAATGACTAATATTGCTCTATCGATGTATTTTAGGTGAAAATAGATATTTGGCAATCTATTAGGGACATTTGATTGAGTTTTAATATAATACTGGCAATTACACATCTTTTTGATAGTATATCAGTCTATTTTAACCTCTTAGGCACTTTTAGAGAATGATTTATGACATATCAATGTATTTGAATTGAATAGTAATGTTTTTACCGCTATATCAAGAAATTCTAACATAATATACAGATTAAACAACTAAGATTTGCTATATCAATGTATTTTAGCTGAAAGCATATATTTAGTGATTTATTAGGGACATATAACAGAGTTTTAATATAATTTCGATAATTATGCATCTTTTTTATTGTATATCAATCTTTTTTAACCTATTTCACACTTTTAGACTAATTTATGATATATTAATGTATTTGAATTGAATAATAATATTTTTATAACTATTCATTTCAATAACATTGAATTCAAGCTATTTAGAGAATGATCCATTACATGATATATTATTTCAACTGAATATTAGCAATTATACGCGTATTCAGTCATTTCTTTTTAAATTTGAAGAGAATACATGTAATTTAACTTTGATCTTATCTATATCAAGGCATTTTAACATAATACTGTGATTAAACAACTAATATTGCTATATCGATGAATTTTAATGAAAAATATATATTTGAAAATCTATTAGAGACATATGATTACGTTTTAATATAATACTAGTAATTATACATATCTTTAAAAGTATATCAATTTATTATAACTTATTAGGCTCTTTTACACATAGATTTATGAAATATCATTGTATCTGAATTGAATATTGACGTTTTTACAACTATTCATTACATTAAGGTTGAATTCAAGTTGAATACAAGCATTTAGAGAATAATTCGTTACATAATAAGTTCTTTTAACTAAATACTAACAATTATACGAGTATTCCATCATTTTTTATTGAATTTAGAGTGAATACAAGGCATTTGACTTTGATATTGCCGATATTATGGCATTTTAATATAATAATTTGATTAAATAACTAATATTTGCTATATTAATATATTTTAGCCAAAACCAGATATTTGGCAATCTATTAGGGACATATTACTGAGGTTTAATATAATATCGGTAATTATATATCTTTTTTATTGTATATCAATCAACTTTACCGTATTACGTACTTTTATAAACTAATTTGTGACATATCAACGTATTTAAACAGAATAACGATATTTTTATAACTATTCATTGCATTTAAGCGGTATGGAAGCATTTAGAGAACAATTCATTGTATTATAAGTCATTTTAACCAAATACCCTGATTACACGAGTATTCAATCATTGTTTATTAAATTTTAGGAGCATACAAGCAATTTGACTTCGATCTTATCTATATTAGGGATTTTAACGTAATACGTTGATTAAAAAACTAATATTTATTATATCAATGTATTTTATCCGAAAGCAACTATTGGACGATTTATTAGGGACATATAATCGAGTTATAATATAATACCGACAATTATATATCTTTTTCGTAGTATATCAATCTATTTTAACCTATTAGACACTTTTAAACTCTGATTTATAACATATTAATGTATTTCATTTGAATAGAGATGTTTTAACAACTATTCTTTTCATTTACGTTGAATTCAAGCTGAATACACGCATTTAGAGAATGATTAATTGCATAAATAAGTTATGTTTGCCAAAAAATAACAATTATACGAGTATTCAATCTTTTCTGATTGAATTTGAAATAAATATAAGCAACTTGATTTTGATCTTATCTATTTCAAGACATTTTAACAAAATACTCTGATTAAATAACTAATATGTGCCATATCGATGTATTATTACCGAAAGTAGATATTTGACGATCTATTAGGGACATATGACTGATGTTTAATATAATACCAATAATTATACATTTTTTTCATAGTCTATCAATCTATTTTAACCTATTACGTACTTTTAGAGACTAATTTATGACATATCAATATTTTGAATTGAATAGTGACTTTTTTACAACTATTTATTGCAATAACATTGAATTCAAGCGGTATACAAGCATTTCTGAAATAATTTATTACATTATAAGTCATTTTAACTGAACACTAGCAATTATGCAAGTATTCAATCTTTTTTTCTTGAATTTGAAGTGAATACAAGCAATTTGACTTTGATTTTATATATATCATGGCATTTTAATATAATACTCTCATTAAAAAACTAGTATTTGTTATATCAACGAATTTTATCCGAAAGTAGATATTTGTTGATTTATTATGGATATATGATTGTTTTTAATATAATACGGTAATTATACATGTTTTTTTATAGTATATCAATCTATTTTAACCTATTTGGCAATTCCAAAGTCTGATTTATGACATATCAATATATTTCGATTGAATAATGATGTTTTAACAATTATTCTTTGCATTAATCTTGAATGCAAGCCGAATACAAGTAGTTAGAGAATGATTCAATACATATTAAGTTATTTCCACTGAATACTAGCAATTATACGAGTATTCAATTATTTTTTATTAAATTTGAAGCGAATACATGCAACGTGATATTAATCATATCTATATCAAGGTATTCTAACTTAATACTCTGATTGAATAACTAATATTTGTCATGTCGATGTATTATTGCCGAAAACAGATATTTGACGATCTATTAGGGCCACATGACTGCGTTTTAATATAATCTGAACTTTTAGAGACTAATTTATGATACATTAACGTATTTGAATAGAATAGTAATGCTTTTACAACTATTCATTGTAATAACGTTGAATTCAAGCAGTACACAAGCATTTAAAGAATGATATACAACATTATAAGTTATTTTAACTGAATACTATTAATTATACGAGTATTCAACTATTATTTAATGAATTTTAAGAGAATACGAATAATTTGACTTTGATCTTATCTATATCAAGAGATTTTAGCATAATACTCGGATTAAACAATAAGTATTTTCTATATCGATGTATTTTATCTGAAAGCAGATATTTGACAATCTATTATAGAAGTATGACTGAGTTTAAATATAATACTGACAACTACACATCTTTTTTATAGTATATCAATATAATTTAACT
Organism: Apostasia ramifera; assembly: GCA_019297695.1. NCBI lineage: Eukaryota > Viridiplantae > Streptophyta > Magnoliopsida > Asparagales > Orchidaceae > Apostasia > Apostasia ramifera. Next base: position 9,869 of record JAEMOT010003844.1, on the reverse strand, counting down.
ATTAGGCACTTTTAGGCTCTGTTTGGTAATAAGAAAAAAAAGAAGATTTGGTTAGAATTTTTAGTGATTTTTGAAAAATGTGTATGATGTGAAATAAAGTAAGTTGATTATATAAAAAATTATGTAGGATGGGAAATAAAGATGATTGATTTATTGAGAATTGTGTTGGATGTGAAATAAAGTGATTGTTTAATGTTGGAATTTGTGTGAGATGAGATATAAAATAATTTTTTAAGTTTTTTTAAAATAAATTTAAGATTTTGGCCATGGGTAATTTTAGCCATGATTTTTAGTCCATTGCCAAACAGGGCCTTAAAGTCTAATTTATTATATATCCATGTATTTCAATAGAATTGTGGTGCTTCAACAATTATTCTTGTCATTAAAGTGTAATTCAAGCCGAATACAAGCATTTAGAGAATGATTCGTTGTATTATAAGTTATTTTAATTGAATACTAGCAATTATACAAGTATTCAATCATTTTTTATTGAATTGGAATTGAATACAAGTAACTTGACTTTGATCTTATCTATATCAAGGTATATAATAACATAATACTCTGATTAAATAACTAATATTTGTTATATCAATGTACTATTGCTGAAAATAGATATTTGACAATCTATTAGGGATATATATTTGAGTTTTAATATAATACTAGTAAATACAAGTGTATTAATCTCTTATAACTTACTAGGCACTTTTACACACAGATTTATAGCATATTAAAGTATTTGAATTGAAAAGAGATATTTTTACAACTATTCATTATATTAACGTTGAATTCAAGCCGATTACATGTATTTATCTAACGCTTCGTTGCATAATAAGTTAGTTTAATTAAATACTAGCAATTATACGAGTATAAAATCTTTTTGACTGAATTTGAGGAGAACAACAGCAATTTGACTTTTATCTTATCTATATCAAGGCATTTAATATAATACTCTGATTAAATAGCGAATATTCTCTATATCGATATAGTTGAGCTGAAAACAAATATTTGATTATCGATTAGGTATGTTTGAGTTTTAATGTAACACAGGCAGTTACATGTCATTTTGACAGTATATCGATCAATTTTAATCTATTAGGCACTTTTAGAGAATGATTTATGAAAATCAATATATTTAAATTGAATAGTGGCGTGTTTACAACTATTTATTGCATTAACGTTGAATTCTAGCTAAATCAAGCATTTAGAGAATGATTTATTGCATAATATGTAATTCTAACAGAATATTAGAAATTATACGAGTATTCAATCATTATTTATTGTATTTGAAGAGAATACATGTAATTTGACTTTGATCTTATTTATATCAACGCATTTTAACATAATACTCTCATTAAACGACTAATATTGCTATATCGATGTATTTTAGGTGAAAATAGATATTTGGCAATCTATTAGGGACATTTGATTGTGTTTTAATATAATACCAGCAATTACATATCTTTTTTATAGTATATGAGGGTATTGTAACCTCTTAGGCACTTTTAGAGATTGATTTATGACATATCATTATATTTGAGTTGAATGGTGATATTTTTACTACTATATCAAGAAATTCTAACATAATATACTGATTAAACAACTAAGATTTGCTATATCAATGTATTTTAGCTGAAAGCATATATATTTAGCGATCTATTAGGGATATATGACAGAGTTTTAATATAATTTCGATAATTATGCATCTTTTTTATTGTATATCAATCTTTTTTAACCTATTTCGTACTTTTAAAAACTAATTTATGATATATTAATGTATTTTAATGGAATAATGATGTTTTTATAACTATTCATTTCAATAACGTTGAATTCAAGCTATTTAGAGAATGATCCATTGCATTATAAGTCATTTTAACCAAATATCCTGATTATACGAGTATTCAATCATTGTTTATTAAATTTTAAGAGAATACAAGCAATTTGACTTCGATCTTGTCGATATTAGGGATTTTTAACGTAATACGTTGATTAAAAAACTAATATTTATTATATCAATGTATTTTATCCGAAAGCAACTATTGGGCGATTTATTAGGGACATATAATTGAGTTATAATATAATACCGATAATTATATATCTTTTTCGCAGTATATCAATCTATTTTAACTTATTAGACACTTTTAAACTCTGATTTATAACATATTAATGTATTTCAATTTAATAGCGATGTTTTAACGACTATTCTTTTCATTTACGTTGAATTCAAGCCGAATACACGCATTTAGAGAATGATTAATTGTATAAATAAGTTATGTTTGCTAAATAACAATAATTATACGAGTATTCAATCTTTTTTGATTGAATTTGAAGCAAATACAAGCAACTTGATTTTGATCTTGTCTATATCAAGACATTTTAACATAATACTTTAATTAAACAACTAATATTTGTTATATCGATGTATTATTACTAAAAGTAGATATTTGACGATCTACTAGGGACATATGACTGATGTTTAATATAATACCAGCAATTATATATATTTTTCAAAGTCTATCAATCTATTGTAACCTATTACGCACTTTTAGAGACTAATTTATGACATATCAACATATTTGAATTGAATAGTGACTTTTTTACAACTATTCATTGCAATAACATAGAATTCAAGCGGTATACAAGCATTTAGAGAATGATTTATTACATTATAAGTCATTTTAACTGAACACTAGCAATTATGCGAGTATTCAATCTTTTTTTATTGAATTTGAAGTGAATACACGCAATTTGACTTTGATTTTATCCATATCATGGCATTTTAACATAATACTCTGATTAAACAACTGGTATTTGCTATATCAACGTATTTTACTCAAAAGTAGATATTTGGTGATCTATTATGGATATATGACTATTTTTAATATAATTCGGAAATTATACATATTTTTTACAGTATATAAATCTATTTTAACCTATTTGGCAATTCCAAAGTCTGATTTATGACATATCGATGTATTTCGATTGAATAGTGATGTTTTAACAATTATTCTTTGCATTAATCTTGAATGCAAGCCGAATACAAGTAGTTAGAGAATGATTCATTACATATTAAGTTATTTTCACTTAATATTAGCAATTTTATGAGTATTCAATTATTTTTTATTAACTTTGAAGCGAATACATGCAACGTGACATTGATCGTGTCTATATTAAGGTATTCTAACGTAATACTCTGATTGAATAACTAATATTTATCATATCGATGTATTATTGTCGAAAACAGATATTTGGTGATCTATTAGGGTCATATGACTGCGTTTTAATATAATCCAAACTTTTAGAGACTAATTTATGATACATCAACGTATTTAAATTGAATAGTGATGCTTTTACAATTATTCATTGTAATAATGTGAATTCAAGCGGTACACAAGCATTTAGAGAATGATTCATAGCACTATAAGTCATTTTAACTGAATAGTATCAATTATACGAGTATTCAACTATTATTTAATGTATTTGAAGAGAATACGAATAATTTGACTTTGATCTTTTCTATATCAAGAGATTTTAGCATAATACTCAGATTAAACAATAAGTATTTTGTATATCGATGTATTTTACCTGAAAGCAGATATTTGACGATCTATTATAGAAGTATGACTGAGTTTTAATATAATACTGGCAACTACACATCTTTTTCATAGTATATCAATATAATTTAACTATTAGACATTTTTAAAGTCTAATTTATTATATATCCTTGTATTTCAATTGAATTGTGATGCTTCAACAACTATTCTTGTCATTAACGTGTAATTCAAGCCGAATACAAGCATTTAGAGGATGATTCGTTGTATAATAAGTTATTTTAACTAAATACTAGCAATTATATGAGTATTCAATTATTTTTTATTGAATTTGTAGTGAATACAAGTAACTTGACTTTGATCTTGTCTATATCAAGATATTTTAACATAATACTCTGATTAAATAACTAATATTTGTTATATCGATGTATTATTGCTGAAAACTGATATTTGCGATCTATTAGCTATATATATTTGAGTTTTAATATAATACTGGTAAATACACGTCTTTCTTACAGTGTATCAATCTCTTATAACTTACTAGGCACTTTTACACATAGATTTATAGTATATTAATGTATTTGAATTGAATAAAGACGTTTTAACAACTATTCTTATATTAACGTTGAATTCAAGCCGAATACATGTATTTATCGAAAGTTTCGTTGCATAATAAGTTAGTTTAATTAAATACTAGCAATTATACGAGTATAAAATCTTTTTGATTGAATTTGAGGAGAACAACAGTAATTTGACTTTGATCTTATCTATATCAAGGCATTTTAATACAATACTCTGATTAAACAGCGAATATTCTCTATATCGATATAGTTGAGCTGAAAATAAATATTTGGTTATCTATTAGGTATGTTTGAGTTTTAATGTAACACAGGCAGTTACATATCATTTTGACAGTATATCGATCAAATTTAATCTATTAAGCACTTTTAGAGAATGATTTATGAAAATTAATGTATTTAAATTGAATAGTGGCGTGTTTACAAATATTCATTGCATTAACGTTGAATTCTAGCTAAATCAAGCATTTAGAGAATGATTCATTGCATAATATGTTATTCTAACAGAATATTAGAAATTATACGTGTATTCAATCATTATTTATTATATTTGATGAGAATACATACAATTTCACATTGATCTTGTTTATATCAACGCATTTTAACATACTCTTATTAAACTACTAATATTACTATATCGATGTATTTTTGGTAAAAATAGATTTTTGGCTATCTATTAGGGATATTTGATTGAGTTTTAATATAATACCGGCAATTACATATCTTTTTTTACAGTATATCAGTCTATTTTAACCTCTTAGGCACTTTTAGAGATTGATTTATGACATAACAATATATTTGAATTGAATGGTGATGTTTTTACCGCTATATCAAGAAATTCTAACATAATATACAGATTAAACAACTAAGATTTGCTATATCAATGTATTTTAGCTGAAAGTTTATATTTAGCGATCTATTAGGGACATATGACTGAGTTTTAATATAATTTCGATAATTATGCATCTTTTTTATTGTATATCAATTTTTTTTAACCTATTTTGCACTTTTGCAGACTAATTTATAATATATTAATGTATTTGAATTGAATAATGATATTTTTATAACTATTCATTTCAATAACGTTGAATTCAAGCTATTTAGAGAATAATCCAAAGCATGAAATGTTATTTCAACTGAATAGTAGCAATTATACGCGTATTCAATTATTTCTTTTTGAATTTGAAGAGAATACATGTAATTTAACTTTGATCTTATCTATATCAAGGGATATAATAACATAATACTCTGATTAAATAACTAATATTTGGTAACTTGACTTTGATCTTATCTATATCAAGGGATATAATAACATAATACTCTGATTAAATAACTAATATATGACTGCGTTTTAATATACTCCAAACTTTTAGAGACTAATTTATGATATATCAACATATTTGAATTGAATAGTGACTTTTTTACAACTAAATGCGTGTATTCATTCTCTAAATGAGTAAATGAAAAGAATAGTTGTTAAAACATCTCTATTTTAACCTATTAGACACTTTTAAACTCTGATTTATAACATATTAATGTATTTCATTTGAATAGAGATGTTTTAACAACTATTCTTTTCATTTACTCATTTAGAGAATGAAAAGAATAGTTGTTAAAACATCTCTATTTTAACCTATTAGACACTTTTAAACTCTGATTTATAACATATTAATGTATTTCATTTGAATAGAGATGTTTTAACAACTATTCTTTTCATTTACTCATTTAGAGAATGAAAAGAATAGTTGTTAAAACATCTCTATTTTAACCTATTAGACACTTTTAAACTCTGATTTATAACATATTAATGTATTTCATTTGAATAGAGATGTTTTAACAACTATTCTTTTCATTTACTCATTTAGAGAATGAATACACGCATTTAGTTGTAAAAAAGTCACTATTCAATTCAAATATGTTGATATATCATAAATTAGTCTCTAAATGTAATATTTATTATATCATAAAAATATACGAAAGCCTGGTCGATTAAACCCTAAACCCTAAACCCTAAACCCTAAACCCTACTTTTTAAGTTAATTCATAAATTTGTAATATTTACTAAATGTAATATTGCATATGTAATTGTCCCAAAAAAAATAGGCGCACACACATTGCAACACCTATAAAGCTATGATTTCGAGCCAAGCCAACATCAACTCAAGATCGCACTAATCAAAATTGGAATAGCTCAAAATCAAATCATAGCTCAATCCACTTCAATTTCAAGCCAGCTTGATATAAAAATCGTCCAATAGTTGCTTTCGGATAAAATACATTGATATAATAAATATTAGTTTTTTATGATATATAATAAATACATTGATATAAAAACTGAATATGTCCCTAATAAATATTATAACTCGATTATATGTCGGTATTATATTATAACTCGATTATATGTCCCTAATAAATCGTCCAATAGTTGCTTTCGGATAAAATACATTGATATAATAAATATTAGTTTTTTATGATATATAATAAATACATTGATATAAAAACTGAATACACGCCTGCCTGGTCGTCGTGCGCAGCGTCGCTCCCGCGGTTTAGGGTTTAGGGTTTAGGGTTTAGGGTTTAGGGTTTAGGGTTTAGGGTTTAGGGTTTAAGTATTTTGTTCAAGCTGAATACACGCATTTAGAGAATGATTAATTGCATAAATAAGTTATGTTTGCCAAAAAACAATAATTATACGAGTATTCAATCTTTTCTGATTGAATTTGAAACAAATACAAGCAACTTGATTTTGATCTTGTCTATTTCAAGACATTTTAACAAAATACTCTGATTAAATAACTAATATGTGCCATATCGATGTATTATTACCGAAAGTAGATATTTGGCGATCTACTAGAGACATATGACTGATGTTTAATATAATACCAGCAATTATATATATTTTTCAAAGTCTATCAATCTATTTTAACCTGTTACCCACATTTAGAGACTAATTTATGATATATCAACATATTTGAATTGAATAGTGACTTTTTTACAACTATTCATTGCAATAACATTGAATTCAAGCGGTATAGAAGCATTTAGACAATGATTTATTATATTATAAGTCATTTTAACTGAACACTAGCAATTATGCTAGTATTCAATCTTTTTTATTGAATTTGAAGTGAATATAGGCAATTTGACTTTGATTTTATCCATATCATGGCATTTTAATATAATACTCTGTTTAAACAACTACTATTTGTTATATCAACATATTTTAGCTAAAAATAGATATTTGGTGATCTATTATGAATATATGACTACTTTTAATGTAATACGGCAATTATATAAGTTTTTTACAGTATATTAATCTATTTTAAAGTATTTGGCAATTCCAACAGTCTGATTTATGACATATTGATGTATTTCGATGGAATAGTGATGTTTTAACAATTATTCTTTGCATTAATCTTGAATGCAAGCAGAATGATTCATTACATATTAAGTTATTTCCAAGGAATAGTAGCAATTAAATGAGTATTCAATTATTTTTTATTAAATTTGAAGCGAATACATGCAACGTGACATTGATCATGTATATATCAAGGTATTCTAACGTAATACTCTGATTGAATAACTAATATTTATAATATCGATGTATTATTGCCGAAAATAGATATTTGGCGATCTATTAGGGCCATATGACTGCGTTTTAATAAAATCCGAATTTTTAGAGACTAATTTATAATACATCAACGTAGTTGAATTGAATAATCATGCTTTTACAACTATTCATTATAATAACGTTAAATTCAAGCGGTACACAAGTATTTAGATAATGATTCATAGCATTATAAGTCATTTTAACTGAATACTATCAATTATACAAGTATTCCACGATTATTTAATAACATTTAAGAGAATACGAATAATTTGACTTTGATCTTATCTATATCATGCGATTTTAGCATAATACTTAGATTAAACAATAAGTATTTTCTATATCGATGTATTTTACCTGAATTTGACGATCTATTATAGAAGTATGACTGAGTTTTAATATAATACTGGCAACTACACATCTTTTTCGTTATAATTTAACTATTAGACACTTTTAAAGTCTAATTTATTATATATCCATGTATTTCAATTGAATTATGGTGCTTCAACAACTATTCTTGTCATTAACGTGTAATTCAAGCCGAATACAAGCATTTAGAGAATGATTCGTTGTATAATAAGTTATTTTAACTGAATACTAGCAATTTTATGAGTATTCAATCATTGTTTATTGAATTTGAAGTGAATACAAGTAACGTGACTTTGATCTTGTCTATATCAAGGTATTTTAACATAATACTCTGATTAAATAACTAATATTTATTTTATCGATGTATTATTGCTGAAAACAGATATTTGGCGATCAATTAGGGATATATATTTGAGTATTAATATAATACTGGTAAATACACGTCTTTCTTACAGTGTATCAATCTCTTATAACATACTAGACACTTTTACACACAGATGTATAGCATATTGATGTAGTTGAATTGAATAGAGATGTTTTTACAACTATTCATTATATTAACGTTGAATTCAACCCGAATACATGTATTTATCGAACGTTTCGTTGCATAATAAGTTAGTTTAATTAAATACGAGCAATTATATGAGTATAAAATCTTTTTGACTGAATTTGAGGAGAACCGCAGCAATTTGACTTTGATCTTATCTATATCAAGGAATTTAATATAATACTCTGATTACATAGCTAATATTCTCTATATAGATATAGTTGAGCTGAAAACAAATATTTGGTTATCTATTTGGGATGTTTGAGTTTTAATGTAACACAGGCAGTTACATATCGTTTTGATAGTATATCGATCAATTTTAATCTATTCGGCACTTTTAGAGAATGATTTATGAAAATCAATGTATTTAAATTGAATAGTGACATTTTTACAACTATTCATTGCATTAACGTTGAATTCAAGCTAAATCAAGTATTTAGAGAGTGATTCATTGCATAATATGTTATTCTAACAGAATATTAGAAATTATACGAGTATTCAATCATTATTTATTGTAAATGAAGAGAATACATGCAATTTGACTTTGATCTTGTTTATATCAACGCATTTTAACATAATACTCTCATTAAACGATTAATATTGCTATATCGATGTATTTTAGGTGAAAATAGATATTTGGCAATCTATTAGGGACATTTGATTGGTTTTAATAAAATACTGGCAATTATACATCTCTTTGACAGTATATCAGTCTATTTTAACCTCATAGGCACTTTTAGAGATTGATTTATGACATATCAATGTATTTGAATTGAAAAGTGATGTTTTTACCGCTATAGCAAGAAATTCTAACATAATATACAGATTAAACAACTAAGATTTGCTATATCAATATATTTTAGCCGAAAGCATATATTTAGCGATCTATTAGGGACATATGACTGAGTTTTAATATAATTTCGATAATTATGCATCTTTTTTATTGTATATCAACCGTTTTTAACCTATTACGCACTTTTAAAGACTAATTTATGATATATAAATGTATTTGAATTGAATAATGATGTTTTTTTAACTATTCATTTCAGTAACGTCAAATTCAAGCTATTTAAAGAATGACCCATTGCATGATATGTTATTTCAACTAAATAGTAGCAATTATACGCGTATTCAGTCATTTCTTTTTGAATTTTTATAGAATACATGTAATTTAACTTTGATCTTATCTATATCAAGGCATTTTAACATAATACTGTGAT
>JAEMOT010003843.1:82893-131448 GCA_019297695.1 Apostasia ramifera | reverse complement strand
TGACCGTTGGGGGATTGTACTTCTCTGAGGGAGGCGCGGTTTTCCCGCCGACGGACCGTAACCACTGACACGCCGTACAACATGAGTCACATACTAGTCGTCCGCAGGCATTAATTGAGCTGTCACTAGAGCTGTAGATTGTTCGGCTGAAAGTGACTAGACATCACAGGCCCAGGGTATATATACTTCTTGTGCACAGCCTCTATAGGGGCTGAAGATCCAAAGACAAAAAACTTCTTTGAATACTCTGTAACCCAACCAAAGATTTCTAGTAACATTTCAAGCCTCCTCGAAAAGGAGCCGTGGTTTTTCCGCCAGTCGATTTTCCACGTAAAAACTCTTTGATTGTTTCCCGTCTTAACATTCTCTAACTGTGATATCATGTTGAATGTCTGATAACCAAATTTAAACCTATATATAAGGTTAAAACTTAGCAAACCTCAGTATGTAATCTAGAATACAAATTAGCTGCTCTACAGTGCTGTGAGAATGTGTTGATCTACTGTGCATATTTATAGTTTATTATACTGTTTGAACCTGTAATTTAGAGTTTTTATAGCAATTTCTTTGGAACACTTCTTTCAAAGAGATTCTGCTACTTCCACAAAGAGTGCAAATTTTTGTTTTAGATTTCTAACATGGTCATAAATGAGGTTCTGATTTATTATTATCTTTTTTTTATATATATAATTATATGTTGTGTATTGGTTAAAGTTTTAAAACTCAACTGAAACCGATTCGAAAAAGTTATCGAGTTTCAGTTTTCGCCAAAACTCATAATTTTGGTAATTTCTGTTGAGTTTCTGGAAAAATTATTAAAATTGCCAACTGAAACTGTCGAAACTTAGTTGAAATTTGGCCAGAATTATTGAAACGCATCTTTATTCAGGAAATAATATTTGATAAATATCATTTAATTTTAAATTTATAAAATAAAAAAATAAAACTGTTGATAATGAAATTATTAAAATTGATGAAATTAATATTTTTATCATGTGATTATAAATGTTTGGTATTGCTAAGTGAGTGCTTCACAATTTCAAAAATAATATCAAATAAAGCATGTGGATCTCATAATATAAAAAAAGAAAAAGAAAGTGGGAAGCAGTACATTTTTTTATTGTTGAGGTACTTTTTTGAAACTCTGAATAAATTTTTTAGATAAATAATATGTAGACTTCTCTAGTTAGGCTCTGTCTACAAATAGATTTTTCTTACATTTTTAGGTTCATTGTTATTTTTATTTTTATTTGCTAAAACAGTCTTGATTCGAAATAATTGAATTTATAAAAATATGTATTATTTAGATTTTAATTAAAAAATGAAAAATTAATTAAAAATTAGATCGAATTTCATTTGAATCGAGTTTGTTTTAATAATCAATGACCCAGGCTTGATTCGGATTGAGATTGGATCATACTTTTCACATTCAAAACTTTGGTTGAATCAAAATCAAATGAAAATATTTTTATGGAAACATTCGGATTGAGATTGGATCATCACTTTCCCTTTTCTTAACTAAAAAAAAAAAAAGAAATCCAAATGTTTTATTATATATTTTTCGGGGTGATAATTTTTGTTCCTACTCATGAATACGATTTGGCTCAATTGTATATGAGACGACTTTATACAAGTACAGATTATAAATAGGTCAACTCGAATTTAAATAATTCAAGAGAACTCAACTCGATTATAATCTCCTAATGATCTATCTATTAAAATTAGTATATGTTTTAGTATTAATTTTTAATATTAATTATCAGATTGTATAATTTAATTATATTTTTAATATTCTTATCAAATATTTTTAATATTTTTAGTTAAACTTAATGATTATATTAATTCAAAGTATAAATTATTAAATTAATAGGTTGGGGGATCGAGTTGGGCAACTCATTTATTAAACAGGTCGAGTATGGGTCTTGCTACTTAACTCATTTAATAAATAGGTTGTGTTCAAGTCAAGTTTAAATAAGTCAGATGAAAATGAGTAGATTCATTATAAAAAATACGAGTAGACTCGAATCTAACCAATCAACCCGAATTACCACTCATAATTTTATCCGCGTGTGTGTGTATAGTAGAGAAAGCGATATACATGATAAATTTTTAAATTGTTTTAGTTAATTTAGTTGAACTACCAAATCAGATATCATTGTCATTCATGCACTATAAATTCTATATATATATACAAAAAATTAAAAATCTATAGATAATTGTCTCTATAGTTAGATTCTTCCCCTTTTCACACATTCTTTATTACTAAATTGACTACAATTTATTTTATACGCATGAGTATAATTATCCATTTCAATCATGTGATATAATTTTGTAGCAATTTTTGAGTTTTTAATGATTTGGTTTTGGGTGGGGCCACTAAGATTCCAATGCATATATATATATATATATATATGAAACATACTAAAAAGTCTTTTTATATATTTGTTAATTATGAAATACCTAATTATTAAGATTTATATCCTATAAATTGGATAATTATAATTTGATCATCATGCATATTATTATTCCTATCTTAGAAACAACAACAACAACAACCAAGTCTTAATCCTACTAGATAGGATCGGCTATATGAATTCTTTATTTCTATTGTGCTCGATCAATTAATAAATTCTTATCTAACTCTAAATAACTAATATCACTTCTTATAGTTTCATACCATATTATTTTTGATCTCCCACTTCCTCTTTGTATATGAGTAAGATCCAATGACTCAATTTTTCTAACAAGAACTTCAATCGGCCTACGATTTATATGTTCAAACCATCTAAGCCGACTTTCTCTAAGTTTATCCTCAATTGGTGCATTACTTTCTTTTTTTTCGGATATACTCATTTTTTATTCTATCTATTCGTGTATATTCACACATCCACTTTTGCATCCTCATTTATGCAATATTTATTTTATTTGTATGTTTTTTTTTATAGGCCAGCATTCAGCATCATATATCATCGTTAATCTTACTGCAGTTTTATAAATTTACTCTTAAGTCTGGATAAAATTTTTTTATCGCACAATGCACCATAAGTATTTCTCTATTTTACCCATTCTGCTTAAATTCTGCCAATAACGTCATTATCTATTTTATTATTATTTTATACGATTGATTCAAGATATCTAAATGTGATTTTATATACGAAAGTAAATACGTAAATTAAGTTTTTAATATGAAAATGAAGATAAACATGATTTTATATATGAAAGTTATAATGGATATTGGGGAAATTTATATAGATGTTATATAAAATGTTTCTATTTACATATTAAATATTTAGAACATGATAATCACATCTTCTGTAAAAGCAGCATCATAATATTTTTATCATTGAATTTAAAGGGAGATTGATGTTTGATGTTGATGGAAGCTGCCACATGGTGCATGTGCTGCCCATTCCATTAGATTATGGGCAGGCTATCATGAGCATTTTATCTTATTATTGGCTCATCACTGTTACGTATGAAGAAGGGTTTACAGTATTTCGATAAATACCTTTTTCTTTTTTCTTTTTATATGTTCTCAAAGAAGTAAACATTATAATCGAGAGCTCACTAGATTCGCTGTATAGGTGAAGGAGCGAAGTCTATGTCTGAACTCTATTCCGAACTTTGTAATAAATGGTGTAAAAAATAGACGCCTTTTTATAATGTATGTTTATCGTGATGTCTTATCGAAAAAAAAGGGTTGGCCTATGTTTTTATCCCAGTGGAAAAGTCACGCACCGGTTTGCTTATACATGAATTAAGCAGCAGATCAACTAGCTGAGTTGGAGATGATCTTAGAATATCTTTTAATACTAAATAAATAATTCAACATCTAAAAAATTATATTAATAATTATGAAAAATAATCTAATTTTATCGAAATAATAATTACACATCACTTTTAATAAAGTGCAATTAATTAAGAATAAATACTAATTAAAATCAACTTTTAAGAAGATTGCTCTCACACTCATTCTGAGTGTAGTTTGAAATGCACTTGAAAAATAAGTAGGGAGTGAGTCCTTGCTAACTCAGTTTTTACCAGCTTCATATGAAATCAAATAATATTACAGTATGCAATTTAATAAAATAAGTAAAACATAATACAAGAAAAGCATTACATGTCAGTATATCATATGGAATATAATTTCTTTTTTCTTAATAACTAATTATCATTTTATATTTTGATGTAAAATTATCATTCTCAAAACTTACAAACTTGACAGAAGTTCCTGTCATTTTATCATTTTAGAATCCTACTAAGAGCTGCTCCTTGCACCAATGATTCTCTCTTCTTGGGACATCACCCGGCGAATACTCCTTGCTTTTATCAGACCAACTCATACCGAGCAACTTCCCTTTTTTATCAATTTTGGGTATATACGCTCAATCGTACCACATCATATCACAAAATTTAAGTTTATTTACATAGCGATTATTTATATCAAAATTAGTAATAAATATTATCTATGTTAATTCAATATATCATCCATCAATTTACTATATCAATAAATAAATAATAATAATATTACAAACTAGTTTATTTAGCAGAACAATAATATATTAATGATAGAATAACAAGAATAGAAAATATGAGCACATCAACATAAATAATTAATAGAATCTATTTCTAGCAATCAACAAATAAATTATATAAAATTAATTCTCTCTACCTCAATTTATGTTATTAAAATCTCGCTGTAGTCGTACAGAAACAAATTAAAATCTCTTCTTCTCCTCCTCCTCCTCTCAAGTCACGGCTGAGAGACAGAAGCTTGCAAAGGAAAAAACTTTGTTCTTATCCATTATATTGGAACAATTGCATTTTGATCTCAATAATTTTACCTTTTTATAAATAGGTCTAAAATTATTACTCTTAAACCTCATTTGGTTTAATTTTTTTTTAGACTAGAGAAAAAAATATTTTATTTTTTAAGTTTAATGAGAGATAAAATTTATTTTAATATTAAAAAATACATAAAATATGAAATATTTTCAATTCTAAAATTCGTATTTGTATTGGATGTAAAATAAATTTAACTTTTATAGTTGAAATTTGTGTTGGACAAAAAATTTATCTCGAACTAAATAAGGCTTAAGTCTAATTTTTCTTATATAAAACTCAACTCATTTTTAATACATTTTAAATTTTAGTTTAATTAAGAGCCAATTATTTTTATTATTTTATAATAGTATATATTTATATATTTTTAAATAATGAACAATGAACATTTACAATATTATCTAAAAGTAATATATAATATATTAAATTTATTTTAACTTATTTAAAAAGGCTAGATCTTTTTCTATCGCATGGAATGGGGCGAATGAAAGTTTATAATTATATATTTAAAATGTAAAATGATATATATAAATTTCAAATTTTAAAAATAAAATAAGCAAAATACTTTTTTTTGGAAGTCAACCTGACTTATAAATTTAGAAAATAAACAGAAAATAGCTATTATTTAGAAGAAATTATGTGAAAGAGACATTTCTTTTTTCCACAAATCTATTTTTATAGAAACAAAATTAATCCAAAAGGTTTAAATTTTAGAATAATTTGAATAGGAATTAAGAAATTAATTAATTCAAAGGGGCGTTTGCTTCAGTGTTATTTCCATGTTATGTTATGTTATCTTTAAAAAGTAATTATTTGGTTTCATGACATCTTTAAATAATATTATAATTAATTACAAAAATGACATTAAATGCTGACATCTAGATATCACCTCAAATCGGACGACATCTCAAGATAACACCATCAATTTGTTATTATAATGTCAATAACTTTCAACTAAATAAAAATAATTTGAATGACATTGATATTTTCTAATATCATAACATTGAACTAAACAAATGTCCATTGATGAATAACAATGACATTTAGATAACATGACATCTAAATAATATTGACATTGAGATAACACTGAACCAAATGCTCCCTAAGTAAAATTAAAAAGAGCATATCATCTATAATTTTTTTTTTAAAATTAATTAGTGATATCTTATTTTAATGGGAATTTACATACAGAATATTGAATTTATCATAAATTACGTATTTTACCATCATTTAGTAAATAATACGCATATCACACTCTGTTTATGTTGGCTATTGTTATAATAGAAATATAAAATTCATAAGCAGAGTATGATATGTGTAATATTTATTAAATAATAATAAAATATGTAATTTGTGATGAATTCAATGTTCTGTATGTAATTTTTTTTATTTTAATATGTAATGGGGGTTATTTGTAATTATCTAATTATCAGCCAGTTGGCTGACAAAAGGTTTTTTTTTTCCTTGATGAAATCCATCGGTGAGGCCGCTCTTCAGGCCGTCGTATTGCTCTTCCTCAACCTTTTTTCCATTTTCTTATTACCACTTGCCATGGCCTTTGTCGACCTTCTCTCCTCGGCATGGGCGAGATATCTCTCCGTTCCTTGGAGACAGCATCCCTGCAGCCTACAGCATATGGCCGCCATCTCCATGCCTTCAACCCCTTCCTCTCTTCTCCGCATGCCATCTTCTTCCCAAGCCGGATAGAATGCCTACTTGAAGTTTGTTCAGCTGGTTCACTTTCTGAGTTTTGAAAAAACTTTGATCTTGCCTTCAAATCGCTGCCTGCTTGAAGTTTGTTCAGCTGGTTCACTTTCTGAGTTTTGAAAAAACTTTGATCTTGCCTTCAAATCGCTGCACTTTGTGCAGCTGGGAACAAAACCCATACCCTATACTTCTCAGATTTGAGCATTTCGACCGAAGATGTCTTACCCAAGGCCCGCGCAGTCTTCTTCTAGCTCCAGCAGATCCAGAAACAGCGCCAGAATCATAGCCCAAACCACCGTCGACGCCAAGCTCGACGCCGAGTTCGAAGCCATGGGCAGTTCCTTCGACTACTCCCGGACCGTCAGAGCTCCGCCTGATCAACAGAGATCCGATGAGGTTACTGCGTACCTGCAGCAAATCCAGAAAGGGAAGTTCATCCAGCCTTTCGGTTGCCTCCTCGCCATCGACGAGAGAACCTTCAGGATCGTCGCCTTCTCTGAAAACGCTCCCGAAATGCTCACCATGATCAGCCATGCCGTTCCCAGTGTCGGGGATTGCCCGAATCTCTGCATTGGCACTGATGTGAGCAGCCTCTTCACTTCCCCCAGCACTGCAGCACTTCAGAAAGCATTGGGTTTTGCCGAAGTTTCTCTCCTGAATCCGATTCTGGTTCACTGCAGGACTTCCGGCCGGCCATTCTACGCAATTGCGCATAGGGTGACTGGTTGCTTGATTGTAGATTTTGAGCCGGTGAAGCCCAGCGATGTGCCCATGACGGCCGCCGGAGCTCTGCAGTCTTACAAGCTTGCGGCGAAGGCGATTTCTAGGCTCCATGTCTTGCCTGGTGGGTGCATGAAGAAACTCTGTAATACCGTCGTCAAAGAGGTTTTTGAGCTGACTGGTTACGATAGAGTCATGACTTACAAGTTCCATGAAGATGATCATGGGGAAATTTTCGCAGAGATCACAAAGCCAGGATTGGAACCATATTTTGGGCTGCATTATCCGGCGACAGACATTCCTCAGGCTGCGAGGTTTCTCTTCATGAAGAACAAAGTTCGAATGATCTGCGATTGCCGTGCAAAACATGTGAAGATTTGCCAAGATGAAAGCCTTCCATTTGATATCAGCTTCTGTGGAAGCACACTCCGGGCACCACATAGTTGTCATTTGCAGTATATGGAGAATATGAATTCAATTGCTTCCCTGGTATTGGCGGTTGTAATAAACGAAGGTGAAGAAGGAGATGATAGTGAGGAGACGAGAAAGAGGCTGTGGGGGCTGGTTGTTTGTCATAATGAGACCCCAAGGTTTGTTCCATTTCCGTTGAGATATGCCTGTGGATTCTTGATGGATGTTTTCGCTATACATGTGAACAAAGAATTCGAACTCGAAAACCAGATAAGGGAGAAGAATATACTGCGGACGCAGACTATGTTGTGTGATATTCTGCTTAGAGATTCGGCTCCTCTGGGAATTATAACACAGAGTCCGAATATTATGGATCTGGTTAAGTGTGATGGTGCTGCTCTCATTTACCAGAATGAGGTCTATCAGGTTGGGGTCACTCCGACTGAATCTCAGATTCATGATATTGCTAATTGGCTCTCTGAATGTCATAAGGATTCTACTGGGTTGAGTACAGATTGCTTGTATGAAGCTGGATATCCTGGTGCTTCTGCTTTTGGTGATATGGTATGTGGGACGGCTGCTGCTTGTATTACTTCCAAAGATGTATTATTCTGGTTTCGGGCACCGGCATCTACTGAAATTAGCTGGGGAGGTGCAAAGCATGATCCTTCTGATAAAGATGACAGTAGTAGAATGCATCCGAGATCGTCATTCAAAGCTTTTCTTGAAGTTGTGAAGATGAGGAGCTTGCCATGGAGTGATCATGAGATGGATGCCATTCACTCCTTGCAGCTTATACTACGGGGGGCATTTCGTGGTGCTGAAAATTCAATCAAGAGGACCTCGATTGATTCTCAGATGACTGAACTTAAACTTGACGGGATGGTGGAGCTGCAAGCGGTTACTAGCGAAATGGTTCGTCTTATTGAGACGGCGACAGTTCCGATCCTGGCTATTGATACTGATGGCATCATAAATGGATGGAATGTCAAAATTGCTGAGCTGACAGGTCTTTCGTTAGATGAAGCCTTAGGGAAGCATTTGCTTACTCTTGTGGAGGATTCTTCTGTAAATGCTGTTAGGAAGATGCTTCTGTTAGCATTGCAGGGTAAGCTTTTGTGCTCCGCCTCCTAACAATAATACAATAACAACAATCTTTTATTCCAAGCTAGTTGGTTTCAGCTACATGGATCTCTCTTCATCTTATGTTTTTAAGCAATGTTCTCTATAAGTTCAAGTGGGGTCAATCTTGTTGTTGATCATATCAAATTTTGTTTTTGGTCCCCTCTTTTCTCTCTTTACCATCATATCTTCGACATCGGACCCTTTCACATATATATGCATGAGTCTCTAAAGTTGATAATAGGCATAACCAAACCATTTAATGTAGGATTGATATGCATTTAGAGGTGGATAAGTGAAATGCGTATCAATGCTCTAAATATCCATTTCTTAATGCATATCGATCCTACATTAACAAGTGAATAGTTAATAGAAGGCAACAAGAATAAATATGCGCAAATAGAAAAATATGCACAAATAGAAACTCAAAAAAAGACTTAAGAATAAAAGCGAAAGACATCACAAGAGATTATTGGCAAATACTAAGATTTTCGAGGTTTAATACCTTAAAGTATCTACATCCTCAGCTCTACCTTACCGAGTGGCACCCCATGAAATAGTTTACACACACTCCTTGACACCAGTATAATGCATTAAATCCCAAATACAATCTAGTTATAAAGCTCCTCCTCATAGAGAGAGTTTTCAATGGTTGTTCACTAGTTCAGGCATTAGGGGATGAAAATCCTTTGGGTTTGTTTGGCTGGAAGATTGTTTTTAGGCAAGAGAGAAAATATTTTAATTTGTAAGTTTGATGAGAAATAAAATTATTTTAATATTAGAAGGTGTGTAATATATGAAATAAAATTAATTTTATATTAAAATTTTTGCTGAATCTAAAATAAATTTGATTTTTAATATTAAAATTTGTGTTTAATGTGAAATATAGTTATTGTCATTTGTGATAAATCTAAAATATTAATAAAATATTATTTGGGCTTTTTGAGTCGTGAATCATAAAATAATATTTGGGCTCTTTATATTAAGTTTAAAACCATGGTTTGAATTAGGTTAGAAAGGCTCAAAATAGAATCTAAAACGATGGGTTAAATTTGTCATAAAACAGTCTTAGGTCAGCCTAACTTTGATTACTAGCTATGTAAGTCGCAATGTTCAAATCTCTGTTGACCTATAAACTTTTAGGTCGATCTAAGGGATTCCTGGGTTGACCTAATCGCTAACCACAACAAAGAGCAATGCCTTTGCACTAAGTCAGCCTAAACAAAGGGTGTAGTGATCTACGGACTCAAGGTCGACCTAAGCTAGGCCTAGGTTGATCTAAGCTATGCAGCTGCATCCTAGGGTTTGTCTTGTAGTAAGTTAACCAAGCTTAAGCCGAATTATACCCCAACTAATAAACACCCAATTATGTCTGTGGTGCTAATTTTTTTTTAAAAAAAGTCTTATGATGCTCAACCAAATATCCTTTTTATCTGCACGCATCATGATTAACCTTAATGATTTCTACCCAAAACAAACTTAAAATACATTTTCAAACATTCCTATGATCACCTGGTTTCGCCATTAACTTTGTTACTCATGTTGGATGCTCCAGTGCTTCGACTAAAGTTCACTCAATGGTGGTCGCTCCGCTCCAAGCTTTCACTAAAACCTTCAGCTTGATAATTTCTAAGCTCAAATGGATCTTTCAAGCCTGCACAGTCAACTTCAATGTTCTTTATTCATTAACTAAAACGTATTTTCAGACATCACAACTTATAACTATCATTAATTTCAAGGGAGGAGCTCACACGTAAGTGTCCTTTTTTCATCTTATTCTATATAAATATCATGCCATCCCTCTCCATGATAGTTATTTCTATTGTAGGTCACTTTACTCTTAACACTCACCCATTTGAGTATGGACATCTTCGCTACCCTAAGGACTATTTTTCCATTTAACTGCTGAACATTTACTCTATTCGATATCAGTCTTGTACTATTATTTTGTTAAATTGGATAGGCATACTTTCCTCACACATCAAATGCGGAGTTTAACTTATTGTGATTTAATTTTGGCCCAATTTATTGTTCTTGATCAGGAAAGGAGGAGAAAAATGTGGAGTTTCAGCTAAAAACTTTTGGCATGAGAAAAGAGGAAGGACCTGTCATTTTGGTTGTAAATGCTTGTGCTAGCAGGGACATAAGTAATAATGTAGTTGGAGTATGCTTTGTGGCTCAAGATATAACTGGACATAAAATGATAATGGACAAGTTCACAAGGATTGAAGGAGACTACAAGGCCATAGTGCAAAACCCCAACCCTCTTATTCCACCTATCTTTGGTGCAGATGAGTTTGGTTGGTGTTCTGAGTGGAATGTGGCTATGGTTAAGCTCTCAGGATGGAATAGAGACGAAGTGATAGGCAAAATTCTCTTGGGAGAGGTGTTCGGGATTAATGCCGCCTGTTGCCGTCTTAAGAACCAAGATGCTTTTGTTAATCTTAGTATTATGATAAACAATGCGATGACTGGTCATGAGACTGAGAAATCCTCCTTTAGTTTCATCGACCGCGGGAATAGATCAGTGGAGTGCTTGATTTCAGTATGCAAAAAGGTTGATGAAGAAGGCAATATTACTGGAGTATTTTGCTTTCTCCATGCTGCTAGCCATGAACTTCAACAAGTTATTCAAGTGCAGCAACTCACGCAACAAACAACAATAAAGAGATTAAAGGCTTTGTCTTATATTAGAAACGAGATTAGAAATCCACTCTGTGGCATTATGTACTCAAGGAAAATGCTAGAGGGAACAGAGTTGATCGAAGAGCAGAGGTTGCTTGTAAGGACAGGGGAAAAGTGTCAATATCAGCTGAATCGTATCCTCGATGATTTGGACCTCGAGAACATAATGGATAGGTATCAGTTTCTAAACAAACTTATCGTAGGAGAATACATTTTTGTCTATGGTTGATATTGACTGCTAAATCCCTATTTGTGTATTTTCCTGAGAATTCATCTGATTGATTCTTATTATTATAGGTTGGCCAAGAACTATTCAGTATTTTAGGTTGAATCAATCATTAGTATGTTATATAGAACTGTAGGCAATGGAGCTAAATTAGTTGTGATTTATTTATTAGATTAGCCAGTTTGGTTTTGTAGATCAATGTAAGTTTATTTTTGCTAGCTTGAAAAGGCGAGCATGTGCATAAAACATGAATAGCAGAAATTCTTGGTTATTTCGGATGAGCCCGAATCAGATCCAGAACAAATTTGTCTAGGCGCGACTTATAGTCGCAACATTCTCGTCTCAGATTCGGAGCACGTGGTTCCAAATCTGACCCTACCTCTTTGGAGGCCTACTCTACCCGCTTTTCTTTATGCTTCTTCTTTAATACTTTTTATTTCGATACCTCGACAATGCATCTTCCACATCCCATTTTGCATAATGAAAACCAACTTAGTTTATCTTCTTTATAAATTATATTTGTAGATGTTTTTAGAGGTCAGTTACTCCAATCTATTACTTGGTGTCAGCATGTGCACTTTGTTTTGGAAGTAATATACCAATTTGCATATTTTGTCACTTATAATTTTTCTTATGATATATTCTTGCAGTTGTTTGGAGTTGGAAATGAATGAGTTTACTCTGAAAGATGTAGTGGTTACTGCTGTGAGTCAAGTTATGCTTCCAAGTGAAGCAAAGGGAGTCACACTATTTTATAATTTGCCTGATGCCTTTACTAGTGAATATGTGTATGGGGATAGTCTGAGGCTTCAGCAAATCTTGGCTGATTTCTTACTGGTCTGTGTGAAGCACTCTCCTGCTGGGGGACAAGTGGAGATAAACGCATCCGTCTTGAAAAATAAGTTGGGTGAATCTCTTCAGCTCGTTAACCTGGAAGTCAGGTAAGTATTCTTCCTTGAGATGAATTGCTTCAGTATTTACCTTTTTTTGTGGGTGATGTTTATGGAAATTATGGTAGTACTGAACGTTGGTAGTTCTTATTTTACAAGACGGCTATTACTTTCGAGTGTATTGCTTCCATGCTCTTGATTCATCCTTTGTTATATCATTTGGAGCACTTCGATGGGGTTACCTTTGATCCATATTTCTTGCATGATTGATGCTCTCTTCCTTATAGACTTCAAGCCTTCAAAGGTGGCTCATTTTTCTGCTAGTATTTGCTTTATTTTGAGTGGGTATGCGTAGAGCTAGCAACAATTTAATATCAAGCGAGTTTTGGTAAAGTCGAACTCGACGCGAAGCAGTCTCAAATTATAGTGACTTGATTTCCGGTCAGCTTGAAATCAACGCGGAGTAGTCTCAAATCAGAATGACTTGATTTTTGGTCAACTCGAAATTCAGTTCAAGTTCACATGAAATCAAGATTTTAATGTAAAAAGGTGAAGGGAGAAGCTACTGTCGTAGGATTTGTACCCATAACCTCAAAATCCATGTACTCATTTGCCAAACACTTCTCTGTGTAGTTCTTTATGTGAGATGGAGTGTTATTATTTTATATCCTATAGTACAGTCATTGCTCGAGTCGGGTTTTGGTTTGAGACAAAAATCGAGCAATTTTTAAGTTTCAAGTGATGTTGCCTGTCATTTTTATATAATTATTGGAAGTGTGTAGTCCTTAACTCTGTAGGAGAAAGTATAATCCTAGCAGAAAAAACCCATATAATCCTATCTTACTTTGCCTTAATTTTTTTCATGTCTGCTTACTCCTTGTGGGTTTATGCAAGTCTTGTGCAAATTTTGAATGTCAGTCCTTCATTCTACAGGAAGAAAGTGTAACATTAGTACTAAAAATGCAATAGAACATTGATTTTTGTGTTAATTAAAGCTTCTTTCTTTTAGGTTTTTGCTTTCTCATTAGTGGGTTTTTCTTGTAATGTTACAGTACTTATTGAGTGTGTAGCCCTTAAATTCTTCTGAAATAAGGATAATGCTCATAAAAAATGAAATGCTACTCAGATGTGCTAATTTAAGAAAGACTTCATTAGTGTGGGCGAGTTGATGAACATACACTTAACTTGGAGGCTTTTCGTGGATCCTGATGTATTAAATCATCTAGTTCTTTTTGTTTAGCGTCTAACCAAATCAGTTTCAGTCTTTCTTTTATCGCTTGCTGAACCAAAATATTATCTACTCGTTTTGGTTGTTCATCTTTTGGTGTTTCACCTTGTTGTCTTTGTTTTATATGTCCATTCTCTACACCACCTAAATCTACGTCTTTAATCTTATCTTTGAAAAAAATTTCTTTTGACATCTTCCCTGAAGTTACCGTTTTTATGATACCTTCTATAGTCTTACAATACATCCATCTTAACATTCCCATTACTAAGTATTTGTTCCCAAAAACAAACTACAGAAATGCCTGCTAACCCGCCTTCTAGAGTTTTTTCTTTTTTGGAGTGATTAAGAAATTTATTCTTATTGCATTTTCCTTTATTTTAGATTGAGCACATATGTGCTTAAGTGGATTCTCAGAGTCCTCTGCAATATCAGTTTTCAGTTCTTAGTTCTTACTGCCATTTTGATTGAATATGGACATCAAAGTTGTATTATTCTTGTCAAATGTAGAGCATGCGCAAAGATTAAGATTTTTTGTTGCTGGTGGTTACGGGTATCATCATCTATTTTAAAGTATATTATCGTCTCCATCATCATCTGATCTTAGCCTTATCCCAAAAAAAGAACTAGATGTCGGACCCTTGAAGTGACTTTAGATAAGTGAATTCGCTCTACTTGAAACCATGTAATAGATGGTTTCGGCTTCTTGCAGCCTTTTTTTTGGATCTGGCTTCATTTGATTGGAGGATTCACTTAAGTGAATCGGCTTTACAAAGGTTGAAGCCACTTCATTCTACCTACCAAACAGGCCTTTAAGATTGACTTCTAGATTTTTTTTCACCAACTATTCTTATATAATGTCACATTGTTAGAGCTGATATCCAGCTAGTTTGTAGCATGGAGGGATTATTGGGTTTGGGTACCTGACAACAACCAGCCACGAATGCACAGAAATGGACCCGTGATGCACGTGGCGGGCAGGGGTTGGGTGCCCGAAGGTTCAGCAAGTAGAGCTCATCTCTAAATGAGAAAAGAAAAAAAAAACCATAGTTATGCTTCGCTTGAAATGGGTTTGGAATCAGTTTTCGGTTATTCCCACCAAGCCTAGTTGTGGCATTAACTTTAGCATATCGAACTCGAGCAAATATTACTCTCTGTTGAACCATTCCATTCTTAGAAGATTTTACCATAGTCCGGAAGCCCATCCCTCCCAAGCTAAGATTAGCCGAACTTCTTCCTTGATATATGCAGTATGAACTCGATTTAGTTTGAAGCTAATGATTTGTACTTTGTGACTCAGGATCTCACACACAGGAATAGGAGTACCTGAAGAGCTGCTTTCCCAGATGTTTGGAAGCAAGGAAGATCCATCCGAAGAGGGCATGAGCCTGCTGGTCTGCAGAAATCTGCTGAGGCTCATGAATGGCGAAGCTCGGTACCTGCGGGGAGCGAACAAGTCTTTCTTCATCCTCACTGCAGAGCTGGCTTGCGCCGCGAAGCCGAAGGCAGGAGTGGCCTTAGTTTGCTGATACTACGGTGCGCCGCTCTGCTGTAATGTGTAATTCATTAACGTAGATGATGATGTGTTTGCGGTGTGATTGTAGCTTTGAGATCGAAGTGGTTGTTATCAAGTGAACTATTTTGCTGATATCGTAGTTTCATTAACATAGTTGATGTTCATACAGTGTTGATATCGAAAAAGCTATTCGTGGTCGGTTTTATGATTGCCTTAGTTTTTGCTGATACTGTAGTGCATTGCTATGTTGCAATGTGTTATTCATCAACTTACATCGTGTTGATGTTCGTGCGGTATGATTGCTCGAATCGCAAGCACGACGATGATAACTAAAAAGGGAAAATTGTGGTCAGTTTGTAAGTTGAAAGCATTCTTATGGAATATAAAAATATATTTAAATCCAATCATAAAAAGTTGAAAGCTTGCTAAAGTTAAAGCTTTTAAATACTTTAATGTATCAATTGATCCCTAAATTTTTTTTTCCAATTTAATTTTAGGGGTTGTTCCATTATTTTATGCATATTTCAAAAATATTTCAAATATTATAATTATATCTCAACTTAATAAATCGCATTTAGACCTCAAGT
The DNA here is from genome assembly GCA_019297695.1 of Apostasia ramifera. Lineage (NCBI taxonomy): Eukaryota > Viridiplantae > Streptophyta > Magnoliopsida > Asparagales > Orchidaceae > Apostasia > Apostasia ramifera. The sequence goes on along the minus strand of JAEMOT010003843.1, from coordinate 115,517 downwards.
CCACATAAATACAACAAAATAATCATTAAAAAAATTTCAAATATGCAATCCATGGGGTATACGCGTAAATTTTCTTAATTGTAACGTACTATATACAATTTACCACTCATCTGTGTATCTTAAATTTGATGTCAAGTAGATCAATTTACAAATTAAATAATATAAGAATTAATATTTAAATTTTATAATATTTTATACTTAAAATGAGGATTTGAAAAAAATACTGTTGATTGTTTTTTTAGACTTCGAATTTGAGAACAAAGATATTTTTCTGAGTTTGAATTTTTTTTTAGAGTAAATTGCATAGAGGTTCGGGTTTTAAAATATTTTAATTTTGTTTTCTGAAATTATAAAAGGCTGTAATTTAGTTTCAAATAAAATAGAGTTTATAAATTTTTGCAATTAAGCTCTAAGATTTCTAATTATTAACTTTTTGATATTTAAAAATATTAATTTTAATTTTTTAAAAAAATAAAAATAGGAAAAATTAAATTTTATTTTTAATTTTTTTTTTAAATTTTCTTTTCAATTCTTAAAGTTTTAGAGCGGGTGAGTATACAAATTATAAATAATTTAAATTGATAAAAAATAATTAAATTTTATATTTTTATCAAAAAAGATTATTAAAAAGAATGTGATTCTGATAGAGAGATAAGGGTTGTTACAATCTTAAGATGAAATTAAAATTTTTCCCAAGTTAGGACTAATATTCAATGTCTTTTAGACCTTAGGGCTCCGGATGTAATTTACCTTTTTTTTATTTAAAAACTTTATTTTAATAATCTTATCCCAAACCCACGCTTTCTTCGTTACTTTCTTACCACCAGACCCAGAGGAACCCCATGCTCGGCAAAGTCCAGAAGAACCTCTTTCTTCCGGGCTTCCCCGTTGAGGCCTCTGCCGCCTCCGCCGCCGCCCGCGGCGGCCTCGCCGCTCGGATCCCGGCAGGATACGGCCGCCGGCGTCCGTGGCGGCGAGAGCTTTCGGTGACGGCTGCGTTCCGGCGGGTTCCGATGGAAACCGCGGGCGCTTACCGGCTGGTTGACGAGGACTCCGGCGAGAATTTCATCGTCTGGGGCGGCGCCGACGGCCCGGAAGCTCCCATGCCCTCCAATGAAGTCCTCTCATGGAAGCCCATGGGCCAGAATGGACAAGGAGGTCACTCTCTCATCCTTTTTATTACCTCTGCATTTTTTTTTTATAGATATTTTAATTAAAGTAAATGAAAATTTTGATATGGAGAAAAATGCAGATATTTTGATTAAAGGATATGAAAATTCATAAATTTGACAATTTGCACAACCCAAAAAAGTTAAAAAGACACCTCAAAAAATCATAAAATGTGGTGCCAAGGTGCTAAATTTGTGATTTTTGAGGGTACCAAAATTTTACTTGCAATTTGAATTCTGTAATTTCTGCCACATGGCATTACATGATTGGGACATTTGTTTTTAAAATATTTCTTTTTGAAACACAAGCACAATTATTAAAAACTTATTCCAATTGTGTAATGCCCCATGACAAACATTGTGGAATTCAAAAATGCACTCATTGTACGTAGGTATTTTGTCTGCTTTAGACTTCAATCGAAGTTCTAGTCTGAATTTCAAAGTACTTCAAATTTAAGATTTGGTGCGGTTATTAAACACTAAAGAAGAAATGAATGAAGCCATATGAGTAAGCATTTATGAATCTCGAAATTGAGTCTCGGCCGAAGCAAATCTTAATTATGTCTATTATCAAATAGTAGTAGTTTTGATTATCTAAACTGCATGAGTTTTGTTGATAAAAGGGGCCAACTTAGATAGTCTATTTTTATTTGTGTTCTTTGATCAAAGTTCAAAGCGATGCTCATAAAATATAAATTTGCAATGTGAAGTTGAAGCTTATATTGGATATGGCTGATGAGAAATCCAAGCATTTTCAGAGATGGATATAGAAGTAGGAATTTGTCAAACGAACTGCACTCGTTTGTATACGTCAAAAGTCCATTGATGAAAAGGGGCTGGGGAAAGTTTGGACTCAATTCTTACAGGGATGGATATAACTGTGATTTCTAGGGAGTTAAACATTTTTGTATTTATTAATAAGACTATTCAGTATTTTTTGAAGGCCAATCTCCCCCACGGATAAATCATATATCCAAGATAAACTATGAACTAGAATAGAAAAGCTTGCCCGACCTATGATTTAATTTTTTGTAGCAGTCTCATTAGACCATACTTCTCTTGGTATATCGAGATAATGGATAGGAGCATAAACCAAAACATTTTGTAGCAACAAAGATAGTTATTAAACCATTAGATATGAAATCTATTATGGAATTGTTCATTCAGTGAGCATTCTCAATATCATTTAATGAAATGTTTAGAACTATGTTACAAATGTGTTTGTGATTACGATGATCTTAGAAATCATATCCTATAAATTCTATACTTCACATAAAACAAGGATTTGTCACATGATGTGATATTTGTTCGAGGACTATTCTCAGCAATGAGCTTCAGATTCGTTAAAATTATGAATATACTCGTCCAAGAAGTATCAATGTTTCGTACTTTACATTTATTTATGTAACTCTATTTTGTGAGCCCAAACAAAAATTACATTGTGCTGTGTTGAAATGTTTGTTTCAGTATTCTAACATTGAGGAGATTTTCTATGTGGTAGGGGGTGCGATGATTGAAACTGGTTCTTTAGGAAGTTTTGGCAGATTGAAAGCCTCGAAAGTGAAGGCATTGATGAAGAAATCCTTTCAGGCAAGTCAGGAAAGATTTCATAAAAGCAATAGAAATACAATAAAAGTAGACTATATGGATATGGCTAATATAAAGATGGAGGAGAATATTATTGCCAAGAATTTAGGTGGTTCAGAAGCTCACGTACCTGAGATAGCAACTATAACTTCTCCTTTGAGACGATGGAAGGCTGTTGATTCTGCGAAAGGCAATGATGTTGCTAGAAAGAAGCAACATAATAAGTTTACAAATGATAGTGGATTCTTCAGCCGGAAGAGCTTCCAAGATTTGGGTTGTGCCGATTTCATCATCGAGTCTCTAGAACAACAATCGATTATCAGCCCTTCGCATATTCAGGTGATGCTAATGTTTGTTTCATAGTTTTAATTGACATCACATTCTTGAATAGTGTTAGTTTTTCATAGGCTATGGCTTATGGTCCCGTATTGGAAGGGAAAAGCTGCATCATTGCTGATCAAAGTGGATCAGGTAAGACGATCGCATACCTTGCTCCGGTGGTACAACGACTACGACGAGAAGAAATGTTGGGAGTAAGTGAATCTTTGCCGAGGCGGCCTCGAGTAGTGGTATTGGCACCGACAGCTGAATTGGCGTCCCAGGTTGTGCTATAACATTTTTATGACATCATCACTCACTTTAGGTATTAGAACTATGTGCGTCATATTGCACAAATGGAAGAAAATCACAAACATAAAGTGTTCTTTTATGGAACTTACGCATTTGGGCCACCTATTGCAAAACATGTCTCATGAAATAGCAGGGCTCTTGATGATATTTGAAATCAGAAATTACAGGAAGATCATAAAGATGTCTATAGAAGGTTGTGAAATTTGTAACTGGTGGAATTAGTGAAAATCATGTTAACAACAAAGTTATGGGATTTACCTATCAAGTGAAATTTTTGGGGCATTTGGGTCAATGTTATTATAATGATATGTCATAATTTGGAGAAATTGATTATTTAGTTTCATGACATTTAAATAATATTGTAAAATATTACAAAATCGTCACTCTAAGCTTGTTTGGTTGGAGGATGAATTTGGGTAAGGAAAGAGAAAATATTTTATTTTATAGAGTTGATGGGAAAGAAATTTATTTTACTATTAGGAGGTGTGTAGGATGTGAAATAAAGTTATTAAAATTTATAATAAATTTAAAATATTATTAAGATATTTTTTTGCCCATTTTTAGCTTCATGCCAAACAAGGCCTAAAATGACATCTTGTTGTCATTCATAATTAAGTAATATTTAGATGTTACTCTAATTATAATGGAGGGAAGTGAGGTTAAATTAATTTTCTATTATCATTTTTTAATATAATATAATGATATTGAATCAAATAAATAACGATTTAGAGATAACATAAACATCTAAATAACATTGATGTTTAGATAACATGAACATCTAGATGATATTAAACCAAAATCCCCCTTAGTTCCATTATCATTGTTTTTAATAATTATCTATTTTGGAGAGAATTTTTGGATTCTAGCTACCTAATATGTTTTTGTATTAAAATGCAGATGATGATAATATATGTAGGACATGTATGAAGTTAATGGAAATTTGGTGCTACTGTAAAAATCCTACCTAATAATGGTTGTGGCATGCAGGTCCTTCAAAATTGTCGTTTTATGGCAAAACATGGAGTTCCATTTAGATCGGTGGTGGCAACAGGAGGGTTTCGACAAAAAACACAACTAGATTCCTTGCAGCAAGAGCTTGATGTAATCATAGCAACACCCGGCCGCTTTAGGTACCTATTGCAGGAAGGCAACTTGCAATTAAGCAACCTTAAAAGGTAAATTTAGAGGAGTAATGCTATACATTCCCAATAAATGACCCCAAAGTTTAAATCCAACTAGAGCATATAGGAATCCTAGTTGATTTAATGTTTGGGGTCACTGATAGGGATTATAAAGCATTTGTCAATTTAGAGTCACTTTTTCTTTTGGTGGTTGTCACCACAATCATTTAATTGCTTTTGTGTAAATAAGTAAAAATGTGTTGTCTCATCAATTTGCATAGTATTATCCTGGATGAAGTCGACATCCTGTTCAGTGATGAAGAATTCGAGCAAGTGCTTCAGAATTTGATCAGATCTGCACCAATAGCAACACAGTATCTCTTTGTCACTGCAACACTTCCAGTGGATATATACAATAAGTTAATAGGAATGTTTCCTGATTGTGAAGTGGTGATGGGACCTGGAATCCACCGGACAAGCTCTAGGCTAGATGAGGTCAGTTGAATTGGTTGATATTATCAGTAGCCTTATCTCATCCTTTTTGGATCCGCTTATAAGTATTTTTTTTCCTAATTATATTCGGGTTATTTCTAACCTTACTACATTAATCTTAGGGTAAATTACATTTTCCTTGTATTTAACAATCCTTAAATATTATTCTACTGATTCTTCTTTTGTGATTAAGATATAATTATATGTTTTGATGTTATTATATTTAAGTTAGTGGGTGAGTAGTAATTTATTTAGTTTAATGGTTGAGGCATGATAGTTGATTGTGAACTTAGTGCTTCGCACACGGTTGAATTGAATATGCTAGAGAGAGGATTCAAGCTTTACATGCAAGGTGTTGGAGCGATCAAGATCAAGAGCGAGCCTTGGAGTGCAAAGAAGAGCTAAATTGAAAATCATTTTGTGTTTTTTGTTTTTGTATTTGTAGAAATTATGTAAGATTAATTTTAAAAGTGCTATAACTAGTATGAATCATTAATTGGCCACTTAGAATATCATCATAGGTTGGTTGGAACATGTTTAAACTAAGTTGAATTGAGTGAAACCAAACCACACTAAAATTGGCTTGTAGGATGATCAATAGGAGCTGCTTTTCTTAGTCGATCGTTTGGTGGATCAATTGGTTGACGAAACCATGGAAATGACCGGTTTGTCAATTAGTTCTTTAAAGGCAGTTTGACAATCATTTTTCTAGTTGTTGGACAACCTCTTTATATAGAGAGTTTAGGTATTTTAAGCTATGTTGATGATCTTCTTGAATACTGTTTGAACCTATTTCAGTGAGTGCTATTCACCTTTGGTGTGAGATATTAAAAGTTGATTAAAGAGCAATTAGTAGCCAATTAGAAGAGATTAAAACTTCCAAGTGCTCATTCTATTAATTCAACCTCTTTAAGTACTCCAAAGTGTCAATCTTAGGAACGAGAGAGGTTGGTTGACTTGTACTTATTTTAATGTCTTGTATCTTGCATTTGGGATTGAATTTTATTGTATTCCTTACTTAATAAAGTGAGGAGGGCCTCCATGGTGGATTTGGAGGAGCTGAGTGTGATTCTTCACTTGATGTGAAGAAGGCCTCCAACGTGAGCTAAAAAATGTGCTTATTCTGCTCTCACTAGGTAAGTGAGGAGGGTTTCTAGGTGTAAAGGATAGCGTAAGGGTTTCTCCACCAAGTGTAAAAGAGTGCTTGGATTATAGTGTATTTGGATTGATTTGAGGTAGATATAAGCACAGGTGCGCTGAAACACATTAGATTATGTGTCCTTTGTGGTTGTGATCTCATTTTCTTCTATTGCACATTTAATTTTTGTTTTTGCCTCTCTTTTGTGTACTAACATTCTATTAAGTACATTTTGCCATATATTAAGTATTTTAAAATTTTAAATTAGCAATTAGCTTCTATTCACTCTCTTCCAGATGCCACCTAATGCCCATACGATCCTACAAGGTACAATTTTTTTTGAAGCTTTTACGTGTCCTTTCACACCAATTTGTATTTCTTACAGTTGATGAGCTTTTAAATTTATTCAATGTGATGTACGTGTAAAGGTTTCATCTGTAATAGAATAACATTAAGTAAAAATATGACTAAAATACTTCTATCCCCCTTCCAGTGTCCTTATGACTTTCCCCTCCTTCCCTTGGTGCTTCACTTCCCTTAATGTTGCAAATGTAGATTATGGAGGAATAAAAGCTAGAGAAAGAAGGTCGAGAAGTGAGAAGGGAGGGAGAGAGGAGAGATGTGTCGTAGGAGGAGAAAGAGAGTGTTGAAGTTTAATATGGAAAATCTGATTTATTCATAGAAAAAATAATAGGACTTGCATGAGATCTTAATGGCCCAAGGAGCTAAGCATAATTTACCCTTATTCTTTTTCACATGTCTAAAAATGTCAATTTGTTGTTAGTAAATACCTATTGGCTATCCTATTGTTTATTGTTCTTCTAGAATATAGATGTAATAGTTCTTGGTATTTTTAATCTTTATTCGTATGATAATGAAAAATAATATGGAGCCCCCCAAACTAACCCCAAAGGTTCTAGGACCTTTGATTAGCTTTAGCTAATAATTGAGGGGATATTACAATATACTACCTCCTCTCAATCAGTAGATAAAGTCAATGCCTAAAAGCCTTAGAACTTTTGGAGACTAATTGTGAGGATTATGTAGCATTGTTTTAAGATAATACTTGATGTCATTTCAGGTTCTTGTTGACTGCAGTGGAGATGGACAGGAAAAGAATCCAGATACAGCATTCCTAAACAAGAAAACTGCGTTGTTGCAGCTTGTGGAAGAAACACTTGTTCCTAAAACTATTATCTTCTGCAACAAAGTCTGTCACTCCATCTTTATGATGGATTTATACTCTGGCAATCCATCATTATTATGGATTTCCTACTGTCTTCTTCATACTCTTTCTAATTTATGAATAAGTCTTTGGCTATTTGTATGCAGATTGACACATGCAGGAAGGTTGAGAATGCATTGAGGCGCTTTGATAGAAAAGAGGTTCGATTAAAAGCCTTGCCCTTCCATGCTGCCTTGACACAAGAACTAAGACTCTCGAACATGGAGGAATTCCTCAAATCTCAAACAAAAGAATCCATGTTTCTAATCTGTACTGATAGGTAAGATTTCAGATCACTACTTGACAGTGAAACTAAGAAAGATCATTAAGACTATTCATCTGCAATCCAAAACTTCTCACCAAATCTTTCTAACAGGGCATCAAGGGGAATTGACTTTCCAAATGTGGACCATGTGGTGCTCTTTGACTTCCCACGGGACCCGAGCGAGTATGTTCGGCGAGTAGGGAGGACCGCCCGCGGGGCGAGGCAAAGAGGAAAGGCGTTTGTGTTTGTGATTGGCAAACAGGTTTCCCTCGCCAAGAGGATCATTGAAAGGAACAAGAAGGGGCATCCGCTGCATGATGTACCAAATGCATATGAACTACAGAACTAAGTTTATTGCTTTTGTAAGGTAACAATTTACTGCAGCTTACATAGGTTTGTTATGCCTATCAAAAATTGCATTTCACACGGTTCAACATAGTTAAGTTCTAGTAAATGATGCAAAATCAATTGATACTCTGTTTTAAATTCTACAAATTAGATCAGTAACGTGGGAAACACATAATCGTTTAACGCAGAAGTGCTGGCAAGACTAATTCAGTGCCGAACTAGACACAAGTTGTTATTAGCTAATTGAAATCATTTGATGGGAAAATGTACAGTGTAGATTTATTCAAATTGTCAGGTTCTTACTAGTATTGGAAAGCATTTTACCAGAAAAAGTTCATGTTTTAGCATTAAGCTAACCAGAAGCAAGCGCTTCTATTTCTGGAGTCCTCTCATCAGCATTGTTCTACTTTCCTTTTTTGTGAGGCTTTAGTAATGTTTTTACCTCATTGATTTTCATGGACGTTCTGAAGCAGATGAAGCTGAGCGTTTTGCAGAAGCGCGCGAACCTCTTCATTTGCGGAGTCGATCATGCGCAGATCTTTGATCTCCTCATGCCACTTCTCCATATGCTCTCGATGAATCCTTCCGTTCATTCAGAGTGTCAGAAACAAGAAAAAGATCTCATCAGTTGGCAAACATCAAAGGGATCAAGGATTGCTTACGAAATCAAACGGTCCTCAAACTCCACGCTGAGATTCTTGAACAGCTGTTTCCCTGCTTCAAGCAGCTCTGAGACCTAATTTAAAAAATAAATCAAGATTGGAGTCCTTATATCAAAAAGGAAGGAAGAATTATCGCTTTACCCGCTGTGTGAAGCGCTCGATCTTCTCGCAGATGCATTGGATGTTGGACTCCATCTCCTCCGAGCACGCTGGCATCGCCTCCTCGCAAGCAGCAATCGCCATGGCTTCCTCGTCATCCATGACCTCTTCCACACCACCGTCGCTTTCACCTTCCTTTCCCTCCTGTCAACGTATTCATCGTTTCAAATACAAATCAGAAGCAAAAGCAGATCTAGATCTTTCAGAGCTACAAATTTCCGATCCTCACCAATGCTTTCACGCTCTTGTGCGAGATCTCCATTGCAGTAGCTCGATATCTCTTTTAACACATCCAATCGAGGTAAGAACAGATGCAAGATATGAAATCAGGATCAAATAACTGAGCTCCATGGCTTTCACCTCTAGATCTGAGTTGAACGGCCAGATCGCTTGTCGCAGATTGTAGATCTGGGCATGGATCGATAGTAATTCTGCGGAGAAAAATGCAATCAAGTTGAACTTTATGAAGAAAAAAAATCTTACTAGATCGAAACCCTCAGAGCCGGAAAACCCTCTCACCTTGCCTTCCCTCCTCCAAATCCGAAGCTTGGAAATTCAATTTATAGGCATTACCTGGTGCGCGGGAATTAAGTCCTCAGCCTACAAGGGTGTTTGGGTAAATGTCTTACAGGTCCCTCAGATTAAGGGGTAATATCACCCAAGTTTACGAAATAAAAAATATTTCTTCTAGGTCAGTTCTTAAGAGTTATTCTTTTAGGTTATTCTATTAAAAAATAAATTAAAAATTATAAAATTATTGTTTTGCCATTTTTTTTCTCTCACTGATCCTCAGCAAGCACATGCAGTGCAGTTAGGCTTTTCAATTGATCGGATTCGGGTCCGGTCAATTCTGACTCGAATTCGAATTTATATATATCAGATTGAGTTATGTATTGGATTGGGTCATAGTCGATCCAGATCCTCTTGAGTCGAAATTCAGGTTTTTTGGTTTAATTTATTTACGATAAAAGTAGTTATTTTTTAAGTATTTTTTATAATTAAATTTAAAATAATATTAAATTTATTAAAAAGATAACTTATTTTAATATAAAAATAAGTATTATAATTTATATACATATTGTGAAATATAAATTTATAAGAGTAAATTATGAAAATAGAAGCACTATAAATTATAATTTATTAATATAATTTGTAAGAATTTTTTATTAATTAATTAAAGTAGCACTCTTTATTTTAATTTTTTCTACAAAAAGATTATTAGCTACAATATATTTCTATATGAACTACAAATTAGATTACATAAATACATTGGATTTTAAACAGGTTGTGTCAATGGTGATCTATATCTGATCTATTTATTTGTAAATGGATTGGGTCAGTTTAGTTGATGTGTCAAAAAAAGAATTAATTTAGTGATTTAATCGGATCAAAATTCGGATCGGATTGGGTTATAATTCGATCTATTGACAGGCCTAATTACGGTAACTCATGCCAGTGCACAAAGCTGTGAGAAGAAACGCGTGGGATTATTGGCAGCCTTAGCCATTGTAGTCCGGCAAGCTAAGCGGAGATTTTTAAAAATTTATGGAAAGATTTCTATTTTGAAATTATTATAACACTAATTTTTTTTTTGTATATTATGATACATAAAAAATTTCTATTGATAATTTTCGTCAGTATTTAGGAAATATTTTATTTTAAATTTTAAAATTTTATTTTTATTCCTCTTTCTTTCCTTTCTTTTTGATGGTTGATTAGTTGTTGCGTTGGTGTTATGTATTCTAGATGTCATTTTTTGATTAATTATTTTATAATTTTATAAAAAATTATTTATGAATATTATTAAATTAAATAATTATTATTTTTAGATAATATGATATAATATTAAGATAATATTAAATTAAAAGTTGCGTAAATCTCTACTTTTAAATTCTGATTGGCAAAATTTTACTTCAACATTTTGAGTAGGCAGCACAAAACCCATGTGAGGGGTAATCAAATCCCCAACTAATCTTCTGTTCAGATTTACAGTACTGTATATTTACATCATGCCGTTATCCTTCGTCCTTTAATTACTCTTCACCGCTAAGGAGGAGAGAGAGAGAGAGAGAGAGAGAGAGAGAGAGAGAGAGAGAGAGAGAGTATCAGCAGGCGGCGGCGGCGGCGGCGGCGGCGGAGGCGGCCTACGTCTTCCTCCCTTCCTTTGCACGCTTTCCTTCTCACCTCCAACTGCGCCGGCGATGGCGTCTTCCTCGCCGGCGTTGATGATGGAGTACTGGGCTTTCCCGGAGCACTACACGGAGAGGCGGCAGCTTTTCCTCCGTAGCTACCACTTCTCCCGGAAGCCCACCGCGCTGGAGCAGCTCCGGCGCTCCGCCGTGCGCGTGCGCCGGCTTGTGTGGCTTCCCCTGCGGTCGGCGGGCCGACTCCCGCGCCTCCTCTGGGCCGGCCTGCGGGCGGGGCTGGCCGGCCGCCGGCGGAGGCCGCGGCACCGGTTCCTCCGCGTGACGGCCTGCCCTCCACGGCCGTGCTCCGGCGACCTCGACGGCGATGCAGATTGAGGTTGGATTAATGGTTACTTCTTTTTCTATTGCATTGAGACTGATGAAATTGGATGTGAAAAGCTTTTTTCTCAAAATTTTGTGATTTTTTATTATTTTTCTTATTTTCCTCAACACATCAAAAATTAAATTTAGGTTTAATTCATTAAATTATCTAATTAATTAATCTTTATTATAATTGATTAAATTCTAACTCATTTATAAGTTATGTATAGATCAATTTCTTGGAGTGCAATTTTTTTTTTTGTTAAATTGAGTTTTTTTCTTCCCATTTTGATGAGAATGAAAATGTAATTTTGTGGATGTTAATTATAATCATCTAATATCTTTGAGGTATTGTCAAATTTTGATTTGGGCTACTTATAACATTTATGACTGTGTTTTTGATTTATTTATCGTTGGTTTTATAATTTTGCTACGAAATATAGCAACTCGAGTCAACCAACTAGTTAAGTTTAGGATTGTTTCGGGGTTTTTCTTTGATGCCTCAACTAAGGATGACAAGGTTCGTCAACTTGAGCTAGGCAAGTTTTCTGTTCTTCCTTTTCTCTTCAAGAGTTCATGAGACTAAACTTCTCATTGATTTTTAATTTTCACTACAGGTCTTCCGCCTGCCCCTTCGAGATATTCTCTCCATCTGTGGATAATAGTCACAGTAGTAGAAGCGTAGCATTTGACTTTCATGTTACTTTTCTTAGAAGGCAATGGTTTCTTCATATGGATTGGCGAGAGTGCTTGTGTCGTTATTCTGGTCCAATTTCATGTATGCAACAACCTACCAGAAGATTGACATGGCCACTACCTGGTTGTTTTCTAATCTTTTTAGACACATACGCTTAATTCTATAAGATGACCCTTTTTTATGAATAATCAAATGAGTAGCTCCTAAAGTTCAACGATACTTTCATGATTTTTTTTTTTTTTTTTTGAGGATTTCTTTGTTGAGGATCACCAATCTTCGGGGTTTAAATCCTCAAGTTCTTCATTGGAGCCAAGCCGTGAATCAAACATTGATGGTGCATTCTATACAGAGAAGTTCCAATCTTTGTCCTATCAATTTTTTTTGAGAACACGTTTCTTTAACTAAGATTCCTTCTTCTTCCTTTTCCCCGACAAATTCGATATAATTTGATCTAGTCATTAGTTAGATTAAAAGCTTTTTCATCCAATTTTTCCTGTTGTAGCCTATCTTATGCTAGACCTTGTTGTAGCAAGAAATCACACTTTTATAAAAAAAAAAATATTAATTTTATAACTATGTTATAAGTATATTCTATAGCACAATTATTTTATCAAATACCACAAAATTATTATTTATTAGGTACAATTATATACGTTCTACTCTGTAAGATTATATTTACATATTAACCATTCTTTAAAAATCACTTACATTAGTTCTTCTCGTAATCGTAAATATTAAATAAGTATCGTTCAAGTTAACATCCATTAAGAATAAACGAAATCTGGATGAATATCTATAAACTGTGATCAGCTTAGTGTCATTTCACAAGTACTCTGTTAGTTATCGTTGTCAACAACTGGGTGCTACGATTTATCACCACTAATTACTACTATGCTGTTTGAGTTAATTATGATTTAATTATGATAATATTGATAGAATATTATTTTTGTAATATTAAAAATTTAGAAGATAGTAAATAAATTTTAAAATTATAGTTAATGCGTAAATTAAATTTATTTATTTATTTATTTATTTATTTATTATCAAATATTATTGGCATTGTAGAGTTCATTTATTTATTTTCAATTATTTGAAACTTCGTATTTAAGAATTTGGGGAAGTCAATGGTCAAACGCTTGGAAGTTTGGGGAAAAGGGCTGGACAATCTCAATGCGTGACTTCTTCTTCTTCTTCCTCCGCTCCACCGTTGAAATTCCACCGTTAATTTGAAACTCTGCGGTTTTGCGTCGTGTGCCCGCACATGTTTCAAAGAGAGATAAATAAAAATATTTTTAAAAATTAGTTAATTATTTATTCGGTAAATTACACTTGAATCTTTGAGTTTAAAACATCATACTTCTATATTTTTAAAATTATAACATCAGTATTCCTAAAATTTTAATAAATTATAAAATAGTTTTTTTTTTATTTTTTTATTATTAAAATTCTTTTAAAATTACCATTGTATCCCCTTCTCTCTCTCTCTCCTCCCCTCCCTCTCTGTCCTGTCGATCCCTGCGCGGGCGAAGTCCCGCGGCCGTCGGTAGGTCACACTTCCCGCACGAGACCGCAGGGACGGTCGCAACCGGCAGCCCTCGTGCGCGTCGAGTTAAGCCGCGGGGACGACCGCATCCCCGCCAACAGGGCTCGCGCGAGCCGAGTCAAGCTGCGAGGACGGCTACAGCCCCTGCCAGCAGGGCTACGGCGGCCCCTGGCTTAGCGCGGGCTGCTGATTGTGACCATCCCCGCTGCTTCGCTTGGAGCTCGAGACCCGCTTCGCTTGGTGGCAGCTCAGTCTCGCGCGTTCAAGCGGATTAGGAAAAGAGAGGGAGAGAGGTATAATGGTAATTTTAAAAAAAATTTAATAATAAAAAATAAAAAAGCTCATTTGATAAATTTATAAAAAACTCAGAAACTCCGATGTTATAATTTAAAAAATGTGAACCTGTGCATTATTAAGCTTTAAACTCAAGGATCTAAATATAATTTATCTTTTTTTATTTAAATTCGAGCCAAACTAGACACAAACATAGTTAGTTCGTATAGATCAACTTAACATCAAATTGAGCTAACTCGAATTTTAATCGAACAAATTCAAATTTCTCAAAAACTTTAAAATTATTTAAAACAAAAACCTTAATCACTCTTTATTCTAATTAGAATAAGAACATAAAGTTCAATTACACTGGCTCAAATCCCAAAATAAAATTTATTTAATTTATTTTTATTGAAATTTATTCGACGCATATTCAAATAATTGTATTATACATATACTAATGAAAAAATTATATTATTTATATTTAAAAATATAAAAATAATCTGAGCACAATCAATACCAATCTAATCCTTCATGCTTAAATTCAACTCGATAAAACTATTAGCTGTAAATATAACTCATGGCTCAAGCTAAATTGGAACTTAATATCAATCTAGACATCAAATAATTATCGATTAACATGCCAAACTCTCACTAAATGATAGCCCTTGACACGATTATTTCAAATTGAAATTTTCTATTTCAAAGTTAACTGGCTACTCAATTAATCAAATTATTTTTACATTATACTTTTCGAGGAACGTGCTCACAGAAAAAAATCAACTACTTCAAGATCCACTAAAATACACCAAAGAGTAAAACTTCTACATCTGTGTCGATGCCTTGAGCAATCCGAAGATCAACTCCTTAACGTTAAACCTTACAGAATTTATTTATATATTTATCTCAACGATATTTAGATAAATCGAAAGTCTCCTTTGCCGATAACAAACAAAGATTTTGATCAAAAGCACTCGTGAAAAATTTACGTCGAATGTGATGTTAGGAGAAGAAACAATTCCTAGCCACAGAAGGGTACTTTTCTCCACCAAGACTTACAATGGGTCAAACTTTGCTTAGTCCTGTTAACTACTAAAATTTCTTTTTTTTTTGATAGATATGAAGAATTATATGAAGGAAATAAGATATTATTTTGATACCTTTGTAGTTATGAATATATTGTTCATTATTTTTTTTAGATATGAAAAAATTGATTATTATCTATAATTCATGTCATAAATATTTATTAGAGAATAACAGTAACAAAGTAGGAATTGTTCATCTTAGAAGTAACATCTACGGTTTAGACCTTACACGTGTCCTGAAGAACGAGTTAGCTATCGCGGAAGGCTGGCAATTTAACTTGAAAACTTAAATTTAATCGTATTTTATTTGATTCAAAATTTGATTGTAATGAAATAAGTTTAGGTCAAATTAAACAATTCATATCCGATCTATTTTCTTTGAACTATTACCCGTACCAGCTCCCTACCTACTTCTGACTCACCCTATCCCGCACCGGTTCAAAAATGACTCAATTTTCATGACTTGAAGTCAACTCGATCGTAATGGAATGAATTCAAATTATAATTCACTCGATATACATATAATAGAACATATTAAATATTTTTTATTGTATAATCCTAAGCAAGAAAACAAATTTCACAGAACTAACGTCGCAATACTACAGGTATGGTACCCACTCTCATAACTACAGACAAGCATCATTCTTTTACACAAATATAAGTACTATATCTCTACCACCCACCAAGGCATACAATCCAAACCATAGATCATCAAGACCGCCAAACACACTCGAGAAAGAAGTCCCCACTTCCACGCTAGAATGACCCTTCACGTCACCTTGTAATCGCCTCGTGTGATCTCTCAATCATCTCGTGACTTCCACTAGCCCTGCAACAAACACACATCTAATGAAGCTCTTTAAGCCTCCTAAGTGTACTACGGTAGAATACACTATATATAATGCACGAAAATTAATCATGCATCAATCATGACCTATTTTTTGTAAGGTAAATCGCTCGAATGATGAGAAAGTGGCTTCCATATTAACAACACAGTTTTGTCTCTCTCCTTGTTCATGCAAACAAAAGAGGGCCTTGATGCAAATAAAAAACCATCTTGATGTAGGATGAATATAGAGAATGGAAAGAAGTAGAGAAGAGGAAGAGAAAAAAACCACTTTCTTTGCAACTTTACATCAGTTTTTCTTCTTTTTCTCACCCAATGTCTCCTCGGTGTAGGAATAGAACAGCCTTCAAGAGAGAAAAAGGTAAAGCTGCAACTGAAAAACTATCTACAAAACTTTCCTTTTCATTTAAAAGGTAAAGTTGCAAAAAATATGCTTGTCCTTTTTCTTTAAGTAGTTTAATTTAATGTTATCTTGATACCATATTATGTAATTTAAAAATTATAATATCTAGATGTCATTTTTTGAGTAATAATTTTATAATTTTTTAGAAAAAAAATTATATATGTAATTAAACTAAACAATTATCTTTTCTAAATAACATGAAGTAATACCAAGATAACATTAAACCAAACATCCCCTTAATGCATACAAAGGATGGAGAACTTGTTTTTTAGTTCAGTTATGATAACAGGTAAGCATCTTAATAACCAAATAATTTTATGATGTACTATAGAAAGGTGGAAGAAGAAATAAAGGGGATGGAAAAAAAAACAAGAAGACAAGAAAGAAACGGAAGAAGAATAAAAAGAACAATGAAAGAAAAAGTACGGTAAAATTTTCTTTGTTTTCCTAAAGTTAAAAGATACAAAGAAGTCAGGCAATTTATAAAGATAAACTAAAATAGAGAAAAGGGAAACTTATAAAAAAATAAAAAGGAAAAAGAAAGAAAAGCAAATACTTTCTGATGGAGAAATTCGTTCGGATGAAATTGTGTTAGCTTATAGGAAATCGTCAAGCCGTGTAGCCTTATAGGAAAGAAACTAAAAGAAAACCGAGAGAGAACAAATAAGAAGGAACATGAGGTTTATGTGATTTAGAGAGATCCCTTATGTCCACAGGCCAAACCGAATAAAATTCCACTAGTAAGATTGGGCTTGCCGAAGGAGAGTACATTTATGGAATTCAAGAAAGGGTGCAAGAATCAAGAGAGCTTCTAAATGGTACAGGAGCTAAGTCCATCTCGAATCCATTAGAGCAAATCCCTCCTCGAGGCGTGGAAATCCTTTATTTATAGTTCAGCCTGACAATTGAGCAGACAAAGGTTTACAAACATAACTACCAGTCAAAACTCTTGTAAGGATCACTGGAAGACTTCCACGTGCTTTCATGGTTTTTTTCAGGTTGTTAAGCAACTGGAGCAAATGGTATAACTGACTGTTAAGAAGACAATATAATTACATTAGTTTTGAGTGTAACTTGTTTATTAGGACATTTTGTGGTTGTGCCAATGATAAATAACCATTGCATGAGCATACTGAGAAGAAGTGGTTATTATGGAACAGTTGACGTGGCAGCTGTTTAAACTGCTAAGGCCAACTAAAGAACAAGTTTGTACTTAACAAAATGAAGAGCCTCTAGCAAAGGTTACAGTTTGCAACTTCAGTGTTCTTGGAAATACACAAAGCAAGGTTTAGACAAGAGCAGGATCCAACTCCGGGTGTAACATAGTTTGAACTAGTAAGCAGAAAACAAACTATGGGGCAAAGCTATATGAGAACATAAATAGAAAAAGAAACTATGTTGGTGGAAGGTCTTGATCTACTTGGAGTTATGCTATTAAATTTAAGGCAATCCCAGTCACATTGCTAGTCCACATGGTTGTGGGATACAACTTAGTTTGGCCAAGGTCAGTTGGGTTTAGTGATATGTCCAGTCCAGCGTGGTTCCATTTAGTTCACAGTAAAGACATGGGGATGTTGAGATCAACGGACGTCACTCCGCGTAAAAACTTGCTAAAATGACAAAAATCATAAAATCAAAATATACCAGATAATAAATAGAAAATAAGTAAACCAAACCAAGTTTAGTTCAAATGTTGCACGAATAAGTCAATTAGTTGACTTCTTCATTGCGCTTAAAATAGTTGCATGTATCCGTCTGCGGTCTACCATCAAGTTGAAGTAAAGCATAAGGTTACTTGTCATAAAAAAAAATGCATATACTCTAAGTAATAAGACCATCACAAAACTTCAGCTTCTTTTTTAAAATTCTGTTTATATCTAAAGAACAAATATCTGACCACAAAAGGAAGAAACGCAATCCTATAGTTCGTAGCTCACAAAGTATGGAAATCATTTGTCGTGCTGATGATATGCCTTGTTTCAACTTCCAAATATCAGCTAAAATTGGAATCCTACACTAATTCCCAAGGAAGCACAGATATTTTTGAAAGGCGGCAATATCCATATAGCACTTATATGCAAGTGAGAATCCCGTCGTGTAAAAACTAAGAGCTCTTTTAACCTCTCACATGTACATTTGTTGATTCATCTTAATATATGCAATGTGTATGAAAAATATTTACATCAAGTGAGGGGGGCGTTGATAACTGAATCACACTCTACCAAATGAACTACAACTAAAAATACATTAATTGAATGTGATGGGAATCAAACCAGCTCTACTTCTTTTCAGTAGATCAAGTTGACAAGATTTACATACTAACAAGTATATATTTTATAAATTATACGTTGTATCAGTTTTGTACCCATATCCTATATTTTAAAGATTTGTTGTAACCATATAAGCCATCTAAAAGAACAATGACAACACACAGACTTAGACAAACAAAAGTTGTGATCAGGTGCATGGATTTCCCTCTCCATTCAATTTTGCATAAAGCACTATTCTTTGCAAACACATCAATTTTGGTCTTACCCTCCCTCTGTTTAAATTCTAGACAAGGATTCATTCACATTTACGTAGAGCAACCTAAAGAATGACAGAACTAAACCGTCTTCAATATCTCCCACATCATATTGAATATACTTTCTAATCAAACTGTAGTGCCATGAGAAGTTCACAAACTCATACAAATCGAAGGAAAAGCACAGAACAACCAACGCCTTGTTACAGTTTCAAAATCCAATTTTTGCATCAACTCTTTCAAGCATAACAAAAGGCATGCTACAAGAATGCTCATGAAAACAAATCACATTCATCAAATTGCATCAGCATATAGAACCGGATAAGGCTGAATCATCTTCAAAACCCCAACTCACCGAAATCCGCCGAGAGACCGAAACCCTAGACGATGAATGCAAATCTGAGCAAAGGACAGTGACAAACCATTACGTGGGGCATTCTTCTGAGTCCGATCAGGATCACCGGAACGCCTTCAGTTGATGTCGGAGTCGTCGAAGTCGTCCTCGAAGGAGTTGAAGAAGTCCGCATCAGCCACGGGCTTGTCGAACTCGAGGATCGAGGCGGCGTCGTTGTCGTCCAGCTCCATCGCTAATGCAAGCGCCGATGAGGGGTCCTCCATCTCCTCGCCTTCACGCCGGGGATGCCGCACGCCGACCTTGAACAGAAGAATAATATCGGAAAAGGGGGAAGAGGACGATGAGCTCTGATAAATTGCATATAGATAACATTTTAAATTCAAATTGCAAACATTTTACAAATAATATATATATATATATAAATCAAATTACTACTATAACAACAATAACCGAAACTTAATCCCACTGGGTGGAATTAGCTACATAAATCTTTTATTTTTATTACATTCTATCAATTAATAAATTCTTATCTAAATCTAAGTAACTAAGATCATTTATTATAATTTCTTATCATGTCTTTTTTGATCTTCATCTTTCCATTTGCACATAGTAAGATTCAATAATTTAATTTTTCTAACTGGTATTTCAATCTGTCTGTAATTTATATGTCCAAATCATCTAAGTTGACTTTTTTTAAGTTTATCCTCAATTGATGTAACACAAACTTTCTTTTGAATATACATACTTATTTCTCATTCTATACTTTCGTGTATATCCATATATCGACTTTAGTATTCTCAATTCTGTAATATTTATTTTATTTGTATATTTTCTATTTGCATGTCAGCATTCAACATTATATAACATCGCTGATTTTACTATAATTTCATAAAATTTAAGCTTAGGTCTGGATGAAATTTTTTTATCGCACAACACATTACAAGTATTTCTCTATTTTACATATTCTGCTTGAATCCTGCTAATAACGTCATTATTTATTTTATCATCATTTTATATGATTGATCCAAGGTATCTAAAGCGCACATTTTTCTTGACAATTTGATCATCAATTATCACATTACCAATATAAGTGTTTCTTTTTTAACAAAAAAAAAAACCTTAAGGCACAACATAATCGCATCAATTTTGATTCAAATAAAAGTGTCAATTTTCTTGCAAGTTTCAAGTTTGGAACAAACGTACCACCGCACCACAAATCTCGCAAAAAAAATGATTTAAAGCAATTCGATAATTTTCAAGTCACAGCTCCTACATTTGATCATTTGCTAGTTTATTAGATGTGCTGAATTTATCTTATTTTTAAATTATAATATTTTAACTCGGTTTGTTCTATAAATAAGAGTGATAATGATCCGAGTTTGAGCAGAGCCAAACACGGCTCAAGCTAGACTTATCTTAAATCGATTGGAGTTTAAGTTAGCTTGTTTCAACTTCAAATTTTTTCAAATCTTAAGTTAGCTAACTCAAGTTCTCTGAAGATTTGATTTTTTTAAAAAAAAAAATTGCCAATTCTAGAATTTAATATTGAATCACAGATATACTAACCACAACTAATACATACTTATGTATAAATGATTAAATACAATATTTATATTTTTAAAAATAAATATTATATCAAATCAATCTAATCTAATCATAGCTCGTGATTCAGCTCAATAAACATGAGCGAAGCAAGAGTCTAATTAAATATCAATTTGAATATCAACTGAGTTTGAATTTTTGAGCCAAGCACGAATCTGGTCGGCAATTCGCTCAAAATAGATTGTGCAATGAAACATATTGGCTTTAGCTCATTTTCATCGACTTCTTGTCATTTCTACATGTAGAGCTCGTTTGGTTCGGAGTTTTTTCACCTCAACTCAAATTTTAAATGTAAAAATCAAATTTATTTCACATCCAACATAAATGTGAATATTAGAACTAACTTTATTTTATATTTTACACACTTCTTAATATTAAATTAATTTTTTTTCTCATTAAATTTATAAAAAAAAATATTTTTTTTATCCAAAATTTAACACTCGAACCAAACTGAACCGTAATGTGTGCATAAAGTAAATTATACAATAGTAATTCAATTTTTTTTTGACAAAACAATTCAAAATTTTTATTCAGTGGATAAACAAAACTTTAATCAATTGCATAATATTTTGCTCAGTAGTTCTAAATTTTTTTTTAAAATTATGTAGCATTGCTCAATTATTTTTTTTTCTCGTGCTAACTTCTGTCTCTCCTCTTTTATTATATTTACATCAAGAAACACTTTATATTTAAAAAAAAAATCTAAAAATATTCTCCTCATTAGATAAAAGCTCTTTATTGCTAGATGCTTTGTCGATGCCGATGCGCTCACCACTATTATTATGACCACCATCACCTCTTTGAATTTTGCATATAATGATTCTCCCGTACGTCTGTACTTTCAATACTATGTAATGGAGAATCATCCCCGGTAAAACAAATATGATACAGACCTTTACATTTACGTAGTTTCTTATCACTGAAAACAGAACACGAGTCTTGAATTATAAGCCTTTTTTTCTCAAAACTTGGCACTCATTCTCCTGACTCACATCATGAAATTCTTTCAACCCAGCCTGAATTTAACTCGAGTAAGTTTGTTGTCCAGCCAAACTCAAATTCAACCCATCTAACACAAAGACGTGTTGTAGGATAAAATATTTGTAAAATTTAATTTTGATTAACTCAAATCAAACGTGATCATGCGCTATTATTAACTACAAACCAACAAATCCACAAATATCCCAAATAACAATTTTGGATTAAAAAAAAATCATCAAAAAAATTGGAAAAAAAATTCAATTATAGCAGGTAAAATCTTCCATCAGTCAACCAATTTAAAAATAAATTAGCAAATAGGCAAAGCTACATGAAAATAAAGTAAAAAAATACAAACTAATTGATTAAAAAAGGAAATAAATCAAATAAATGTTATCATGCCCAATATATCATACTAAAAAATTTACTGAATGATTCAAAACAAAATACAAAAAATGCACAATCCCGGACCAGAAAAGCTGAAGACTTGCAGAACTCTTTGATTTGTGTTATCAAAATAACAATAAATAAATAAAAAAAACATAAAATAAACAAAGAAATTTAATACTTGCCACATGATAAGAAAAATATGAACGTCAAAAAGTGGCAAAATTATAATTTATCAATAATTCTTCAAAAAAAAAAAAATCTTCAGAACAAAACTTCCTTAGCTGTTTGAGCACTTGCTGGTACTCCAGTTCTTCACATCATTCAGAAGAGTGCAAGGAACTGAGTCGTCTCTCTACAGTTTAACTCCAGAGTGAATAGCAACCACTCCCCCAACAAGGTTTTCATACTCAACCTTCTCAAATCCGGTGTCGGCCATCATTTGAGCAAAAGTCTCCTGTATAACCAAGAAGCGAGTTACGGTTCTACCAGAAACTTAATTGTAACAATCAGAAGGACAAAAGCTATCGTGTGCTTCATAGTCTCAATTAAGGCTTAAACACGATCTTAATTTTCAAGGTTTAATGAAGGGTGCACGTGTGAAAGCTGTGTCGTCAAAGAAATCACTTTCTTGTGTAATTAAAAGCTAATGTTAGGATAGTTTCGTGGTTCACTATCTTATGCTGTTGTGCAGTTAAAAGTTTAAAATTTGTATTTGGTAAAACAAAAGTGAAAAAGATTTAGCTTCCAAGAATCCAAAAAGCAACTACGGCACAATGTCGAAAAAATTAGCTTTTATAACCAACTGCCTTAGTCCAAAAATTTTGATGCCATGTTCTTGAGTTATGACAAATGTATAATTAAAAACATATATACATATCATTAGATATATATAATTATTATATACATATATAACTACTAATTATATAAATACATAGCTTGTAATCATAGTATTTATTATAATTATCGTACAATTAAAAAATATATATACAATTTCAAAAATGCATCTAATTAATGTATACAAATAGAGAAGGACATACCAGATGAGTTAAGATGACTAAAAAGAAGCATCTCTAAAGGAGAATAATTACTTGAATTACAATGAGAAAAATGATGAAATAAGACTTTATCTTATGAATCTGCATATAAAAAGATAAGCAAACTCACTAATAATAAATTAAGTGTGATAAAAATGAATTCAGAATAATGATTCAATATATTATGAAAAATATAGAATCTACTAAAAGTAGATATAGAACTTAAATTGGGAGGTTTGACATGCATAGCAAAGAGTGGAAGGTGCACACTATAATGGAGAGGAAACTCACACTAAAAGCAATAAGAGGGTATTTGATTCAATATTATTTTAGTGTTACGTCATATTATGTAAATGTCCTAATATCAAAATATCATTATTTAAATGACAAATTCATAAGTTTTTATAAGATTATCTAAACATGTCATCAAACCAAATAATTAATTTCTCTAGATAATATGACATAACATTAAAATAGCATTGAACCAAAGGCCTCCTAAGATGAAAAATAGGCTAAAGTAACTTGATTAATGGTAGACCAAAATATGATAATGTAAACACAAACATGATTCTCTATTTAAAAAAAAACCGTGAAGTTGGACCTAAATAACTGGGATACTACTGACGATGATTTATAAGAGTGTTAGCTTAAAAGAACCAAGAATGGCATTGGGAATGTAAAGAGGAAAAAGATCAAAAATTAAACTGATATCATGGAGGAACAGCTCAAGCACACCTGGTTAGGGAACCTGCGGATACTTTCAACCAGATATTGGTAAGACTCTCGATCACCAGCCACTAACTCTCCCATAGCTGGAATTACTGCAAATGAATAGTAGTCATAGCTGCAAAAGAGATCAAATTTCATAACAGTAAGCTCAAGTCAGCTGCAGAAGTCGCAAACCCTGCTACAGGTACAGATGTGACGTTATATTTACTAACTGAAGTAGATAGCTAGTTTAGATAGATTTATGATCTTTCTTTGTTAAAAAGACAAACATATAACTGATCTATCTAGCTCAACAGAGGGAGAGATATTACTTGGCAGATAGGAAGCATATGTCCATTAGATTTTGCTATGGAAGACTGCCATCATCATCTTATTCCAGATACTAGAAATTAATTTTATAAGTACCATTTAGCTGTCCATCTTTTGCTACTCTGAGGACAGTGCAACTCACGATGATTGTGATAAGATTTATGACAATAGTAGGGTGAAATACAATCTCAAATGACACCACATAAGAGAAATTACAGAGCTAGTTTTTGGAAAAGTGTGTGGAAATAAGACTCTTCTTATAAGGATCTTGTACAACTAGATGAGAAAACACAATGGACTACAACCTACAAAACATTGTCGTGAGAACACCCTCTCAAGAACCATGATTACCAAAAGCCAAGCAATTAGCTGCGTTAAAGGGTCCTTTGAGTTTTCCTCATTGAGAACTTACGAGCTCTAGGCAGCTAGAACTTACAGATCAGCCAGACAGTGAAGAGGACTGTTATTTGAAAGTGTTCAAGATGAAACCGAATTGATGAGATAGGTAGCTTTAAGTACACCTCTCACAAAAATGTTTAGGAACATTATTTTGAAATAGAACAGGTGACATTAAATAAATATTTGTTTTATGTACAAGTGTCCTATTTTGTTGAGGTATATCAATACAAGACGATCCATGAAGTATACACTCATTAAAAGAAAGTGTTTGAATTGTAGTTAAAATATCTCCAAAAAGATTGATAAAGTATACACTTGTTGAAAAAAAAATGTTCTGGAGAGTAGTTAAAATATCTGTCATCATCAAGTCCAACACTACTGATGTCCAGAACTGTGTGGCTACCATTTTATGAAATGTTTGAAAGTCTTGATTGACTTTAATTTCTCTATTTGGAGGTGTTTCAAAACAATAACCTCCAGTAAGATTAGGGATTGTAGAGGGGCCACACATATTAGAATGGAACAGGAAAAAGATATAGCTGAAATTCTATTGCTAATAGGAATGACATTAAGTGATGTTTATAGAGTTAACATGTTTCACAACGGACGAAAGTAAACTGATATTTTTAAATTGGAAAAGGACTATAGTTTTTAGCAAAGAAGAAGAAGGATGTCTTCCATCAAGAAACAAAGAAGGATGCCAAAGTCAGAAGTGACGCAACCATGTTTGAGAAGTATTAGAAAATTGAATCTCTCAGAAGAGCACATTTGGTACCTTGAGAAGAAGATATGAATGTTAAAATCTAGCTATAATGACAGGAGAGAAATGTTATTTCGCAATTCAACTCTTTGGTGAGTTGATGGAAAGTCAAAAGACTATCAGATAATTTAGACATATGAATTGATATTTTTGAGGAGATGAACTAAGATGGGTTTTTCCTTGTCACAATAGGGATAAGTTGGCCATCAGCAACATTGATTTTCTTATTCCCAGAAACTGGCTTATAGGTTTCAAACTAGTGATATTAGGAGTAATATGGTTTGTAGCTCTTGAATCTATTACACCGAAACCAATAAAAATTGTATCGCAGCAGTTGGATAAAACATTTACCTGATTGAGCTAGTAAGCATTAACCAGATTGGAGAGAGTTTCAAAAACCGATTACCTTTTCAACGCCTTTTCACTAAAGGTATTAAAATCAGGGCTACTAAAGTCAGTTTTTCTTCAGCTCTTTATTCCTTTCTGGTGAAGTTAGCTTGAGCCCTTCATTGCTGTCCCTGGAAACCACCATTCCAAGCCAGCAGTAGTGAATTCCCATGTAGCTTGAAGGAATTCTCCGAGTATGCTTTGGGTTTTTACAGTAGGTACACTACAGATTGTCACAATTTGAGGCATTTGAGAACACAGTTTTGATTTTTTACAAAGTTGATCCAGAATTTTCTTGTCTACCTACTCAATCTCCTACTTTAGTTGAGAGCATAACTGAACCAACAGTTGATGGGGATTCTAGTAGTACTCTCCTCCTTTCAAGGTCTTCACTAAATATGAACTTGGGTAACTTTTGCCATCATGTCGATAGGAGGAAAGCAATCTCTGCAGCTCATTACTTGAAAAGTTTGACAAAGAACCAAGTGGTGTTGCAGAAACTGGATGGAAGAGGCTAGAAATTAAGGTTTAACAATAAAGGTTGGTGGCGACGAAGACTGTTGCAGAGATATGTGGCTCTGATGCCATGAAGAAATTTATATTCGTCCTCCTCAGTTTTCTATGATGCAATACAACATTACAAATCTAATGAAAACTAGACAGAATCAACAAATCAAGAAAGATACTAATGAGCCTTTACAAGAAGGAAAATAGGGATTCATAGCCAAATAAGCACAGGACACAGCTGAATATTATAGCTGTAAGATTATTCAATGGAACCTTGCAGCAGTACAATTTCATGCAGAAATTTTAGGGATGTGATATCTTCTTTGATAACATATAGCAATACTTGAGCCATTCATTTAGTCAAATTTCAAATGTGTTTATTAGAGACCAAATGGCTTAAAAAAATATCAATTCAATGAATTTCTGGAAGATTAATAGAAATAAGGTTATTAGCCATGAAAACTCAAAACCAAAATATTTGGAAAACTAAGTGATTATGGAAAAGTAGGCAGAGACCCTTATCTTTCTCTTTGTACATATAAAACTGTTTAGAGAAAAGTATCATTGAGTACAAGCCAAGAAAATCTCACATTTGTTTGAAAAGGGGAGCTTCCACATGACTTAACTCCAAGCAAAGAAACCTGCCTCCTCGCTTTAAAACCCTAAGAATTTCAAATATCCAAATCCGAAACAAAAACAAGTGAGTTATGAGATGACCAAAAAACACCTTTCCAACTACACATGTTCCAAAACATTTTGATCTTTCATTCCTACAGCTGTGACGTGATGCATAACTGCAAGTTTGTTGTTAGCCAATATGCTAGAATACTGACATGAAACCTTAAGAGTGAGGTAAGAGCTACTTAAAAACACAAGTAACCAATTGCTTTAGAGAGAATCAGGTTATTGGCTTAATTCAGCCTCCAATTTAGAGCCAAATTGAGGCTCATAATAAAAAAACCCAGATCACCTTTCTCTTCAAGCAAGTTTTTTCTTCTTTCTTAAGCCTTAACAGTCCAATCTCAAAAGACTTTAATCTAAGCTGGAAATATTAAGCCAGGATCAATTTAGTGCTCTTATAACTAACCAGACAGTGAGGCCTATAATTTCACCTGTAGGCTTCAGCAAGTGCCTTCTCCATATGTGTTACATTTCTAATCCCAAAGGCAATGGTGTATCCATCCATTGACAAGTCATTAAAACTTAAAGCTTCTGCATCTCCTTCAATCCAAACAAGATTCTGCTCATCACCAAGTCCTACGTGTCACAGGATATAATAGTATCAGAAAAAAAAAATAAAGGGCTTTACATTAACATCAGCCGCAAAATATCATGAAAGTCATATCATGCACCTTTCTTGATGGCACGATTCTTCCCTACACTTAACATGTTTGGGTTGATATCACATACATAAATTTGTGTTTCACCAAAGCCATCAAGAACCCCTTGAACATCTCTATATCTAACACTTTTTATACTTTCCAGAATACGAAATGCTACATCACCTGCAGACATACAAGCACTATATCAAGAATCATTGTTTGAATTACCTACTCTGAATATCATTTGTAAATAGAAAATAATAAAAGCAGAGTTCTTACTAGAACACACCAGACTACCTGGCTATACAGTAATATGCATAAAAAACTACAGTAACTAAGGAACTAAATAACAAAGCATATTCAAGACTTGTAAGTGTGATGTAATATATGTGAAGTTCTCAGGGTAAAACATATAAGGATGAAGATATTTATTCAAAACTTGCGTCATTTCTGTTTTTCAAGCTATCAGCCAGCATACAGATGCATGGAACAAAAAAAGAACAGGATAGCTCATGCATGCACCATTAGTTCTTCGTGATTGTTTAATAAAAAGGATGGTCCAAATATTGAACATTATATGCCTGAATAAGAAAATGTATTGACTCAATAGATATTATCTGGCGTCCTATTTATCTTCCACACTAGACTGTGCATCCAAATGCATGAGTCAATAATGGGTAATATGAAATCCATAAATCTGAACAGGCCAGACTCTGAATTTTGAAGTTGCCGTAAAACTGATGGAATTCCTATTCAATTAGAATTAGTAGTCTCCCAGGAGGTCATCAGAATGATGGTGGCCACAGACAATGACCAACTACTACATTCTAGAGTTATTCGTACAGGCTGCAAAAGTAAAAAAAAGAAGAACACTTATGATAAAAAGAAAATCGAGGAATAGTGACAAACAAATAGAGGTATTAAGATGATACAAGAATGACACTATTGAGCTAAAACACCATCATAACTTATCTTTTACATTGTGCAATTTCAGACGAAAAGTAAGTCATCTGGTTGTGCATTAAAATGACAGGGATGGCATAAGGAAACAATTGACTCATTTAAAACTTTGGTAATTCCATTACCTGTCCCACCAGCTACATCAAGATGCTTCATTCCAGGAAAAGGATGTAGTTTTGAAACCAACCTGAAAAGTTATTTGGCAAGTATGTGACATACAAGAAATCCCATAGACTAACCCTATTTAATTTTTGCTTCAATCAAATCTAACCTGTGCTTCCATAACCTGTGCAATCCACCACTCATCAGATCATTCATAATGTCATAACTTGAAGCAACACTGCTGAAGACATTACCAACTAGTTTACTTTTTTCTTCTTCCCTGACTTCTTTAAATCCTGCAGGTTAAGTTAAAGTTATAGTCACTTATTACAACAAAAACAAGTTTGTTGCTGTTGGATTAAAATGATACTCCACAGTCATCACACCACTTAGCCATGAGCAAACTACAATAAGTAAAGCAAGGCTGATTTTCCTTGCCAACAAATGCAGTGAATATACCTCATTCAATATATCAATATATATCTCTAACAAGTCTTAGCACTATGTTAATAGAAAGAAAAGTACCATCTTTGGAGCATCTTTTCTGTCTGAAGTAGGAGGAATACAATCAGAGCATAAAGTTAGTACAAGTAGGCTTAACCATCTATTTCAATCTTTTATTGAGAAACCTTTCTAAAGCAAGACAATTTTGTCCCTATTTGTGGTGGCTTTTAATAGTTGTACATCCATTATGGCTTCATCTATCTGAATTGTACTCCCGCAAATGATTTGAGATCCCTTAATTTCCCACACCCTCATGCCACCACAGTGGTCCTGCTTCAAGAGGTATAAACAATTTGAAGAGAAAATGTGCTAACCATGAATCCATGACTCATTGATATGGAAATACCCAGTCCACACAGTCTATTTGCCATGCTAGCTCATTTGTGTGTTGTAGATACATCTCTGACAATATGCAAAGTCCACATAACCATGTCCATTTAGGATTTGTTAATTTAGCTCAAAGATTGAAGATAAATCAAAAGACGAATCAAATTTTGGATCGAGTCAAGATCAATTTGATCCAAACCAACAATTCATATTTCTGGCTCGATCTTTTTTTGATTCTGATCTCGAACTAACATAGGATCAAATCGATTTTTTTTAAAAATAATCATAAAGAATATATATTATGAAATTTGATTGTAGTTCTCTGAATGGATTTTTTTTTTAAAAAATAATCATAAAGAATATATACTATGAAATTTGATTGTAGTGCTCTGAATGGATTTTTTTTTTTTAAATTATGATGTATTTAGTCCCACATCATGAGCCCAACATGGTTGCAGGGAAATTCTTCTTACAAAAGTCGTTCAACGCCTTCCCGAATATACACTGAGAATTATAGAAAATTAAAATAATTAAAATTATGGTAAAGTTAAAATAAGATTTTAATTATACTAAGCATTTCGAGCCAACTCAAAATTGATGAAAATTGATTAGAGTTGGCTCGAATCAAAGTTTTTTGAGCTTTAATTCGATTTTAAGCCATAAAAAAATTTAATCAATCAGATCTCGAGCTGGCACTGGCTCGACTTGAAATTAGATCATTAACATCCCTAGACCCATTAGACACTATAATGGGTTCAAAATTATAGCTCATACCAAAAGTTCAACAATAATGTTAGCAAAGGATAAGAGCAGCAAGGATTATTTGTGAATCTCCACCAAATAAGGTTAGAGTATCTCTTTATGCTATCAAGAAGATGAACCAACTAGTAACCTTTTCAAGAATACCTAATTATCCGCTTAAATAGTATCAGGAACAAAAAGTTGCCTTTGTGATACGTGATTCAGGATGATTGTTCTTTTAGTAATATATTTCACACCATCTTTGCAAGAGAATGCAAGAGAACTATCACATAAATCTTTAAGCTATGGAATGGCTTAAAATACATAGTCCATTCATCTCATTTACCGTATCTCAAGTTCAGTTTCATGTCAAATAATTCCCTCACTTAACACCAAAAAATAAAATTGATTTCCAGAATTTCATCCTTACCACAGTGAATGCTCCTAAGCATGATGAGGATGGGAAACACTATAGGGACAAAAAAATAGAAACTCACTAATAAAAATAAGTGTTGAGAAGACTTACCAAAACTAGTGGCATGGGAGTGGAGAAACAAATCGCTTCGAGGAACAACATTCCTAAAGTTCCTTATGAGGGTAGCTGTGCTACGTCTCATTGCCATGCTCGTTTCTGCACTCTATCTCATCAACGAGGATCAAGTCGTCGTCGAAGCACTGGATCTGGAGATCGCCAAAAATTTTGCCAGAAGAAATGATCGCCAACAATCAAGCGGTTAGAGTTGGGAACCCTAGCCTATTTGGCAAAAATATCAATTTGATCCTACCATTAAAATTACTAGTGAGGAGCACATCCCATGCACGTGCATCATTAATAAATAACAAATTTACAATTGTTTATATGGCAAGTTCTGAGAGAGCATGGGAATAAAAACAAAGTTTAATTTAAAAGAAAATAACTTATGTATAATGTGGTGTAACTTGAAATAATTAAGAAAATAATATAAAAAGGAAGCAAAAAATGACAATAGAAAACCCTTAACCAATGCTATGAAGCATGTTAATATCTGTAATAAGAAAAGGCCTTCAATGTTGCAGTGAGGGAGATGCTAATAATACTTGGCTTCGAATTAAAATATCATTATAGTCTTGCCTTGTAGATGGTATTAGGTAATCTACAAAATGATTATCAACTGATAACACTTTTATTAAACTATCAACTATTTTAATAAAATTGATACTCAACTAAAAAATAACATGCATATGAGTTGTTTTACCTAATTTCTATGAAAAAGAAATTCCACATGGATTTAACAGAGCCATTCAACATATAAATCTAACCAAACATTAACCATACAAAATCAGCTCACAACAAGGAATTTTGACATGAATTTGAACTCAGGAAATTTCCTACTCAGCAATTAGCACAAGAATTTCAACATCTAACTATGGCTCAACATGGAAGCATAGACAAAGGATCATAGCATTACAGGAAATGAACTCTAACTGAGAACATGAGATTCAAACAGAAATTTACAGATGAAAAACTGAACATAAAATATAATCTTCACAGCACAAGGAAGGTGGCACAAGTAAACTCAAGAAACTATGAGCAAAACCAAAGAACCTCCAGCCTCTGATCTTGAAGCCTCAGTCCCCTGCTGTAGCCTGCGACAAAGCCGAATCGTCCTTTGAAACGAAGACGCAGCCCCCTGCTACGTCTCCGATGGTGCCGACTCGCAGCCTCCTGCTACTCCAGCGAAACAGTGATGGAGTCCCTCTCCACAGGGCTCTCTGGTAGTGGGAAATAACCTGATATCTTTTCTCCAAAACTGCAGCCCGCCCTTGTATTTGTAGAGGAAGAAGAAGGTGGAAGATGGGCGGTGCGATTGCTTGCGTGGACGCGTGGCTGGCGGCTGGAGAAGAGAAGATCGTGGCCGGCGGTTGCTTGTGGCCGGCGAGGAGAACCGCCGAACCCGGCGGAGTCGGCGACGTGGATCCGGGCCGAGCGGGTCGCAGATGGCGGAGAACTTGGAGTATGGCGCAACCCTTCCAACTTTCAGATATGAAATCCCGTTGGATTTAAGGAGATTTATAACCAGCTTCATCCATTTTATCCCCCTTTACACATTCGTCCTGCCCTTAAATAATAAGCATAAAAAACCTAAATGATTCAAATTAGACTCAAATCAAACTCATTTTTACCTATTTGACTCAAATTGACTCAAATTGACTCAAATTGACTCAAATTGACTCAAACTGAAAATAAAATATATACAAAACCCACAGTGGGCATTTCCATAATTAAACAAATCTAAATGATTAAATAAATTAAAATAAAATACAAAAAATAAAAAATAATGTATTTAGGTCCAAGACGATAGATTGTATATATGGTATCGATATATCTGATTTGTCATTGCATCAGACGCCGCAATTAATGTGTACTAAAAAGATAATATGTCTTAACAAGAGTAGAATGATACAGTAGTTACGATAATTTTCTAATTTAAATAAAAAGAAGATGAATGATTTAAATACTATAAAAATATAGTGTTTTATTTTGTTCTAGGAAAGATACTTAA
>JAEMOT010003843.1:52230-82849 GCA_019297695.1 Apostasia ramifera | reverse complement strand
GTAGAATGATTTAAAAAATTTATTTTTTATTATTATTATTGTTTTTTAAATTAGTACCATTTTAGTCCTGTTTTGGTCCTGTTTTGGTCCTCACGCCAAACAGGGAAGAGTATACACGAATGTGGATAAAGCATTCAACAAATCTAAGTTATTTATGGCAATTTAATCGGGTTTGGATATAAACAAGTTGGATTATGGTCGATCCGTGATCCAACTCGAAAAAGAAATAATGAATTTGGTCAAATTTTGGATAAAATATATTCAATTAACTATATTTTAGGTCAATCTTGAATCAAATTAAGGGAGTGTTTGGTTCAATGTTATCTTGATGTTATGTTATGTTACCTAGAGAAATTAATTATTTAGTTTAATGACATCTACAAATAATCTTCTATACAACAACAACAATCAAGCCTTAATCCCACTAGGTGGGGTCGGCTACATGAATCCTTTGTTTCCATTGCGCCCTATCAGTTACCAAATTCTTATCTAAGTCTAAGTAAGTAAGATCACTCCTTATAGTTTCTTGCCATATCTTCTTTGGTCTCCCTCTTTCTCTTTGTACATGGGCAAAATTCAATAACTCAATTTTTCTAACTGGAGCTTCAATCAGCCTACAATTTAGATGTCCAAATTATCTAAGCCGACTTTCTCTAAGTTTATCCTCAATTGGTGCAATACCAACTTTCTTTCGGATATACTCATTTCTCATTCTATCCTTTCGTGTATATCCACATATCCACCTTAGCATCCTCATTTCTGCAATATTTATTTTATTTGTATGTTTCCTCTTTGCAGGCCAGCATTCTGCACCATATATCATTGCTGATCCTAGTACAGTTTTATAAAATTTATCATTGATTTTAGATGAGATTTTTCTATCGCACAACACACTAAAAGCATTTCTCCATTTTACCCATCCTGCTTGAATCCTGCTAATAACATCATTATCTATTTCGCCATCATTTTGTATAATTGATCCAAAGTATATTAGTCAAAAAATAATATCTAAATATTATGACATCTAGATTACATAACATAATACCAAGATAGCAACGAACCAAACGCCTCCTAAGTCAAAATCTAACTCATTTACAAGCCTACTATTAAGGCGATGTTGAAGGAGCAAATTGAAGAAAAATTTCTTTGTGGTACCCATATTATAGGAGAAATTTGATGTTTAAGATAACTTAATTTTCTCTTTTATTTAAATAATTAAATTTCTTTTTTTTCACTTTGATCGTACCATAGTTCTCTATCCATACTATTACATTAATTTTAAGAGGACATTTGGTTCGTTGTTATCTTAGTGTTATGTTATGCAATCTACACGTCATGGTATCTAGATGTTATCTTCTAACTAATAATTTTATAATCTAATAAAATATTATTTATAAATATCATTAAATTAAATAATTATCTCCTCTAAATAGCATAATATGATATCAAGATAACATTGAACTAAACGTCCCCTAAGTCCAATTTTGGATGTGAGTTAATCAATTTTTTTTTTAATTTTAAGTTAAATTAAATCAAAGTATAAGACAATATATTTAGCATAAAATTTATGAACATTAAAGTATATTATTATATATATTTATTTTTTAAAATACTATTATTTTAATATATTTATAATAGTAATTTTTTTAAAAAATATTTTAATAATTTTAAATATAGATGATTGAGCATAAATATTTCATTTCTTATGGAATAGGTTTTAAGCTAAAAAAATTTGAGTTGACTCACTCAAAATCTAGTCGGAGCCACCCTTTTATTATGAAAAATTATTAGGTTCGGAAGCTTGACATGACGCCTAACATATTATGCGTCTATTCGTCAATAACAAAGAACTATGCAGGTGAACGGGCCTCGCTTAACATATAACACCGCAAACAATGTTAAGTTGCCTAGAGGTTGAACGGATTGTCCGATTGGTTAGCCAAACGATCCAGCAGTTGATTGGACAATTCGTTAGCTCTGACTAGATAGTTTGTTTAGCTACCAAATTAAGTAGGTATTTATTCAAGAAAAATAAATATAACTTGAAATTAGGTAGGTATTTTTTTAAAATAATAAGTACCACATGTAATCACATATTTTCAAATTGATACCCACCTGATTTTAAGATATACTTACTTTTTGACTAAATACATACCTAATACTTGTTTAGTGGCCAAATAGACAGTTCGGTTAGCCAACTAAACAGTTCGATCAGCTGACCGAATGAACGGCCTGATCAGCGACCAAATGGTCCGTTTGGTTAACTTAACATCATTTGTAACATTATTGCCGAAGTAAGATTTGCACATCTGCATAGCACTCCATTATTGGCAAGCCAAACCTAATAAGCCTTGTTTGATAGCGAATTTGGGTTTGGAATAAGTAGAATCGTATTAAATTCTTGAAGTAGTTTTGAATAAATGAAGCAACTTTATTTGAAACCATATTATAGATAATTTCGACTTCATAAATTTAAAAAAATCTTGAAGTTATTTTTTTATTCTGCTTTATTTAATAAAAAAATATTTGATGAATTAACGTAAATAAATTCACTAAATTGGAGCTGTTTTATTTTGTTTGGTTTGAAGTATTTTTTTGATCTAATATAAATTTTAATTATAAAAATTAATTTTATTTCACATCTAAAATAAATATAAATTTTGAACTCAAATTTATTTTATATTTTATACATTTTTAATATTAAAATAAAAATTTTTAATAATAAATTATTATTATTATTATTATTATTTATAAAAAAAACATGAACCAGGGCGTGGATCACGCTCACAAGCCCAAGCCGGTGGAGCATAATCCGAGCGAGAGAGAGAGAGAGCTTCGCCATTAAAGGGAGAAGGCGAAGCGAGGAGGCGACAGGAGAAAGCGACGGTGGTTCTTCTCTCTTGTCTTCTTCCCCTTTGGCTTCGATCCCGCGATCACGCTTGGTGAGGAGAGGAGAGGAGAGGGGGGAGAGAGAGGAAATGGGGGTTCTTTCTAACAGGATCCAGAGGGACGATCTCAAGCCTGGAGATCACGTCTATTCCTGGAGGACCGCATATCTGTATGCTCATCACGGTGCGAGGCCTCACCCTCCCTTCCATCTCTCTTCTGCATTTCGTTTGAGTGGATGGCTTACGGTGCATTTTTGAATCCCTTGTGTTTTGTTTTATCTTTGATGGCTCAATTCCTCTGTGCTTTGAATTCAATTCACTTCTTGGTGAGTTCACTTGATTTTTTATTAGCTGTACCAGATGTAGTTTTTGGAATTTTAAATGAATTTGGTGAAGGTAAAATGCAACAAGTATGAATACTGCTATTGGAATTTGTTGAACATGTTGACATCATTCAATTGATTAAGACTGATTAGTTCCAACTTCCAAGGAATCCATTTTTAGGAATCAGACCTGTGTGTTAGCATTATGATTGATAATTTATGCTCATCAAGTTGAAGTTAACCGTTCAATAAGCTATATATGAATTCAGGGTGCAAACTATTTTTAGATGTACGTGAATTGTAGATTAGATGAATAAGTCATCACATTAATGTTGGTTGTGCTGGAAATGATAGTGTCAGGGAGAGAGTGAGTGGTGTACCGACATAGGAGAAGATGATGATGAAGTATTTAAGGTTGTATTTTCATTTCTATTGTCAATCTATAGAGGCACTTGTATGTGAAGGTGAGAGGATCCAATTCATGAAGTAAAGAGAATGAGCAAAATATCAAAAATGACTTGAGATATGATCTTACATATGACATTGATTTGTTTTCACAAAGGCGTGCTTTAAAATAGAGTGGATTGGAGAAGAGAATAGATGTAGTTGACCCCAAGTTGATAAGGATTGTTGTTGCTGTTGTTGTTCGATCTAAATACCAGTTTCTAAAATGCTTACTTGCTTTATGTGTTAGTTTTGATATAGGTTTCGGATACTAAGCTTTTCATTTATTGAAGGCAATCTCCACATTTTGACAAAGTTTCTATACAAGAGTTCTACATCTCTTGTTTTGTTGATGAAAGAATTACTAGTTGTACTAACCCTTGCACCAAGGAATTTTCGCCACGTTTGTAGTTTGATCTACTTGTAGTCACGTATGTAATGATCTATTTTACAGTTTACAATTGCTATACGTGTGTTTTGTAGAATAAGTGTATTGCCTTTTTGTCTCAACCTTTTTAACAAAATATTCAAAAATAAGGGGTGCCTCTCAGTTAAAATCACAGAGTTAGATTATTAGAAAAATATTTTTATTCATGTAAAAGATATTCTATTACAGATAGTGTGTGTTCAGGTACATAGTTGGTAACCCAGCATAACCATAGACATGTAAAATTTAAAACTAGCATAATAGAAAACATTGATAGGCATATGTTGACTGGAAAGTTAACTCGTATTGGAAATATGGGAGGGCCATCCTAATATGGAGAAATGCAGACTCCACTAGCATCTCACTTAACTTAGGGATGGAGTGAGGGTTTGTTGGGAAAGGCTTTGGTGCTTTTGGAGTGGTAGCCAGAGCTTCAATGACAATGAGGACTGCAACGATGGATGCTATTGAGGAAGAGAAAGGGAAGAGAGAGAAAGTGGAGAGGGTGGGTGGAAAACTTCTATAAATGAGGTCAAATCGACTCGAGGCTACTTCCTCTCCCTGAGTTTATAGGCATCGAGATGAGCTTTGACGAAGCCTTGCCACTTAGCGAGGCTTTTATGTAAGGAGTGGCCAAAGGCTGCCAACAAACCTAGCTAGCCATTGTTGTATTTGGAGATCGACGATTCGACCCCCAGTTGACATTATAGCAGAGGTAGTTGGCTTTTTCAGTAGATTGCGAGGCAACAAGTTTTCTGTGATGACTATAGGCAAAAAAAAATGAAGAGAGACAAAAGAAGTGGTTAGGTGGGGTGAAATAATTTAATGTAGAGGACATTGAAGCAGTAGTTATGTGGAGGATTTAGTGGAAAGAGAGAAAATAATGAGGGAGGAAGGGGCTTGGGTGGTCTACAAAGGAAGCAATAGCTTATACTTTATTAGATAACTTTTATAAATGTAGGTTGTTTTAACCTACTTATTGATCTCTTCATTTTTCATGACCAAATTCTAATACATGTTGATTGCTTTGCCTTGGGTTGTGGCAAGTTTGTATTTCTTTCTATCATTTATGAGGTGATATCATTGCTTGCAGTGATGGAAAACCACCGCTCAGTCATAAAGATAGGGTGATCCTAGCAGCACTTAGTAGATCTCCAACGATACTACTTCCAACTTGATCTCATCAATAAGTTCCTAGGTGATGGTGAACGTCATGCAACATCTTCGATCCATGTGCACTTCGTTGCTACTTCATAGCAATCCAAGTGTGTAGGGAAGTGTGGTACAATAGGTAAACCCAGCCTCTCCACTAGTGCTTGTGAGACCAAGCTTCTTTAGATGATGGCATCCACTATTTCATTATTGACTTTGAGCCTTTATTACTTATAACTTCTCAAGCTTGTTGAGTCATTGGCAAGCCCGTCCCACTTTACTTCGGCATTGCCCTATCTATTGCCTTCTTGAATTCCTCTTGGGATTCTTCTTCTAGCACTTATCGATTACACGGTTGACAATCTTACAATGGCTGAAGAACTTGTCCCCATTGTTCTTCTACTAGGATGTCTTCGACGGCCCATCATTCGTTCAGGATAGTCTTTGATACCTCAGCTTCTTTGAGAGTTGGTCTTTTAGAAAGAAGTCTTCGAAGTCTCCAAGTGATGTTCCACATAAGTTTTGTTGTTCTATTCGATCGTGGCAATGGGCATTAGGCCTTGTTGAAATCCCACGTAGGGAAGAGAGTTGTGGCATCATCAATTGCATGCCTAAGATAAATGCTTTGCACTTGAACTTGGTTTTATAATCTTGTACGAAATGCCCTTATTATTGGCATAACCCATGCAGCTTACTTTACCTTATTCATGTACCCGACTGGTAGAACTTTCTTTGTGGAAGCCATTTGAATTAGTACCATGCCTTGCCTTGTACGTGTGTATAGGCATAGGCATTCTACCATGTCAGTGATGGCCATGTGATCGTGAAGGAATCTACCTTCTCTATGTTGATTGACTCATTGAACGAGGTAGGTCAATCTTCGTTTCAACCCAGAAGGGTTGTCCTTTCTTTTGTATGGCTAGTTGTGTGTGGCGTCTCTGGTTTGGAGAACTCCTAAGTTCATGTGGAGTTGGAGGGACCGATGAGCTTTCTTCCTTTGGCTTGCTCATTTTCTTGATTCGTCATCGACACAGCAATCGCAGGTTGGAGGTGCTAAAATATCTCCATCATATATATTTTGTATCTAGAGCTGGCCCATGCGAGTTGCTGAGTCTCTAGCATTATTGTCTTATGCCCTGTTTGGCGTGAGGACTAAAATTAGGACCAAAATAGTACTAATTTAAAAAAGAATAATAATAATAATAAATAAATTTTTTAAATTATTCTACACAATTTCTAATATAAAAAATATTATTTTACTTCACAAATTTAATAATTTTTAATAAAAATATCTACTTTATTTCATATCCTATACTAAAATATTCGAATCGAGTATTTTGGTCTAGAATGTGAAATAAAGTTAATATTTTTATTAAGTATGTGAAGTAAAATAATATTTTTTTATATTATAACTTGTGTAGAATAATTAAAAAAATTTATTTATTATTATTATTATTTCTTAAACTAGTACTATTTTGGTCTTGATTTTGGTGCTCACGCCAAACAGGACTTTAGTCTCCTACTTTCATAGACGTGTGTCATTTGGTGAGCACTTAAAATTATTCTCCTGTCTTGTTGGCCATAGGCTATTGAAAATGAACTATATCAACCTAATTTGTATCAATACTGGTTTTTCTCCTTGATGAAAGTTCTGGTGTAGGTCCCCTATCATGAATGAAGTAAAACACTTGTTTGGATTGTTTTGTGTGAAGGCGTAGTGAAGTGCAATGGGAGGAGATATTGTTTGGAAAGTTTTTCTTTACACCTAAAATATTCTTGTTTCATTCATAATAGCTCCCTTATTATAGGGGGAGGAAGAATTGAAAAGGTAGCTATCATCTTGTAATGCAACAAAGCTTAACTTCTAGCCCTCATACACCCTTCCCTATGTAAAATAAAGATAGAATAATCCCTAATTATACGTTTTTCAGTGGCAGACTAGACCTCGAGAAATGGGGTGTTGGAGAACCCCTAAAAGTCTCCTAGGAAGTCGTATCTATTTTTCATATGCCTGCTCTTCGATAGGGTGTTCATTCATAGGAAACTCTTTGAACAGTGTTGCAGACAAATGAGCACTAGGTAGGATTTACGGTATTCATTACAACCAAGGATGAGAGAGAATCTTCACTCATGCAGGTCTTCTGGATATGAAAGTTCCTTTCACTGAGTTGCTCCTTTCCGAGAGAAAAAGCTTGAGGGAGAGATTTTGCGGATGCAATATTTTATGTTCCTTCCATTAAATTCTATGAAACAACTATTAGTAGGGAAATCGTATTAAAGCCTATAAAACAATAAATTGTTGGTCAATTTTAAAGATTTTCATATGAGACAAAATGGCCAACAAAAGCTAAATAATTTCTTAATTCTTTTGTAATTTGGTAATCAATTAAGGTACCTCATTAGTGTCGGTAATGAGTAACATGAAAATGAGAAATCTTATAACTATATGATAATAAATTGATCATTTTGTCTTCGTTGTAGAGAAATCAGTGCAGTAGCTAAAGTTTAGGCATTTTGTCTCCATCTACTTGGGCTCCTCCCAACCCCTGACAATTCAGAACAAAAGTTTTCATTAGTATTAGCATTTAGCAACCATGGTCTATGCCAGGGATTGCTGCTAAAGTTATGAAATTAAAGTGAGCCAAATCTTCTCACCTTTCCTCGAAATTTCCATCTCTTCAACGTCTAGTGCATCTGCCATTGTCAACACATCTTTGATCCATTTCTTTGGGATGATAGGCTTCTCATTTATCTATAAAAACTTCTATCTTTCTCCTCTTAAGCTTTTTCCATTTTCTTGGGTATTCTGTGGGGAGCATCTGACATTAAGCATTTGGAAGAAGATTCGGGATTAGGAGCAGAAGAGAAGGAAAGGGGGAAAGTGGAAGGGGATTAAGGGAAATCAGAGAAGGGAGAGAGGGCGAAGGATGAGGAGCGATTCTTATGGTCAAAAGCGCCAGAGAAGCACTGTGGGAGAAACAAAACCCCACTCACTTAGGAGACGCCTGACACTCTCCTCAGGCGAGACCAGTAATACATAAATTTAATCTTCCATGATTAGTACACTTCTATTGATGATATAATGATTGTCGTCTATTTCCTTCCATGTATCAAGCTGAGGGCTGTTATTTGGCTTTTTTTCCGTTCTTATGCTCCAACTCAAAGTAATATGAGGAATTCTTCTGTGTCAGGGGTATATGTTGGAGATGACATGGTAATCCACTTCACAAGAGCAGCAGGCCAGGAGATAGGAACAGGAACCTTCCTTGATAATCTTCTTCTTAGCTCCTCTCCGTCACCCACTGCCACCACCTGTGAGAGATGCGGTGATCAGAGCAAACTGCAAGGAGTCATCAAATCATGTCTCGACTGCTTCCTTGCCGGTGGAAATCTCTACATCTTCGAGTACGAAGTCTCCCCGGCCTTCTTCATCGCGAAAGCACGCGGAGGA
Source organism: Apostasia ramifera (assembly GCA_019297695.1). Taxonomy (NCBI): domain Eukaryota; kingdom Viridiplantae; phylum Streptophyta; class Magnoliopsida; order Asparagales; family Orchidaceae; genus Apostasia; species Apostasia ramifera. The sequence goes on along the minus strand of JAEMOT010003843.1, from coordinate 74,164 downwards.
ACTTGCACTATGGCTGCTTCGGACCCGCCAGACGACGTCCTCCACCGCGCGAAGTCGCTTCTTAATAGTGGATTCGGAATGTACAATCTCTTCAAGAACAATTGTGAGGACTTTGCCATTTACTGCAAAACTGGTTTTCTTGTAGAAACAACTTATAGTGTAGGTAGAAGTGGTCAGCTGGCCTCCATAACTGCTGCAGCATCTACTGTTATGTCCTCCCCTCTCCGATTTCTAACGACAAGTGCCAGCGGGTTGGTGATTCTTGCTGGCGGTATGTACTCGGTTGGCCGATTTGTTGCCGATGTCGGGGTTCGTCGAGATGTCGTTAAGATTCCAGTCGAGAGATTAGTTACAGAGGTGGGGGCAGAAGAGCCTCAGATTGGAGAAGAAAGGAATGGTTGACTTCTAGGATTTGTGAATGATTCCTTCTGTGATCTGCTTGAATATGTTTAATTTGTAAGGAGTTTTAATTTGATGATGTTGCATGTTGGGAGGAACAAATATGTTCCTCTCATTTACTTTCAAAGTTGGTGTATTAATTATTGTCACTACTTATCTCAAGGTCACTGTTATGGCTTTGAAATTATGTTTCATTTTCATTTTTTTTTTTCTTCTTGTTTCATTAGTTTCAAAAGTTTTTTGCAATTTTTATAAGTATGATCATATAGATTTATATTTATATTTATATATGTTTGTATGTATGTATGTATGTATACATAGATTGTTTGATTATGAAGAGATTAAAAATTTATTCCTATAAGTATTTTGGAAGAGAAAACATAATCATTTAGTATTAATTATTTTAATAAATTAGTTAAACAAATAATTTATAAAATTATGGATAAATATTCTAGTAGAGATTTAGATTTGAGAAGATACTTTTAGTTTAAATGATTGAACAAATTAGAAAAAATTAACAAATATTTTCTTTTTAAAAACTGCATATATGCTTTCCGGATTTTTGGATATATTTTCAGTTCTATTTTGTGCTTCTAATGAATAACATTCATGTAATTCAATTTAGGGCATCTATATGATTATTATAATAATTAATAGATCAGATCAGAGATATAATTTATGTGAAAAAATTTATGAATATATTAAATGTGATTCATATTTATCTTCCTGATTCTTTAGACTTTATCTTATGGTACTATTCTAAATTATGATCTATATGATCATTATGATTTGAGATTTTGTAACTTATACAATTTTCGTAATTATAACGAATATTAATACACTAATACCTCCAATCTTATCATCAAAATGATTATTTGCTCTAACATTTAAGCGCTACTAATTCTCCTAAAAATTTAAGCTGATATGCAATTTTTTCTAACTCAGTGGAGAGGGCGTTTATTTGGAATTAGGATTTTAAGTTCAAATTAACACTACTACACATAATTGGGCTTTGGATAAATGCCAATGCAAGCTATGGATGAACCAAAAGAGATGAAAATGCTAAAATTGTGGTGCCAAATGGTCTTCAGAACACATGAATTTCATTGCTGGTGACATTTTCTAAGTTTAAAATCACTACGATTTCATTAGAGTTTTTCTCGTGTCAAACGGAGGGAAATTTATTAGGTCCGGCGTGTGAAACACATCGCGCATGACGCACCACGTGCTATTGGTGGACCACACAGTGGACGGTGGGACAAAGTCAAACGGCTGAACCGTCTGGCCACGCCAACAACATGAACTGTTGGCGAGTCCGACCAGGCCTTTTTTAATCTCAAATTTCTGATGTCACCATAGAGAGTAGATGACCAAAATTAGACTAACTCTAATTTTTGAATTAAATACATACAGGCATACATACATACAGGCATACATACCACACAAAATACTCTAATTTTTGTATTAAACAATTCAAAGGCATAAAAATATGATGTTTTTCTTATTTTTTTGGCCACTATGTTTTCCACTCTTCTCGATCTGATGGAGGAAAATGTATCATGCAGCATTTATTGTAAATGAGTCAAATTTGAAAATCTGAGTTCCAGCTCAATTCAATTTGACTCGAGTCAGGCTGTCATGGATTCAGATGGAATCAGCTCACCCAATCCAAATCCAACCCTCTGACAAAATGGTGGGTGGGCAAGTTGAAAAGGATGAAAGAGACATAAGGGGAGCCACCGTCCTTCGAAAAAGGAAAGTGACGTCGCTTCCTTCGGAATGACAACATATTGATCTAGAAGCTTCTCGTTAGCAAGAAGAGCCACTCTCATCAATATTATTCTATCATCGTGCACTCCATCTTCCACACATTCATTCCAAAATCTCCTCCTTCCATTTCGTGAATATTTCCAAAAGTTTTTGAGAAACAGCAACTGTTCACGAATTATTCTCAACCTGATCAGCAATGTTCCATGCTACAAAACATTATTTCCCCACATATCTTTCCATATGCGTCAAGTTAACATGAACATCAAAGGGGGCATTTGGTTTATTACTATCTAAATATCTGTATTATCTCTAAATTATTGCATGTTTAGTTGAATATCATTATATTAAAAAACGATAATAAAAAATCAATTCAAATCACATCTAAATGTCAACTTTTGAGTATCATTATAAAAATCACACCAAAGTTCAAAGCTCAAGCTTAAATTGATCAGCAACAAATTATGCAAGCACATAATTTACACCAATTCACATATGGGCAACCAAAACAAACAATAACAATAACCACTACGAGAAGGACAAGTCACACTAAATTTCTGTGAAGAATTCTAACCAGCATCAGTACCTACCTTATTCCTGAGTGAGGAAGAAGGCCATTAGCAAGAAATTAGAGCTTCAGGTGCTTTAGAACAGTATGAACATCCTTGTCCCCTCTGCCGCTGCAGTTTAACACAACCTTGGCTCCATTAGGAAGGCTAAGGCAGAGCTTTTCTAGAAAAGCCAAGGCGTGTGAGGTCTCCAGAGCTGGAATGATCCCCTCGAGACGAGATAATCTCTTAAATGCTGATAAGAAATGAACTCGGGCACGTAAGATACAGTTATCGAACTAAAAGATAGCAGGAAAACGGTTGGAAACAACCCTATTGATGTCGTAATGTGGCTAACAAACATGAAACGAGAAGAATGGATATTTCATTTCGACAGAAACCACACAAAGTCAGAAGTTATCAGATATTCAAGAAATCAAATGAAAGAACTCTATGAAAGAAGAGAAAGCATAATACAAAACACAAAAATGAAAAGCAAAGAAGGAAATACAGATGTCTCTGGAGCATTATTTTAAATATAATGATCAGCAAAGAATGAAACATACATGCCAGAAAATTAGAAAGAAGTGCTATTCATGATGATGAAGATGGTGATATTGTTTTTCGAAGTAAAGTGTTGTTTCTACAAACAAAAACAAATAAAACTGATAGAAAAGAAACCAGCTCACTAAGGAAAGCAAAATTATGATACCCATAGTCCAGTTGCAATAATATGTGTAAGTTAACAATATCCAACTGCAAGTAAAGTTATATCTTCTCACATTTGCCCATATTATGGCAGCTCAGGTAAAACTATTCTTCATGTTTATGCTACAATAAAAGCTGCATTTCCTTCATGAAACCATGCAAAATGGACCTTTCAAAAAAAAAAATGCAATATAGCCTATCAAATAATTTTAAAAAGGAGAAACTATAAACAACAATTTCAAGCAAACCTAAATACTTGAAGCAGAATGAGATTCTATTTTTTTTTTTGAAAGCAATGTGATTCTAATTTTCATTTACTGTGATTGTCAAACAAGCCAAACACGAAAACATGCGTTGAAAACATGGGCATAGGGCATGAGCTTAAATATTGGAGACGTAACTAGCAAAGGAATACAAATAACCAATCGAAAGCAAATAGAAGGGATGAGAGGTGATCATTAACAGAAGAAGAACAGAAAGAAGTGGTTTTTGATGCAAACAAGGAAGAAAAAGTGTGACAGTCTTACAGCAAAAACAGAGAAAAAGGAAGGTGACATTTTGTAGCAAAAGCAGAAAAAATATTCAAAGCTTTTCAGTCTTATAAATAGACTTGGGAAGCGATCAACCAAGGGAGGGAAGAACAGAAAGAAGAGATTTTGAGGCAAACAAAGGAAGAGCAAAAAGAGTGAAGGTCTTACAGCTAAAAAAAAAGGAAGTTGATGTTCTGGAGTGAAAGCAGAGAAATAAGAAACTCAAAGCTTTTTAATCATATAAATAGCTTTGAGAAGCGATCCAACAAGTACTCAAGGGGGGAGGCAGTAGAAGAATACATATAGTATTTATGGACTTCACCTTGTGAGGAACTTGTTGAACTCAACTCTTCCGTGTGGATCCAATTTCTATTAAGATGACATCCACCCACACAAATCCCAAATACAAATTTGAATGCTTTACATAAACTAAAATGTCGCTAAAACACTATCTATTCATAGAGGTGCAGTATCTGATGATTTGTTCCATGAAGGAACTTGTTTTACCCATTTTCCAACCCAATTATTTCCCACGGTTCCAATCCTCCGCTAATATAACGTCGAAATGCTGTTGAAATTTGATATTTGGGAACTTGATCCTTGGGAGGAACTCACTTCTCCCATTTTCTTAACTCAACTTCTTCTCCACGGATACACTCTTTAAAATGGATTGCACCAATATAAATTCTATTACTTCTCACTGGCATGCATTGAAGATAGTATCATACAAATATGAAAGTGCCTCCAAAAGCTCAAACGAAAGCATTTTCACAGCCATGATATTTGACATATATTATCATGTGGCCAAGCAAAAGGTCACTCAGGGAAAACTATGTTGAATATTTAAGTAAAGAAGATTCTTCAAATCCCATGCAACAGAGAAAAGACACTCCGCATAGATAACTCCCTCAAATCTCATGAAAGAGGTCTTCAACATTAAGAAAAATCCAATGCTGTTAAATCTCCTGAAGAAGAAATTCAGAGAAGGTATTATTGAAATTCTCTATAACATGATAGATGGAAATGAACTAATAATACAATTATGCTAAATTATTCGTCAATACATTTACTGTTTAAAGCCAACGGCACTTTATCAGTGGAGACTAAGGCTCCTGCCAAGTAATATTGAGCCAAAACAGAATACCTACATTTCTTTGGAGTTAGCCGAGGCTTCTTCCAAAATAAGCTAAAGGTACTCCCACACAGTTTCTTGAGAAGCTCCTTGGATAAGGGAACCCATGGCTCCAAGCAAATAATCTTCACAACACAGCCAAGGCTCCTGACAACAATAACTGAAACTTAACCTGAATTGACCCTAAATGTTACAAACATGGGCTCTTAATAGGGTCTATTATACAAACGCCAAAAATATGTCACGTGTTATGTATATATGGATTGTTTATTTATATTCTTATTAATTTATTCTACTAATAACACTATAATAATATGGATCTTAAGAATATATGGTTGTTTATTCTTATTAAAGCTGTAGGAATAGGCAAGGTGCTCATGACATTATAACAACACAAGAATGAACTTTTAAGCTTAAAAACTTGTAATACACGAATAATAAGAAAGAAGCAAAGAGCACACCAATAGTGTAGTCCACTGCCAACTAGAAGCCACCATTAGTTTCCGAATGGACGAATGCGAAAAGAATAAAAAGATAGCAAATCACACCTTCTAATGCCTCCTCATCACTGACGCTGTAGTATTCTGCACGCCCAATATCCTTCAGATAGCTATGCTCCGGCCCAACACCAGGATAATCCAATCTAGCAACATAGCACAGACCGACCAAATGATCATATCAGTGTGTAGGATACCTTATGCTAAAGGAAAACCAACAAATTGAGGGCAATTCTACTAACCCAGCACTTATCGAATGTGGCTCGATAATCTGACCATCATCATCTTGTAATAAATAACTCATGGCACCATGTAAGACTCCTATCTTTCCTTTAGTCAATGTCGCTGCATGCTTGCCGCTTTCTAGTCCATGCCCAGCAGCCTCGACACCAATTAATCTTACATCTTCATCATACACAAACTCGTGAAAAAGGCCCATAGCATTTGAACCTCCACCAACACAAGCAACTAGCACATCAGGCTTGCCACCCCATTTCTCCATTGCTTGTCTCCTTGTCTCTTTACCAATAACTGCATGAAAATCTCGAACCATCATGGGGTATGGATGAGGGCCTGCAACAGAACCCAAAATATAGTGCGTTGACTCAACATTAGTCACCCAGTCTCTTATGGCTTCTGAAGTGGCATCCTTCAATGTAGCTGTCCCATAATGAACTGCTATGACCTACATAAATGCAAGATACCAATTAAGCTCATCAATGTACCAAACTCTTTAAATAACCACGCTAAACAAAAACAAATAAATAAGAACCACAAAATCTCCTCTTCTGACACTAAATTGGATTTGATAGTGAGTACCATTAGAAGACTTACAATTATTTTTAGTCAAATCACAAATTTTGTCCCAATTATTGCACATTTTCTAAAATACCAAAAAAATAGAAGGGGCATTATTTTGTTGTACTTAAAAGAATTGAAAAGATTGTATTTAATTGATAAAATTTTACATATGTATGTCATATATAATGAACAAACAAGACAATCAAATGAAAAGAAAATGATTGCACAGTTTTTTAAAATAATATAGAAGAACGTAATTAGATAAAGTAACATACAAACAAGAACTTCGATAATAACAACAAAATAATTCCTTAAATTTACAAGTCACGTCAGCTTTCTTTATATTTAGTTTTCCAATGTCTCTTTTACACGCATATCCTAAAAAAATCTAGCCAGCAATTTTATAAAAGAAAATAAAACTCAATAAAAATTGGATTAATTCTCATGTACTATATAATAGGTCATATAAGAATATTGAAGATTTAAGACTCTTGGGTATGGTTTAAATGACGAAAAAATATCACACAGACCTCAGCACCTAAAAGGCGCATGCGACTAACATTCGACGATTGCCTTTCCATATCTTGAGCACCCATGTAGACAAAGCATTTTAACCCAAATAGTGCACATACAGTAGCTGCTGCAACACCATGCTGGCCAGCTCCAGTTTCAGCAATAATGCGTTCTTTTCCCAGATGCTTTGCGAGTAATGCTTGTCCAATAGCATTGTTAATCTTATGTGAACCGGTGTGGTTAAGATCCTCCCGTTTTAGGTAAATATGTGGCCCCTCCCCATTAGAATTTTTATAATGCTCTGTAAGTCGTTTTGCAAAATAAAGTGGGCTCTCTCGACCAACATAATCTCGTAGAATGTCATCTAATTCTTTCTGAAAATAGAAAAAAGAATAAAACATAACAAAAGTTGGTAGCAAAGAGTGCAAATGATGACTACATACTAAAATAGCAACAATTCATCAAGTACATAGAAGACAAATAAGGATGTCAAACATAAATCAACTAAGTTGGCAAAAAAACAAATAAGAGTAAAGGGAACACTACTGATGAGAACCTATACCAAACGATATGACAACATGAAATAACACCATGTTAAGAGTAAAGCATCTGTAAAATTAGATAACGCATAACAATTAGAAAAAATTACTGCAAGCAAAAAGCTAGAAAGAGCTTTGGACGCCCTACTAAATTTGGCATTAGATAGAATTTATAATAACAACTCTACTTCTTCTACATACATCACAATACATTTAAAGTAATTTCATCTAAATTTACAATTTAATTTTAGAGTAGTGTGGCTGGGTGAGGCGTAGGAATATTCTTGATGTACCATTTATGAGCTGAAATAACTTGTATGATTTTCTCGGCAACAACCACAAAGCATTAAAACTACAAGCCAGTAAAGCACCTCATTTAAGCAATACTCTATTGAGGGAATTACACATGTCACCCCTACATTGGTTAACCCCCAAAATTAAATATTTGCATATGTCACATATACTTTGAATACAAAATTACAAACTACACTCTCTCCATCAAATTGGGAAAAATCTAACCCCTCATCAATATGATGAGGTGTAATTAGTAATTATGCATTCAAAGCATGGGGTAATATATATAAATATCTAACTTTAAGGATTAAATGAGTGAAAAGCCCCTTCTGTAGGGGTGGCATATATAATTTTCTCTATTATTTCACTTGTGATCTTCTAACAACATAGAATATCCATGAAATTCTAGACCTAATCCTATGAAAAGTTAAAAGCAAGACATCACAATTTAATGAATTGAAAATCTAACATGAGCAGACTTACACATTAGCACATGAATTATCATTTTAACAAGGAAGACAATTACCAACATCCCCCATGAGACAATAATTTGGACATTTTTTGTTACATTGAGATTTGTGTTCAAGATCTAGATCACACACGTGACAAAATCGGACAAAGCAAGTCCTTTCAGGTGCCTATGTCTGCAAAGTAGTTGCATCATACCACAATCCTCAAAGACCTATCACTATACCAGGTCAAACGTTAGAGAACCATCATCACACACTACCACAGATCCTACATAAAGGTGCCACATATTTCATAGAATCCAATAAAATAATTGTTAGCCCCAAGAAAGTGCCTTTGCGCCACCTCAGGAATGGGGCGGCTTGGTCGGAAATAATGATGCGGTGAACTCCAATAAATATTGGCATGTATGACAGACAAAGGATCGGCTTTTTGGAACCCCTAGTTTGACGGACTCCGCTTTGACGTGGTTTTTTCAATCGTGGGAATCACTTGTAACTTTTCCATTACCGTACTCCTTTCACAATCTAGTGAATCTTTCAAATCTACCTAACATCGGCACCATGGTTTTCAGCATGTCCAATTTCCACATAAAACATGGTGTTCCAATTATTTTTCTTTATTTTAGCACCATTCAATTGATTGGAGAATTTGGAAAGAATGTGAAGTATTTTTTAAGTGCAGACCCTTCATTGCATCCAATCCCTTCATTATAGGACAAACAAAGCTATGAGAAGTTTGAAAGCATCGATGATTAGAGAGCAGGCCATTTCTTCCTAAGACAGATCAATTAAATAAGCAAAATTTATGGAGAGTATAAAAGGAAAGGTGCCCACTGAAAATTCGAGCTTTCAGATAATGATAAACATGTGAACAATGCAACAAATAATCAACAACAACTATAAACAAATATCTGATAATGATAAATACCTGAAATGCTTCATCTTTGGAGAGTGAAAGGACGGCAGATTCGAGCTCACTGAGGGCGTACATCAGGGTTTCCGGCACGTACTTTCCGCCGAACTTCCCAAATCGGCCAAAAGAATCTGGCAGCGCAACCACCTGACCATTCCCCATTTTCTCAAGCAATCGACTGGAAACGGAGAATTCGGACTGGGCGTGGCAGGAAACTACCGTAGACACTGGCGGCTGCGAAGCCATCCCCTCTGTGGACCGAGGGACGCTGATGAAGTAAGGGGGGGACTTGGCGGAGGGAATGTGAGGCAAAAGGTGGGGTTTTTGCTTCTGTCTGGCAACGGGAATGAAGCCGGCGTCGAAAGCCGCCATGAGAAACCGATCCACTATTGTGTTTTAGCAGCCGCCGGTGGAAAGTTGGAAAAAGATGCCGCCGATAGGAGGGAAGAAGAGAGAGAGCAGAAGATACCCAGGAGGTAGAGATTTTAGGGTTTTATTTACTATATATATATTGATAAAATATATATATTTACTATATATAGTTTTTTTTTTTTGATAAAACATATATATATATATATAGTAAATAAATTCATAGAGACTAGAGAGAGAGAGAGATATATCAGGATTGGTTTATAATAAAAAAATAGATAAATAGATAGATAGATAAATATAAATATAGAATTATGTATTATATTATTGTTCCACAACAAAATGCATTATATTATTCTATTATTTTTTATGGCAATATTTTATTACTTATTATAACAATAATAAAGTTTTTTTTGAAACTTAAAAATCTGTCAAAAAATAATTTAAATTTTAAATAAAATTAAAATTAATTCAATTCAAATGAGACATCCAATGAGTCATTTTTATGATCTAATATTTTATTAATTTAATTTTGAGCGAATAGAATGAGATCGTGTCTTGAAATTAAATCAAATAAATAAATAAATAATATATATTTATAAGTATTTATATATATATATATAATTTATTTTAATATGTTAGTTTTTTTATAATAATTTAATAGATGATAAACTTTATTTAAATTCTATTGACTATTGATTATTTTTTTACTTTTATTTTTAATTATTTGATTTGGATAAACAACATATTGAAAGTTGATTAAATAAAAAAAATATTAATACCTAAATTTTAACCAAAAAATAAAAATTTAATTAAAAATTTGATCGATTTTAGCTGGATCGACCTTGGATCAATAGTAATGAGTCAGTTTTAGCTCAAATCGAAATTAAATTTAATTATTTTTATTTATATTTTGAACTAAATCAATATTAAATGAATTTTTTTTAATTTAGCTAAAATTCAGATCGTTAACTGCCCTGCTCTCCATTGCCAGCAATATAGACAGCAGGCCGACTAAAAAAATTATTGTTAATTAATTAATAATTGATTAATTGATTAATCATTTTTAAATAAAAAATAATTATTATCCTACGCTATAATGTAAAATTTAGATATTATTTTTTATGAACGTGAGATGTATATTAATTTTTAAATAATATCAAATGACTTTATAATTTTTAAAAATTCGTAAACACGAATTTAAGTCAAGATGAAATCGATCCAAATTTAATCTGTTGATTGAACTACCAACGGCTAGATCTATCACTCGCAATCTAACATGTACTCTCTCTACTGTATTCTATCGATAAAAATATTTATTCGAAGAAAATTATTTGAGAAAACTTATATTAAAAATATCTGTTCCAATTACATGGAGATTAACTATAATTTTGACAAACAGCTTAACTAATTTTTTAACACATTAGTTAATAGTTTAATTTTTAGTAACAAATTATTGACATATTAGTTAATAACTTGATATAAATACTAATCAATTCTTGATATAAATACTAATCAATTCTTGATATAAATACTAATCAAACACGTGAAGTCAAACCTGAACCAAGATTTTAAGACTCGATTTTAATTTCGGTCGTAAGATAAAAGTATCAGTTTTAAAAATTTTGACAGTTTCGGTAGTTTCAGTATCCACAGTTTCGATTATTTCTATAAACTATTTAAATTTTATAAGTTTAAATTAAATTTATGATTAATAATTATTGAATATTATTATTTTTTAGGGGAAAAGGGAGTTTTGGCCATTTCTGTTTCAGCCAAAACTGTCAAAACTACAGAAATTGGATAGCTATTCGGATCAATTTCGATTTAAAATGAATCTGAAATTATCGAAACTCGATAATTTTGACCAAATTTTAAAGCCATGACATGAACTTGATTGGAAAAAACGTTAGAGGCAGACATGGTTCACTCAGAAATATCTGAAACAGGCATGCCAATGAGTTGGTTGTGGGCCGAATCGGGTCTGTCTTGAATTCGAATTTGTGATATTTTGGATTCGATCACACAACGTATAAATATTCATGACCGACTTGGAACCCGAGTTGGGGCAAAATTTGAGTTTTGGAGTTTGACTCGTCTACAGTAAATACCTTTTTTTTTTAATAAGCTCAGGCACAAAGGGCACATTACCATCTGGCTGTACAAATAAATAGTGTAGGTCACCGAAATGGACTAATGGACCAGTTAAAAAAAAAATAAAAAAATTTATATCTGTTACTCTTAAAAAAAAAAAATTCATAAATAACACCTCCTAAGTCAAATATTTACAGACGATATCCCCTAAATTTAATATTTATAAACAGCATCTTATATTTTGAGTGTAAATTTACAAGTAGTGTTCTCACTCTAATTTTTATTTGGAGGTACCGTCTGTAAATATTAGATTTAGGGATCTTATCTGTAAAAAAAAATTCTTTAAAAATAACAATTATAAATTTCTTAAAAAAGATTTTTATTGAGGGTTCAGTTGGATTTAAGATTTAGATTGCAACAGATCATATTCCGCCCATTAAGAGATCCGACCTCATGGAATCAAAATTTTAATAAACTTGGAATAAGATTTAAATTTGAATTATTTTAGTTTTAGTAAGTAGGTAAGTGTTAATATGGATTGAAGATCAAAAATCGATCAAAAATCGAATCGATTTTAGATCGAATCAAAATCGAGTCGATCTAAATGATCCGACTAACGAGCTAAAAGTTCAGCTCGAAAATAAAATAAAATAAAGAAGATAGTAAATTCGTAAAAATGAATATTGCATACTTTTATTTAAAAACAAACGTAAAAACCTCACATACATAAAACTGTTGAATAAATATTCTATACATAAAATTGTTAAACAAAGTTTATATACATAAAAGTGTTTAACAAAATTTACAAACAGAAGTATTGAACAAAGTTTATATATACAAAAGTGTTCAACAAAATTCATAAACAGAAATTTTGTAGAGTTATTTAAACAGAAGCGTTGCTGAAATTCTTCAACAGAAGTATTGAAGTTGCTACATGATGTCATTTGTCTGTGCTCTTGGTTTCTTCGGTGTCACTTTCTTGGCTGTTGGTCTTGGTAGACATTTCTGCACAAAGACCTTGATATAATTCACAACGTAGTTTCAGTTGATTACAACGAATGAAACGAAGTCTTTGTTCTTCAATAGATACATAAGCATCAACACAAAATTGTTGAAATAATCTTCCACCTCTCAATAACGTATTACTTTCTTCAAAGCGTTGTTGAATACGATATACATAAAAATCTTTCGTTGAAATTCGCTGACGAATTTGTGTATTATTGGCGTTATTATATAAATATAAATGCCAGTCATTTTCACCATATGGAAATAGCAATGGATATTGAAGTGGCATGTAAGCTGGATGAGTTTCACTTATTCTTTTAAATCCAATATGTATGTCACATATAACAATATCACGTGTTGTGTTTTGAGTTCCATCATCTATCATAAGTACAGCTACTTCATCTTCTATTGGATGGGTATATTGTTGTTTTGTAAATGATCTATTCTAAAGTATCTTGAGTTTAAGATCAATATTTTGATTTTTCATGTACCAATTGCATACTATACGAAATTATTTTACATATACATTATGTTAGTCAAGCATAATTTTAAGATTATTAGTGATTGAGGTAACTATGTCTTTATTTTTTTTGACTTTGTTATATTTTTGCATAAAATTTATACGATTTTCTAATTCATGTTTTGTATCGTAAATATATAGTTGAGCATATTTTGGTTGTGTACCACTTGAAGGAATCAAGGATCCAATTTGGTGATAATTTTGACCATGTATTTGAAAATTATATGGTCCTTGACCTTTCATATTGTTAAAATTAACTTTTGCACCAAGAGATGTGAAAGCAAATATTGCATTATATTGACGAATATTTTTTTGAAATTTCGTAGCTTTAGGATCCATGTTGGTTGGATCTAATAATAAGTGTAATGGTAGAGGTGTTTGTTGTAATAATGGTAAAGAAATTCTTCCATTTTTACAACATAAGCTAAAATAACTTGAATTTGATTTGTTTCCTCTAACTTGTTCTTCTGACGAGAAAATAGTTTTACAATGAGCGCATATATTTGTTGGTGCTCCAAGAGAAAATATGTTCACATCATTTTCAATACTATTTTGTTCATTGTCTACTAAAATAGTTGTTGGGTTCCCAGGAATTGAACTATGAATATTTTGAAATCTTTCCTTTGTTATTTGTTGATACCTAATACGATTTTGCTTTGATTTTTTTTCTTTTTTGTTTTTTGGAAACCGTTGAACTTTGTCTTTTTCTTTTCATTTGTTTTGTATATTTTAAATATCTGCAAGTAATTGTTGTGACAATGTATCAATAATTAGAATGAAATTTGTACATTACAGTACAAAATATTCAAGATGTTACTAAACATATACAGTTAAATAAACTACATAATTAAATAAAACATAAATTAAAAATAAAATATGAAACATTATAAGAACATGCATCTACTAATTAAAATATTTACTTTGTATCTTCTATGTAAAAAATACATGCGATATTGTTGGGTGTTTGTTACTTCTTTACAATTTTTTTTTTTTTACATTAATGATTAAACGATCATGTTTTTCATTTAGATTATAATATTTTTGTACACTTGGATATCTAATTCGATATAACTTGTAGGAAGTGCACGCAATTATTGTCATAGAATTTCTAAGACTTAAATAAAAAATTTAAATATTTTGCATTAAAAATCATAAATATTAAATATATATTATTTTTAATAGCTCTTAGTATTTAATATTTTTTAGAGAAAATATTTTAATTCAAAAAAGAAGTAAATTGTTTGGTTTGATCGCAAGTTTAGATAATATTATAAAAAATTTCAAGGTTATCATTCTAAAATAATATCTAGATATCAACCTAATTGGAATGAAGAGAGTTGAAGTCAGAAATTTAAACTTAAATTCAATTTTAAATTTTGAAAATTTTAATTAAAAATAAATAAAATTTGGAAAAAATTAAAATACAATTTTAATGTTTAAATTGATATAAATCGTATTTTTAAATTCAATTTTAATGTATATCATGGTTAATGTTTTTGTAATAGTTAGTAGTTTCTAATTATATATTATTTTTTTATTGACAAATCTATTCAGTTCCACATTTTGAAGATCTGTTTTATGATAACTAAAAATACCTGCTTGTTACATCGTGTGTTTTGGCAACTTTGAATTTCATATGACATTGCTCTTAATTTTTTATATTTCTTTTCGAGAACTAATTTTTCATTTTCTGAAAAACTAAATAAAATGTAAATTATTAATTTTTAATTTAATAATATCTTTAATAATTATCAATTGAAAAGTAATCTAAGGTTCCTCCATAAGTTAACATAACATCAACTGGAATTGCTTAATAACTTTCAAATTCATAACAGATGGATAACATCTTAGTTAATAGTCTTACAAAATATTTAGAATAAGACAATCAAGAAAAAGTAATTATCAAATTTTCTTGAAAATGAAAGTAAATAATAAATAAATTAGAATAACTTTAAATGAGATGAAGTGCAACTATATTGTTGAAAATTGAATGCAATTTGTAATAAAAAATTAGGAATGAGAAGATTGTAGAAGATAAACCTTGTATTAAACTTCTTGACAGATTCTTTTGTAAAACTTCTGGTAAAAGTGATGTTATCTCTTACTGTAAGAGTAGATGAAAATACATTAAATATTAATATAGAGAGATATTCTGGTTTTAAATGTTAGCATAGAGAGATATTTTAGTTTTGTTTGATCACATCATGCATGTAAAACACTTGGCAGCATAAGCACATGTGTTGTCACTATAAATAATGTGGCTCTTTTATAAGAAGTGGAAGACAGCAGGAGACTGCAGATTTGACTGGAGTTCACAGTAATTTTATTTGAAATTGGGTTATAGGTTATAATTAGGTCAGAAAATAGACTGAAACAATAGTAATTCGAATTTGACGTCAAAATACAAATCTAACGTTGAATTTGTATGTTAAAATATATGAAACAATTTCGTTTGCTTTATTTCCAACTTGCAACAAAATCCAGAAATTAAGAAAAATTCAGAAAACCATGTCTTAGCAGTCACGATGAAAGATCGTCATTGTTTCGCCGGATCTCCGTCCCTCACCACCGTCCCGTGCCGCCCTCCACCAGATCTGCGAGATATCGCTGATCGTCGGATCTGCGTCTCTTCTGCTTCGTTGCCCTTTCTTCTGCTCGCCCGATCTGCGTCCTTCGCCGAAGTTCTGTGCCGCGCTACGCCAGATCTGCGAGATATCGCTGATCAAAGATGAAAGATCACCATTGTCTCGCCGGATCTCCGTCCCTCGCCGCCGTCCCGTGCCGCCCTCCACCAGATCTGCGAGATATCGCTGATCGCCGGATCTGCGTCCCTTCTGCTCTGTTGCCCTCCCTTCTGAATCTGCGTCCCTTCTGCTCTGTTGCCCTCCCTTCTGAATCTGCGTCCCTTCTGCTCTGTTGCCCTCCCTTCTGCTCACCGGATCTGTGAGATTTTGTTGATCGAATATGATGACCTCGCCTTCCTTCCCCTCGCCGCCGGTTAGGCGAACGCAACGCAAGATGCAAGGCACCATCGTTGCCCTCCCTTGCGTTCGCCGGATCTGCGTCCCTCGCCGCCGTTCCGCGCAGCCCTTCACCAGATCTGCGTCCGTCGCTGCCGAGTTCCCCTTCGTTGCTGCGATCTGCCTCATAGCCTTCCCTAGCTCACAGCTGACTGCACACCATTTTATGCAGAAATAATTATGGCAAAGGCTGGAATTCATAAATATTATCAAGGGCAAAAATGAAAATGCCAAAATTCAGCTCGCAAAGGCTGAAAATCATAAAAGTTATCAAGGGCAAAAATAAAAATGCCAAAATTTAGTTGCTTATCTATCAACTTTAATAGTATAATATAAGATATAAGATGGCCTGAGTCTAAGTAATTAAATTAATTTTAGGGACTCAATTATCGAAAATATTTTTAAGATTTAGCGACCAAAATAAGTAATTTTTAAAATAATAAATCTATATAATATTATCTATAATTTCAGATAATTATGTGATATTTATTATTATTATTATTATTATTAAATTGAAATGCATACGTTGGATTCCGATAAGAACTAGGAAATTCCTAAATTACTAATGCTTTGTTCATACGTGCCGATTGGACCGTTGGATTGGCCGCCTCTTTCCGACGTACGGTCTGATCTTCGCCATGCCAGACGGAATATTCCCTGCCGTGGTCCCATCACCTCGGAAAGCGACAGCGGGCAAAATTCCCCACGCCGTTCATGGAAGGTCAAATTACAATTAGGTTTCAAACTTTACCCAACATTCAGCTAGGTCAATACTCTTTTTTTGATAATAACTAGGTCGATACTTTTAAAAAGCATTTCAGATAGATCCTTGAGGTCATTTTAGTCATATCCCCATGCTTATTATTTAGTCATATTCAAATTTTAATCAATTTTATCCTAAAAATATGACAATTTCAGTCAAAATAAAATCAATAAATTCAAATTGATTTTAACTAAAACTGAAATAAAACTGATCATTTTTAATAGCAATTAAAACGATGGTGAAGAGTTGGGAGAGTATTTTAATGAATTATTTAGTTTATATTTTTAAATTATAGATACATATTAGTAAAGAGTATATAAATGATTGGTTTAATCGATTCAATTAGCTGAATCTAAATAGTGAGATTATATCAATTTTATAATCTAAAAAATAATATATAGTAAATAAGATTGTAAATAAAATAACTAATTCAATTATAAAATCATTTATCGATTTAAACAAAATATAATCAAATTAGTTAGGTTCCCAATTAAATTATTTAATCCACACCCCCTTATCTATTATATTAGATCATGTTAATAAATTTGAAAGCTAGAGGATTTATGTGAAATCAGAAATATCAGTACAGGACTTATATGAAATAATAAAAAATACTGGACCTAGCAGAAAGTATTCTAAAACATCAGGTATGCAGTGTAATTTACAATAAAAGAAATCGCCGCAAAGTTTTCACCTTTCGCTATTTTCTCCTCTGTCCTCTTTCTGGTGAAATCAGGGAACATTTGCCGGCGAAAAATTTTCCTCTTTTAGGGTTTTCGAGATCAAACTGAAACATTTGCCGGGGGCGATGAAATTTGGGAAGGATTTCCGGATTCATCTCGAAGAGACGCTTCCGGATTGGCGGGACAAGTTCCTCTGCTACAAGCCCTTGAAGAAGCTCATCAAGAACCTTCCGCCGGACGGCGATGATGGCGCCGACGGCCGACCGTGGATCGGTCTCGAGGAGTGGTTCGTCCGCATCCTTGATGAGGAGCTCGAGAAGTTCAATGATTTCTATGTCGACAAGGAGGAGGAGTTCGTCATCCGCTTGCAGGTGATATGTTTCTCTTTTGAATAAGGGGTTTCTTCGTTGAAGTTAAATTATGATTCTTAATTTTCATTTTACGATTCTTAGTTGCTTCTTTCTCTCTTCCATTCTCTCTGCTTGCCTAAAAAAACATTTTATGTAATTATAGAAATGTTATAGATGCATAGTTTAGCTTCAGATGTGTGTTTTTCAGGTGAGTTGTCAACCCTTCGCTCTTTGATCAATATTTTCTGGCTTTTCGTTCCTGTTTGTTTCTTATATTTTTGCAGCATTAGCCTCAAAATTGTTTCATGTCACTGAATTGTTGGGAAAAACAGTGACTGGATAGCCTAGTGTGGCCATTACTGGTTTAATACTATTGTTCTACCCAACATAACTCTAGATTGGCACATCATTGACCCATGGGCATTGGGTGCACAATATAATAAGTAAATTGGTTGTGCCTTTCTTATCGATTCAAGCTTTTAAGAGAATTGATAGCGCTAAGAATCCTAACAACTGATATTAGAATAGGTCTCAGGTTTGAACCCTAGTAATAGTGGATATTGAGAAAAACAATGACTGGATAAACAGGGTGTGACTTGTCACCAGTTTAGTATCATCGTTTTATCTAACATAATTCTAGGTGAGTATGCCACTATTGACAAGAAGATTAGCTTCAACCCGTGGGCATTTGGTGCACAAGTGATTGGATAATCTAAGTGTGGCTGTCACTAATTTAGTATCATCGCCCTATCTAACATTACTCTGGGTGGTGTATCACTGTCGAAAAGAAGGTTAGCTTCAACTTATGAGCACTTGGTGCACAGTATAATGAGTAAATTGGCTTCATTCTTCCTATCATCTAAAGCTTTTAGGAGAGTTAATAGCGTTAAAGATCCTAATAACTTATTGGTATTCCTACAAGATGATATTTGAGTCATTTGATTTTTTTAAGTCCTTTTTCTTAAGAATTTTTACTTATTTTGACCTTTTTTCTCACAATATTTGATCCTAGTGCTTCATGACATATGAGTCTTCATTTAAAAAAAACGCATGACTATTGTGGCTTGTGCTGTGTCTATAATGTGGATACTCTATGATGCATCAAAAGCTAAATTATTTGAAATTCTTGTCATTTTGGCTGTGGAATCTTACAAATTAAGTCTTATCATCCACCAACTAGTTCTACCTATTACCGAATTTGCTGATTGAAAGACTAAGTGTAGGTCAAATTTCATGAATGATATAGCTAGTCAACTTATATTTGTTATTTAGTGAACAAAATCAAGTAAAATCCCAACTATTATTTTCTAATTAGTTTGCTTTATTTTATATTCCCTGCAAGAAAAAAATATATCTCAGTGTCATCCATGAGATAAGAATTGCAATATTATCAAGTTGGGGAGCTTGCAGCTCACCGTTAAGTTCTTCTTGGGTTACATATTTCCCTCCCAAACTCTCAAATTATCAATATTTTGCTTACATCCTCAAATCTCATACACACGACAAACTAACAACGACTGACAACACCGTAATCCCATACTAGTTGGGATTTGCAACATGAATTTCTTTTCTCAATTCAGCTGTAAATAAAGCAATGTTCTTCAACAACACAATTGATTCTAGTTTGCTTTAAAATGTAAGTAGTAGGTTGCTTTAATTTGTTTATCGGATTTGGATCAGTCTAATATTAAAGATACGAGAGTAAATGTGTGATTTAGAAAGAGATTAACGGTAAGTAAATTTTCCTAGAATCACGCACAAAAACACATACATAGATTCTTATATGAACTTTAATCTGAAGATCACCTTTCTGATAAGAAGGGAGACCTTGTAATCAGAATTATCCAATTGTCTTCATTGTGCTCTGCAGGAACTGAAAGAAAGGATTGAGAGAGTAAGGGCAAGACAGAGCGGCGCGTTTAAATCTGAAAGTGAGTTCGGAGATGAAATGCTGGAGATCAGGAAGGCATTTGTTGCCATTCATGGGGAAATGGTTCTATTGAAAAATTACAGCTCTTTAAACTTTGCAGGTAAACCTTAATTTCAGTTTCTACTTCATTTCTGTAACTTCTATGAACTTTTGAAGCCAAAAAGGAATCAGTTTTACCTCAAACGCCAAATTTTAGGAGCTTTTAGTCTCTATATACGTGTTTTCTCTGAAACTGCAGCTTAGGACTTATGTAGATCAACTGTAAGCAAGATGTAAAAATACTTCAGACTATATCCCCATTGAAGATACTAGCAGGTTCGAAGTTTGATAGACTGAAATGGGAACGAGTTTTGGAGTATTATGTAAGGTATGCCTGATATAATCAAGAAGAATCATTCTACTGATCAGTATCCGTCCCAAGGGATGGATTCTATTGATAGTAATAAGAGAATTACTAATAGCTATCTGGTGCAGATAAGAGAATTTTGAGATAGATATGCAATAAAAGCAACATACACGAGGAAAACAGACTATATTAAGATGGTGCTGTTGATATCACCTTGATTATGAGATAATGGTAAAAAAATTAGTGTGGGCATGTACAACAAAGAACTGGATATTCATCAATAAAAAAATAAGATGAAGTTATTATGAAATAAATAGAAAGAAATTAGATAGGCACCAGAAACTGCAAAAATAAATATGTTAAGGGGGTATTTGGTTTTATCACCTGTCTTTACGATGCTATGTTCTATTATTTGGAGAAATAAGTTATTTGATTTGATGACATGATAACTTTGTCAAAAATTACAAAATTATTATTCTAAACTAACATCTAGAATGCACCTAATTTTAAGTGTGATGGAAAGAGAGAAAATATGAGTAGTTAGTAAAGATTGAGATATTAAAAATAAAAATTAGAATTGTCATCTTCCAATAAATCAACATTGAACAAAAACAAGTAGGATGAAATACACATCAGTCCCGGAGGTTAAGATATAATATTACGTTGATCCATAATTTTATAATAATCTCTTTGGATCTATAAGATGGGTTATTCTTGTCAATTTAGTCCCTGAGATTGAATTAAATATATCACTTAGGTCCATTTAGATAATATTCACTAGTCGTCCGTGAAGAAAAAAATAAAATGTGTTTTTAATAAATTTTATTAATGTTAAATTCCTCTATTTTCTTATCTTTTTTCTTTTTCTTTCTCTCTCAATCACTTTTTTCTAACAAACCCTAGAGAGGGCAATAGGAGAGAAGGGGATGGTGACAGGATAGGCCAGGTGGGCTAGCAGCAATGCAAGTCAAAGAGAAAAGAAGAGAGAGTGGAGCCGTGACACAAGTCTACGAAAAGGAGCTTCGGGTGTAATTGTGAGGTGAGGACATGACGTAAGCGACAACGAAAAGACAACGGAGACGCAGAGCTGTGGCTCAAGCGTCGATACTGGGATGATGGGGCTACAGTGCAAGCGGTGGCAACGAAACGACAGGACCGTGGTGCAAGTGACGACGATGACGAAGGCGACAGGATAGCCACAATGCAAGTCAAAGAAAAGGGATGACAACGTCATTGACGGCTTGATAGAGGTGGTAGTCTGGCGTGTTTCTGTGCTTTTTTCTTGTTTTTCTACATATCCCAATCGGAGGATAGATATATAGAAAGAGAGAGAAGGGGAAAGCTTTCTTGCATAGAGTGTTGTTTTCGCCCATTTCCTATTGGTGTCCTCATAGAGGAGCCATACTACTACTCCATTTCAAGGATTTGTTTTGTCCACCATATCCTCATCTTAAATCTCCTTCACTTCTTATTGTTTTGTGGGAAATTTCAAGAGCATAAAGGTGGGAGATGGCCGATGGGAAGATTTGTGAGATGTTTGATAGAGGTGCAAGTCAGATTATACAAGTCAAAAGGAATGGATGGCAGGTCGTGGCACAAGTGGCGTGATGCATGTTGAAGAGAAGGAGCTTCAACTACAATTGCGTGAAGGCAATGCCAACAAAGATTTGGCGGGGCCGTGGCGCAAGCGGGCATGGAGGTTGTCGAGGGAGGAGAGAGAGATATATATAAAGGGAGAGAGGG
>JAEMOT010003843.1:34920-52189 GCA_019297695.1 Apostasia ramifera | reverse complement strand
GGAGGGGGAGGGAGGGATGGGCGGGAAAGGCGGAGGCAAATAAATTTTTTCATACTATGTTGTCCATTTTTTAATAAAGGGACCTAATATGAAAACCTTAATCAGTCAGACCCAACGATAAGGGTTTTAAAAAACATGCACTGTGTTATATGATACCCTATCCTCAAGGACTTCGTTGTAATATACCTATAATATGTTATAGATATGGTAGACATCAAAATAACATGGACATTTAAATAACTACAACATCTTAATTGCATTGGACCAAACATCTGTTCAGTAAAATGAACACGACTTGCATCAAACCAGAAGTAGATAAACCCAAAAATTGCATTGTGGGTCACTTTTTTTAAAGTCTTTAAAATGAAAAGTTTTGAATTCTGTGATTTTGAGAAAGATAGGTTAAAGATTAGCAAGTTTGTGCATAAACCGATAAATAAAGGAGTAGAAATTATTTTCAAAACTCATCCGAAAATTTCAGATTAAACTTCTTGATGAAGATGATCACTCCATTCCATAACTAATAGAATTTCTACATTCTACTCTTTGAACAGGCCTTGTAAAGATTCTGAAGAAGTACGACAAGAGAACTGGTGGCCTCCTCAGCCTCCCTTTCACTCGGCGCGCTCTCCACCAACCATTCTTCACCACAGAGCCCCTCACCAGACTAGTTCATGAGTGCGAAGCCAACCTTGAGCTCCTCTTCCCCATTGAAGCCGAAATTACTACCGAAGCAGCAGACTCTTTAGAGAACAAAAACGGTAGAAGAATAAGAACTAAATCTAGTGGCAACAAAAACACCGATACTGAAACATCTTCTTGTCTAAGAGAAGATGCCGATGACATCTACCGGAGCACGCTAGCCGCCATGAAAGCAATCCAAGGTCTCCGCAGAGCAAGTTCGACGTACAATCCCCTATCTCTTGGGCAGTTCTTCCGCTGTGCCAGTGATGATTGTTCAGCTGCCTTAACAAGCGAGGACTCGAACTCAAACTGTACCAGCATGTTGCAGAGGAAGGAGGATGATGAAGAGAGTGTTCGTTCCGATGATCATTGATCATTTAGAGCAGCTCATCTGTAATGTTTTAGAGCTTGGATTACTTGCTGCTGATAAACTGTACAGATACCTTCTTTCTTACTTCATCTTATTGTAGATTGTATTATGCTTGTTATGATGTGGTTTCTCAATCTCTTGGAAGTATTAGGCTGAAGTTTGAACTCTCTAACCTTAATTCGAAATCAAATATTTTGATTTTAAATTGAGCTTAATTTGAGTTCATTAGCAGATATACGATTTAAGTTGCTTTCTAGCTGATCTGAACTTTGTTATCATGTTATGTATGCTACCATAATGGATGTATAAAACATGAATTGTATATGTTTTACAATGCTTTTATGTAATATTTAATATGATTTATGTATCTTAAAATCTGTTTGCACAAATTGATGATACATTTTTCTTTTTCGTAAATGCGTTTGTACAAAAATAATGAGTTCAATCAAGGTTTTAAAAATAATGTGTCATATTATTTCTTAAAATATTATTTATCTGAACCACTCAAATTCTATAAATGTATTTCATTTTTTTAAACATTATATAATTTAATATTTAAATATTACTTGTAACAGAAGTCTTCAATCTGTGTTAATTATGGAGATCTTTATGTTAAAAATTTGATGTTATATTGTAAACATTTTATTTTAATTTAAATTTTTAGACTAAGTTTTATTGAGCAAGTTGGACAATTTTAATCTGACACGACCAGAACGTGAACCATGTTTGTATACAATTAGGAAACATGCATTGAATTCCATCAAAACTTGAAAACAAAATTATTTCAATTAAGATATTGTTATGTAGATAACATATTTAGATAATATTATAAAAATTATAAAATTTTTATATTAAAATAATATTTAAATGAAACTTTAGAGCTCGTGTCACTTTAATTATAATAAAGGAATGTAGATTTAAATTGTTTTATTATTATTATTTTTAATATAATAATATTAAATTAAACAATAATAATTTAAAAATAACATAATATTTACGTTTAAATAACAGATAACATTATAAAAATTAAGGTAATTACGCCCAGATCCTTGAATTTAATGCTTAATATTGTGCACGTCCACGTTTTTAAAATTATAATATCGAAATTACTGAATTTTAATAAATTATCAAATAAATTCTTTTTTATTTTTTTTATAATTAAAATTTTTTAAAATTACTGTTTTACCCCTACCCCTCTCTCTCTCCTCCTGATCTGACACACACCTACGGGCGCGAGATCGGGAGGAGAGAGAGATTCCGCCTCTCTCTGTCTTCCCGATCTCTTGCACACGCGCGGGCCGCGCAGCTGCGGGCGAACATATCGAGCTATAACTGGAATGTCGGTGGCCGCGCGGCCCGCGAGCGTGTGCCAGATCGGGAGGAGAGAGAGTATGACACTGGTAAAATGATAATTTTACAAAATTTTAATAATAAAAAAATAAAAAAAACTCATTTGATAATTTATTAAAACTCAGGGACTTCGATGTTATAATTTTAAAAACGTAGATCTGCGCGATATTAAACGTTAAACTCAAGGACCTGAGCATAATTTGCCCTAAAAATTATAAAATTACCATTTTAAAATATCTAGATATCATGTCACTCAAAATTATATAGCATCCAAATGACACTTAACACATGAAGCATCCAAATATTATTTTTTCTAACAATCTTCCCCTCAATGCACCATCGGGATTCAAATTTCAGACCACCTTTGACACACATTGTTAGAATTCTTGACATTACCAACTTTTCTAAAAGCTTAAGTTGATAGAAAGAATATAACTAATTTACTTATTATACTGTTCACTTAGTGTCTACAAATCGAATTCAATCTTTTTTCTGGCTACCAACTCAGTACTATGTCAGACAGGGCGATAATACTAAGTCAGTGACAGCCACATATCTAATCATTACTTTTCTCAGCATCATGTATTTTACTTACATTCTATCAAATAATACATCATTTAATTTCAACAATGCAAGATCATTTTTTATAATTTCTTATCATGTCTTCTGATTTTCATCTTTCTCTTTTTACATAACATAAACTAATAATCCAATTCTCTTTATTGATGCTCCTATCATTCTTAATTGAAGCTATTCCAATATTTTTATAACTAATTCTTCATCTTATCCTTTCGTGTATACCCAATTCATCCACTTTAAGTAGGCGGCATATCACTGTCGGGTCCCAAATTTCGAATGAAAAATATAGAGAATTGTATTAAGTAGCTGATAACTAGCATAAAACTTATCAAATAAATATGATAATCAAAATTCTAATTGCACAACAAAAAAATAATGGCCAAAAAAGAATATCAAACTATCACAAAATGATACAAGATGACTCGAAACACCCATCAGAAAAAATCAAGACACATATAATGACTACGAACAAACACGCATGTACAACACATAACCACTTTATACCTGATAATTGCTTGTAATTCTTATCCAAAAAAGAACATACCTTTCTATGCATTTCGTGGTGATCATCTTTTTCCAGGGTCCTCCACGGAGGGAACCTTGGAAGGGTAATTTGAGAAATCAGAGTCAATTAGAAGTGATAGATCATAAGGTGAAGCTGCAGA
The DNA here is from genome assembly GCA_019297695.1 of Apostasia ramifera. Taxonomy (NCBI): domain Eukaryota; kingdom Viridiplantae; phylum Streptophyta; class Magnoliopsida; order Asparagales; family Orchidaceae; genus Apostasia; species Apostasia ramifera. The sequence goes on along the minus strand of JAEMOT010003843.1, from coordinate 48,541 downwards.
AGCAGAGGATTCCTTGAGCAAAGAGGACTTGATGAGCTCAAAATCAGGCTTATCTTGTGAAGAACTCGAGACAACTGGGCTGCTGGAACTAGATGTGGAAACACTTGACAGTTGAATCTCATCGAGCCGGCAACCACACATCTGCCGGTTTTTTCGCACCGCATCCATCTCCTGGCCAGTCGGCACGAAGGTCCTCGATCGGTATTTCCACGCCCCGTCGTCGCCCTCGGTGTTGTTGTAGAGGACATAATCGTGGTAAGTTGGGGCAAACTGAGGCACAAAAGAAGAGGTAAACTGGATTGATAGGTTGTTTAGATCAGTGCTTTAAACTTAGCCCGAACTTTGGTGAAAATGACAAATTCAGTAGATTCTAAATACGTCACTCTAGTTTGAACATATATACAGTTGGGTCCTCACACTTCCATGCTAATCAAATAGGTTGTTTAGTTCAAGAATATGCACAAGCAAACTATTCTGTCATCACGGACGTTAAACCCTAATGCAAAAAGACCTTTCTATCCCTTGTGAGAAATGAAAAAGAGAAGAAAGCTTGGAGATCTGCATCAAGAGCAAAAAGGTCTTTTGCGTTAGGGGCTTAACATTTACTAGAGCAGGACTTATTTGCACTTATGAGAGACCCAACTTCACATGCTCAAAATATGAGGACCTATTTGGAATTTATCCTAAATTTTTTTAACAGTAAATGGAAGGTACATGAATATCCATCAATTAATATAAAACGCTGTTGAAAGAATTGAATTATTTTAGCTAATTACACATTTAAAACCAACTTCTTAAACATTACATAAAAATCCCTAATTCTTTTATACATTGTTGACTAAAAATAAATTAGAAGCGCTTATAATGGGCAAAGATTCCAGAGGAGCGCATGTAATTACCTGAAACAACAAATAGAAGTGGGAATTTAACCCAGCCAGGATTTAACTCTTTAGCTTACAGCTTCTATATAATATGAAAAATAGAAAGGAAAATATGCATTTTGGTTAAAGTTTGAGGGTGAATGCAAAATTCTCCCAAGAAATAAGTTTCTTTCAGATTTCACATAAACACCGAAACTAAATATCATCTGTTTGGTGAGATAGCAAACTTGTGGCAAATTTTATTATGTATGAAAGTTTTGGGTCATGGATACAAAATAAAAATGGGTTGTTATGCTTAAATTTGTGTATGAAGTAAAATAAAATTGATGATTACATTAAAATATGTAGGATATGAGAATAAAATTTTTATCATGAAATTTATTTAAGATGTGAAATAAATTTATTTTGTATTATATAAAAATTGAATTGGGTGTGAATGTTTGTGGTAGCTGCCAAAGAAGAAGACACGTTTTTTAATTAAAATAACCATAAACATTTCAACCTCAAAAACAAGAGAACAAAAGATATGATACAATTCGAAACCAATTACCTGATGAACTGTGTCATGGTAGAAATCGTTGAACTTTAAAGCATGAGCAAGGCTTCCCATAAGACCACGGGATCCAGCAATATTGGCACCTGCATATTCCTTGTATGGGAAGGCATAGAAGTGGCCAACCGCCGCAACAAGCATCTCCACGCACAAAACAAAATTTTGAAGATCAGCAGCTTCGTCAGCATTACTAATGAATCCAGACTTTGCGACAAGAAAGACCAAAACTCCCTGAAGGACACAGCAAGTTTAAAATATATGGAATAATGCAGTACATTAATCATGATATCAGTATCCTTATCTGAACTATCTGAATCCAGTAAATGGATCTTTATTAGGCAAAGTGCTTATAAATTCCTAAGGTCTTAGAGGTTTTACACACTAGTCCGTGAATTTTTATCGCTGCACTTGGGTCCCTGAAATTAACGTTTTGTTGCAATGGGGTATTTCCGTTTGATCCAAATTGACGAAACCATTAAATTTATGATAGAAAAGCTTGTCTTGAGAAGTTACTAAAATGTTCTTATCAATATTTTATAAGTTCATTTGGTGAGATCACAACAGTAGGTGAACAAATAACTCGAGTATAAATTAAAATTTTATTAATATTATTAGGTCTGTTTGTTTGTAAGGTTAAATTTAACAAGGTTAAAATTAAACTTGGATAGAGATATTTTTTTATTTAAAGTTGTGAATGATGTGAAATAAAGTTAGTTATTATGTTGAGATATGTGAGGGATGTGATATAAGTTAGTTATTATTTTAGTAATGTGTGTAGGATGTGAAATAAAGTTAATTTTTAATATTAAATTTTATGTGTGATGTGATATGTTAGGTTAAAATTAAACCAAGTTAATTTTTAACTCGCAGACAAACGGGGTAAATGTTTTAGATGAAGGACCACATGGCAATAAAAGGTTAATTTAAGGAACCTAAGTGCAATGATTCAAAATTCATAGAGCAGCCTACAAAAGTCTAAGATCATAGGGGCCAGCAATTTACACATCTTTTATTACTAACTATTTCTATTTAACACCGCATTTAGAAGTAATTTTCTTTTGTGCATAACATTTTGAAAAAGTTCCAACTAATTTACTTTTAACTTAAAGATAGTACATTTTCTAAATAGAATTTAAGAATGATCAAATAGATTGTACCAATTCATGCTTTCGAAAAATATGAATAAAACCAAAGGTAATTTTGGAAATTAAAGCAGATAGCTAAACAATAAACAACTTCAGGTACCACTTGAGAAGTGGTAATCTTTATGAATTGAGACTGAACTAAAAAAGGGCTTCCTCATACCAAATGTTTCCCGCTATGTGAAAGTAGGAAAAGGTAGTCCATTATGCACAATATCCTCTTTAATTTTAATAAAAAAGATTATTATTAGGACCCAAAAATATGACCTCCCGATCACAAAAGGACAATCTTTACTACTATACCAAGGCTATTCCTTTAAAAAATTAAAAACTTTATACCTAGTTCTTTCTTTCAGCTTTCTGCAACTAAATTTGTTCTCCCTCTCTCTCTCCCCCTCCCTTTGGCCGGGACGCCAGCGGCGAAGTGGTGGCAGGCATGTCGGCGATGGGGATGCCGACAACGGGGAATGCCCACCAACCCCCTCCCCTCTCTCTCTCCCTCCCTCCCTAATCTCTCTCTCTCTCTCTCTCTCTAATGGAGCAACCACCCGCCAACAAAGGGGGGGTCATCCACCCCCTCTTATCTCTTTCTCTCTCTAGAACTTTGTAAAGAGAGAAAGAACAAGGACAGAGAGGGACTAGGGGGGAAAGTGTGAGAGAGAACAGAGAGGCAACAAGCAGCCCCCTCTTTGGCTGAGTCCCCCGCCCTCGCTCTGCCACTGCCAGCAGCACCGCCATAAAGAGAGAGAGAGAGAGAGAAAGAGAAAGAGAGAGATATGAGAGAGAAGGGGGGTAAGACAGCGAGAGGGGGAAGGGAAAAATAGAAATTTTTAAAAAAATGTAATAATAAAAATTAGAAAATAACCAATTTGATTATTATATTAAAATTCAGGGACCTAAATAGTAAAAATTTAAAAGCGTAGACTTGTATGATAATATGCCCTAAACTCAGGGAACCGAATGTAATTTACCCTTAACAAATATAAATCTTCAACAAACTCCAACCAAATTGACGTTTAGGATAAAGACAACAAAGCAGCAAAGGAAAATAAAATAAAAATTGATGTAATGGGCAAATAAAAAAACTTGAGACATATTGCATAAATTGGGAGAAATTTGAAGGCATCGGGAAAAAGAAAATAGACATATTACAAGGTTAAAGTTTTAAAAATTTTCCGATGGATATTGAAGGCATTAGAAAAAGGAAATGACAACACAAGTGATGAGATCAACTAGAAGATCCACAAAGCAAAGATGATGACTCAGAAGTAACACTTCAATTCTACTTCATGGAGCTATGTTCAAGGATTATGGTGTACAGTCACATAATTTGTTTTTGGATACTTGAACTTTCAGAATTCAAGTGGTAAGCATAAGTTGTAAAAGTCCAATCATAAGTTCCAAAAATAATGAAATAGAAAAATGCATTTAGAAGAATATTCAAAGAATTAGAATAGCTATAAGACGACAATGGAGACATGCTTCCCCAAGTGAATGTACATTTATAGCTACAACAGTGTGCAGAAATCCAGGACACCTATATATGATTGTATGCACGTTACACTTAGGTACCAATATTATTCACGCCTCATACTCTTTCAAATTATTGTAACAGGAAGTCAATACCTCAAAAATAATTTTGGTGCTATGAACAGATTTTAATTAAGCAGCGTAAAGTATAGTGTTGTAATAACTAGACCAATCTGGTCGGTCTGATCGACACATTCATGAACCTGCTCGTCATCCAATCTGGCTGAATGCCAAAACCATATTACACATCAACAAAAATTAAACTATTCTGATCGTGACAAATCAATTCATGTCTATGGTGTTAGCAATTGCTATATAATTGTAATGAATAAATAGAAGAATAAGTTTATTATTATGAACATTCTATGCCCTGGTATTACAACATTATTTTCCTTTTAATTTCTTAAAATAATGGTGAATTATCAGTTTGGCCGGATCTACAAATGGTTCAAACAGTTCATGAACCAGGAACTAGACTGAAACCAAATCCCATCCAATTTTACATATACAGTTTTTCATATGCATCCAACATTCAGATTAATGGTATGTCTTCTCTAAACGGTAACACTAAGCATCTTATTAACAACAATATTGAAAACTGCTTATGACAACAAGATAATGTATATGACATGAAATCATAATTCTTGGCTTCTCACGGGTATGTTTCCTATTCAGCCCTATCAATTTGGCCTTCCAAGTATACGAGTTTGTTTATAGATAAAAATTCAGAAAAACCATAAGCTGGACAACAAAATAAAAAATTCCACAAAATATACCGAACAACACTGTATGACTGCCGGACCCCGTTATTCGATAATACAGAGTAAACAACCGTCTAGAGCAGAAAAATGTATAATAAAGTATAGACCTTATACATAAACTTACAAACCTGCCAATACGTGAGAAAGACCACCGATTTGATCAGGATAAACTTTGGAACTGGATTATATGGCCGAAGAAGATCTCTACAAGCCACATAGAACAATGCAAGTGCATACAATGCTATCGAATATGAAACAGTGTAAATGATTGTAATATACAGGTAGCCCTCGTCAACACTGAAGTTTCCATCTTTATATTTCCCTTTGGCATAGAGTACGAAAGTAATTGCAACTAAAATTGGTTTAAGAATTACAAACTGCAAAGCACCTTGCTTGCACCTCCTTATAAACCGCCTGCAGGCAACAAAATGACAGATTTAATGATGCACAAGAAACTAAATCATTTGTTGTGTTTGTTTACTAGGTTAAATTAATCTTGTTAACTTTTGCCTGATATGTCACGTCATACATAAATTTTAATATTAAAATTTAACTATATTTCATACTATACACGAGATAAAAAATTAACTTTGTTTCACATTCTATACGCATACCAAAATAATAACTTGTCGTATTCCTTATACATCCCAACATAATAACTAACTTTATTTCACATCATATACAATTCTCAATAAAAAAATATCCTCATCCAAGTTTAATCTTAACATTGTAAAAATTAATATTTGCTAACAAACATAGAGGGAAAAAATTTAACATCCCTGTTTGGTAGTATGTCAAAATTAGTTATGGCTTTTTTAGCACAGCCTCACACATCCAACATATTTAAGTAATAAAAAAACATTCTATTTCAAATCCTACAAAAACTCTAACATAAAAAACTAATTTATTCTCATATCCTACACATTTCAATACAATCAATTTTGTTTCACAACAAACACACATCTCCATAAATAAAAAGAGTTGGCACAATTTAGCCATTTTACCAAACAGACCTCGCTTTCAAAAAAAAGGCCCATAGACTACAACCTAAAACAATTAAATGACCACAATTATCTAACAATAAGGTAGAACAATTTATTATAGCAGCAGCTTACCCATCAAGAGGAATGGGAGGAAAGCAGCAAGTCATTAATCCCCATGAAGGCTTTAGCACCCTACCACTTAAACTTACAACAACAGCACCTGCACCTCCTACCCATGCTAAGCATAGCGAAAGAAAGTTGTAGATGACCCAAGCTTCATAGCTGGAAAATTAAAGCATATAAGTTGTCCACGCAATTCTGTATAAAGAGAAGGAACCATACATGCCTATAGGCTGCACATGACTCCAACAATAATTTAAAATCTCAAAATATTTACTACAAATCATCAATAGACATATCCCAATAATAATAGGCTAGGCGTTTTTGAATCATGTTTTGCAAGTTATTCTAATCCAATGGGAATAAAAAAATAAAATAAAAAATTTTAGTACAATGAAAAAGTACCAAGTTACTTTCACCTACAATTTTTTTTTTTGAAAGGACTCTTTGCCTAAAGTTTCAAAAGACTTTTTGCCTACATTTTGTTCCTATTTCTTTTTGTATAACTCTGATCAAGGATTTGCAGCAGTTTTAAATTTCAATGAAATATATCATGAGTTTGCTAAGAGATTCTCCCCCAATTTAAACTAATAATTTTATTAAGACAAACAAGGATTCATAATATAAGCATGACAACCAGAAAAGTTCACAGAATAATGCTTCACGCACAGCCAAGATTTGGTGCCAAGACTATCTCACCAAATTTGGAAGAATCATTGACATAAATAAGTATAGCGGATTCATCTTCAAATGACTAAGGGAAAAATATAATTGCAAGAAATGACAAAAAATAACTTACGCTTCTACTCTAAAAACTGTGCCTCGCTAAAGTGATAAAAAAGCCAAGCGATAGTATACAGTGGTCAGCTACATTCTGTTATTCCGTGACGTGTCCCCATTATGAATGTAATAGAAGTAAGAAACCATACGATCCATGCAATGAATATGAGAACTGATATCATATACATATTATGGACATTTAACGTAATTGATATACTTACACTTCGCGAATAGAATCAAAATATATTGATCTCTCGTCAAAGAGGAGTGATAGAAACGACATCAGAGCAAAAACCTGCAAAGGAAGAACACTGTTGGTGCGAGAATTAAACAGAGAACAACAATCATGAAAAACATCAAGAATGTAGAAAAATGACATTCTCTCAACTACAAACAAGAAAAGAAACAATTTCTCATACTTAAAACAAATATTTAACTAATCATCAAATATCAATCATCATTTAATTTAAATTAAGATAAGCATACATAATAAATGCTAAAGTTCTCCAAGATGTCTAATTAATCGTGTGTATACAAATTGAAGCAATTACAAAACTTAACAAAATTTGGAACAAAAAAGATCAAGTATCAGTGCAAATTAAACACAGCAAATATTCACAAACAAGTACAGAATTTAAGTAAAAAAACAAAGTAAATTTGCCCATTGTTCCCTGAGATACTAGGGTTCTTACACGCTGGCTCACAAAATTTAAATCATTGAACATTGGCCCATTAGTTTCAAGTTTTATTATGTTTGGTTCATCTGTCATACATTAACTTTGCATGGATTTCAATTTCACTCCTATGTAATTTATGCACCTAAAAAGACGAATAAGGGGTATTAAAGCAATGTTGGAGCTGTATATAACCTCTTTCGTCACCACCTAAACTTTTTCCATCAAATTACTATACTATGCAATGGGAGAACACAAATGACAATAAAAATTGAAACTCATGGACCTACATGCAACAAGACAAAATTTATGGACCAGTAAGAACCCTAGTAACCCAAAGACCTATAAGCAAATTATCCTAAAAAATAAAAATAAGTACAAAACTATAACACGCTTTAGAATATATCTATATAACAAAGCATACAAAAAATATGAGCACGATCTGGGCCTTGTACAAAAGTTAGGCTCTAATAGAAGTCTTCAAACACAACCTCAAATAAAAGGTTCAAGCTGCAAATATGAGCTAGGCTTTCTCTCAAGTATAGGTTGGAATGCAACAGGAAAAATCTTTGAACTGTTTTGCTCAAGATAAGACTTCCTATGCTGAAAACCACCACGCAATGAGCATCCAATTGTACTAAATTGGTACTAAATCGAGACTATTCCCCAATTTGGCCAAAAGTTATTAATATCTTGACAACTGCCCTATTTAGGTCAAACCTAAAAAGAGCCCAACACATTTCTTTTAACCTTATTTCACATCCAGCACAAACTCTAATATTAAATAACATCATTTCATATCTTACACAAATCACAAGATTAAAAATCAATTTTATTTCACATTCAACACATATATCAATAAAGGAATCAACTTTATTTCACATCTTACATGAATTCCAATAATAAAACAACCTTATTTCACACCATACACATTTTCTCTCTCTATTAAAAAAAAATAACCCTCCAACTAAACTAGAGAAACAAGTAGCATCTAGCCAATTTACTGTAACCAAGGCTTTTGACTAGGTCTAGCATGAATTCATGATCACATCCACAAGAAAACAGATTTGACACTATAGCCTAGACGTGATGAATAAAAATGTGAGAGCATGGTTATGCAAACAATAGAAGGAGATGAGAATCAAATATGCTGCTAATGCGCAATGAAAGAAGCCTTAGCCCTGAGAAGTAATGTACACCCTTTAGGCATAACCAGAATTTCATTTAAAGTGCCAAATACATCGAAGTCTTCAGAATCCAAATAAGAAGCTACCATTTCGGTCCAAGAGAATCTAGATGACATCTAGAACATCATCAATAGCTCAAGAATGGAACATTTATGCATAGAATATACAGATATCTTCTCCTAAAGCATTCTCATATTCAATTTTAATGTTTGACCATAATTTAAATAATAAAAAAGTTTTTCCTTAACACTTCAAATCATTAGTTAAAATTCATCCCAAAGAAGAAAGATGATTTGCATTCACTTAAACATAAATTCTAATCATATTTTCCTGAAAGTGTAATTCTAATCCTATTTTTGAAGTCTGAAATAACAAGAAGCTAAATGTAACCATTGTTTCAAACTAATAAACATAGATAATAATTTTAGTAGTTGATAAACCCAGATTAAATCATCCATGGGAGGAAGATGAAACAAACAATATGGTTTAATATATGACTTTATTCAACAAAGTTTTAATGGTTGATATACCCAGGTCAAATCTCCTAAAACAGGAGGAAGATGAATGAAGGAATACGCTTACACCCCGACAGATCCATCCTCATGGAAAGCATGCAATACTTCTAAAATAGGTTCAACAAATTTGTCAAGGGGCACAATTAAAAAGCCATGAAAAGAGTGTAAACAAATAAAAGGTTGAAGGATTCTGGTCATAAGAAAATAAAAAATAAAGTAATAAGAGGCAAATCTTTTAAGTGCGGTGGATCTAAAAAGGGGATTGGAACATATGTGGCCAAACTATGGACACAATAAAACTCAAAAATAAAATCTTTGTACTTCTAAAAAATATCAAACAAATGAAAACATTGAAATAACGGAGAAACAATATTATTTTGAACCCAAAAGTCTAGGTTGAAAAGGAGATGAATCATATCCAATCACAAATCTATTAATGTAAAACAATGTCAGTGACGTGCGATAAGAAGGTTCTCTTAACATTACAAATATTCCAAGTCCTACACCATGTCCTAATAAGTCTAAGTCTATGAATGAATTAGCAAAAAATGGTCATGTAAATGAATATGAAGCAGGAACTAATGAGACATGAAATTTGTCAAATATGCAGAAACCTTATTAAGCGAAAACAACAGGTTGGAACACTAATCCATACAGATATAACAAAAAAATGTCTTAGATTCTCAATGAAAGTGCCTAAAAGAAATAATATGACTTAGTCTTCCATCATTTATGACTGCACTCAGATCTCCTGTATATGGAAAAGGGAACGCAGTAAGACCACAAGACCTGTGAGCTTCTGAGTCACATAAGCAATTTAACATTGAAGTAACACGGATTTGGGATTTAGGTTAACTTGAGAAGATGCCAAACAACCGCTGTTTTCAAAGAAAATAAATAACTTATCCACAAAAAAGACTAGTGTGTTCACCAAAAAACATTATAGAAGAATCCATAATAAAGATAAAATAATACTAAACATTTCAAACGGTGAAATATATTGAATATACAACGAACAGTCTTCACTTAACAGAGCTTTTAATCGGACAAGAAATAGCATCCAGAGGCCATGATTCGCAAAGCTCCATTAAATCACCAGTACAATTTATTTGCAGCGCAACAATTCTAAAATTAAGAACCCTAGAAGCAGAAAGTTGGGTTTACCATTAAGATTAAGACAAGAAAGTGATGATTCCCGATCCACAAGTACTAAAGAAGTGCCATTGTTATAAGAAATAAGACTTTTGTATAAGACTTTTGTATAAACATTGGTGGATAAGTACACATAATGTGTTCTTCCAGTAAGCTCAGACAACTGAGCACCAGAGGAAAACACGTGACAAATCCACAACTCAGATTAAAGGCGTAGAAAGAACTAGAAAATAAAGATTTTACGCATGCGTACACAGAGAGAGAGAAAGGGAGTAGAAATATAGAGAGAGCAGAAAGAAGTTTTTCTCAACAATTTTTAACATACCGGAACCATGAAGATGATGCGCACAATGTAACGCTGGAAAATAGGCTCCGTGTAGTTCAAGAGGTGCCTGTAGATATGAATCACGGCCAAAGCTATAGCACCGATCGTGCACGGGAAAGCAACAATCACGTAGTATATAAACGCCATTCTATCACTTCCAGAGAATCCAACGCTCCGACTCACTGCACACGAAAAACCCAAGCAGCGTCGTGAAACGATCCAAACAGAACAAAACCTAGACGCGCAGCATGATCACCGGCAACAAGACCCAAACAAACCTCAAGTAAATCAGCTAGCCGGCTACCGAGAACCAGTAGTCATATTAAACCGAAGAAAAGCAAGGTGGAAAACCCTAGCCTCAGGCCGCCACAAATTCCTCCTCCGCTTCGCCGTGGCCGGAAGCGATCTAACCTGACGGAATCTTTGCTGGTCAGCCTGTTCGTCTGTGAGATGAAAACCAACAGCGATCAGAGAAGTTTGCCCCAAATATCCGATAAGAGGAGTCGATCAGATAATGGTGGACAGCTGACAAGCCGAGAAGGGGATCAATGGCGAGAGTGAATGTAGGGCTGAAAAAGGATGAGCAGAAAGAAGACGTAGCCTTCCCGCTTCCCTTATCTTTGTAGTAAAGAACAGCGAGAGAAAATGGCGGAGGGATGCGACGGATGGGGCGGCCGGCGGCGGCTCTCGATGATTTTTGCTTCAAAGAGAGATGAACTAACAAATAAGAATAAACCAAATATTCATAAAAGAAAAAGAACAGGCTAAATAACTTAGTAAGGGGGACCGCAAAATGGGACCGATATTGGGACCTAAACATTGACAGTAGCTAGACATTGAGAGGTGTGTTAATTTTAAAGTTAAAATTTATATTAGATGTGAAATAAAATTAATTTTTAAGTTTGAAATTTGTGTTGTATGTAAAATAATTATAAATTTTAAATATTATTTAAAAAATAATTTTGCTCATTTTTGAAACTCTTGTTAAATATGTCTTGAGTTTCGCTTTAGGTCGAGTCAAGAATTTTATGACGAAAGAGTGGGGAGGACTTGCATAAAGATTTTGGAATTTGAATAAAATAATATTAAAAAGTAAGTACTTACTTGAAAGACAAATTAATCTTTTTAATGAGTGTGTAATTAATCAATACTAAAATTTACCATTATTATTACCAATCATCATCGAAATAAATAAAATATATTTTTCAGTTGTTACTTTTGTGATGGTATTATTTTTATAGTGAGCTGTGACCTTAGGTTTATCGACGATGAAATATTAAAATTTATATTTGATACGAAATGAAATTAATTGTTAAAATTAAAATTTATAATTAATGTGAAAATATATTATTAAAATTTATAATAAATTTAAAATATTAATAAAATAATAATTAAATTTTTGTTTTTACCCAAATCAAGCAAATCTCATCCAACTTGCGTCGAAAATTACTATTAAATAAAAAATAAATGTGTAAAAATGTTAAAAATATCAATTTTTTTCGATCACTATAGTGGCAATGCGAACAAAAAGATCTTAATATAAAATTATATTATAAAAATTAGAACATAATTTATTCAATTTATTTTTAGCTCAAAATTAACTAGTATAAAATAAAATTGATTAGATTCATAATTGACTCGATGCGTATGCTAACATATATATAAACTATATACAAATAAATTATATTATTATCATAAAAAATTTATACTATATAATATATATATATATATATAATATTTTAATTTAAATATCTAAAAATCAAATCAAAATTAAAAAAAAATTTATCCACTAAAAAAAAAATTCAATTTTAAATTGAGATTGACTAACTTGAACTCAACTTAAAGCCAGACTCATACACTTATTGCTCAATATAAACAAAGTTAGATTATAAATGAAATCGTTTAAATGAACTAGATTGAAATATATTTAAAATTATAATATTTATGCTAGAGAAGGACTCGTATAAAATATTTTTAAATCGCTAATTTATAAGAAGATGAGCCAAAATTCAAGGACTCAAATATAATTTACCATTTAAAAATTGAAAAAGCCAAAACTTTATTGATAATAATTATAGATTCAAGATTAACTCAGTTTTACAACTTAATGGAATATGATCCGTTCAACGGTTTGAAATAAAAGCCAAAGAACCTAAAAGATATTAATTAATAATTCAAAAAGCAAAAAAAAAAAAACGAAAAAAGACTTATGGACATTAATAAATTATTTAAAATGAAAAATTTATAGTTTATGGGTGATGAGAAATCTTTTCGAGTCGCTCATATTCGTGAAAAGCGACTCAAAAGTCAACCAATTTTATGACGTATACAATGGCAACTCGAGTCAACCAGTATTATGGCCCACTCTTGATATCGGAGATTGCGATTCAAAAAATATCTTATATATTGTCATCAATTTTATTTCAAATTTTATGTGAATTTTTTAAATTAAAGTTTTAATTTTTTTTTACACAAATTTAAAAATTAATTATTTTTTTTTTCATTTAAGTACTTTTTTGAAATTCTCCAATTTTTTTCTGACTAATTGATCCCTTTATAAATTAAGTTTTGCCAAATTAATTTTAACTCACGGGAATTGGCAAGTTTGGGTGGTGGGAAATAGATTTTAACTAATTCTGCAGATTTAATTTTATTAATTTCACTATTTGATTAAATTGACCATTAGTATGTTTTTTTATCAAATTAAAAATAATTTTATTAATTTTTAATTATTGTATCATAGTATATATAAATTTTAATATTAAAATTTAACTATCTTTCATATTTGCAAATATTTCAAAATAAAAAAATTAATAGGGCAAATTATGTCCAGGTTTTTGAGTTTAACGCTTAATATCGCATAGATTCACGTTTTTAAAATTATAGCATCGGGGTCCCTGAATTTTAATAAATTATCAAATGAGTCTTTTTTTAACTTTTTTAAAATTACAATTTTACTCCTGCCATTCTCTCTCCTCCTAATCCGGCGCACGCGCGCGGCGCCAGCGGGACCTGCTG
>JAEMOT010003843.1:13564-34570 GCA_019297695.1 Apostasia ramifera | reverse complement strand
GGCTGCCGGATCTGTGGAGATTGAGAGGATAAGGGTATAATGGTAATTTTGTATATTTTTAATAATAAAAAAATAAAAAAAGACCCAGATGATAATTTTTGAAAACCTAGGAACCACAATGATATAATTTAAAAAAACGTGAACTTGTGTGATAATAACTCTTAAACTCAGAGTCCTGAGTGAAATTTGCCCTTAAAATTATTATATACATTTTTATACTAATTTTTTTAAATTATTATTATATATATATTTTTTTATAACAAAATTATATATATATATATATATATTTTTGATAACTAAATTTGAATGACACATTTTTTTTGCTGTATTATATCTTATTAAATTTTAATTCAGCAGCCCCTAAAATTTCAAAATTTTGTGGTCAACCGCTATTTTTTTTATGGAAGATACAATGTGAACCTGTGGAATCTTTGCGTCAAGAAATTATCAAGTCAAGAAATTATCTGACTCAACTCAAACTTGATTTAATTTTCATATGACTTAAAATCAGCTCGAATGATCACAACTAAAATCTGACTCGATTTTTATAAATTTATATATTTAAATATTATATTTTACTTATATATAATATATTCTAGGATAATCAATCATTATTGGTTACATGCATACATTTTTATGTATATAAATATTTTTAAATTTTACTGATATTGTTGGCCTTAAAATTATAATATTTAAAATATATTTTTAATTATTACATACAAATTAATTATTTAACTCGAATAAATTTAACACTATACTTGAACTAAACTCGACTCAAAGTCATGAAACTAAAATTCAAAATGAAATCACTTTGCTCAAACTCAACTCTTTTGCAACTTGGTCATTATTTCTATAGCTTGTTACGTTGTGTCATTTAGTATTTATATATTTTTTTTAATTTCATAATAGGCATTTAATCAGGCGGGCTCGTTTTGCCACATTAATTTTAATCAATTTAAAGTTAATTTAGATGAAATATTTTATATTTTGTAAACAAGAATAATATTAACGATTTATTTGATTAGAAGATTACTTTTGGACAAAAGAAATATATTTGTTTATAAATTTAATGTAAAATAAAATTATTTTAATATTAAAAAATTATAAGAATTAAAATAAAGTTAATTTTAATATTAAATTTAGTATTAAAAATAAAATAAAGTAAATTTTAATTTTAAAATATTTACTGAATACAAAATAAAATTATTGGAAATTGTAATGAACTTGAGACCAAGAAACTTATATAATAGGATAATTTTGAAAGCCCAATAGATTAAGCCCAAAACTAAAGCCCAGTAATAGGCCCATTAAGTTTTCAAGCAAAGAGGATAACGGAGACATCGTCTTCCTTCTCACTCCACTCCATCTTAAGATACAGCTAGGGCGGAAGGCGAGGTCGGGGAAGGCGACAATGGCGGTCGCCGCCACCATAATTGGGTCCCCCTGCCCCTTATCTCCATCCCCCGCTCTACGGTGCCGCATCTCTTCACAAACCGTGTCCTCCCTCTCCTCCTCTTTCACCAAAAACCTTCGCCTCCACTCGAACACATCGACGCGGGGCGGAGGCGCTGCGGTGGCGACGACGATGAGCATGGAGGCGGGAATTGGCGTGATGGGCACGAAGCTGGGGATGATGTCCTACTTCGAGCCAGAGGGCACCGTCGTCCCCGTCACCGTCGTAGGGTTCCGCGAGGGAAACATCGTCACTCAGGTGAAGACTGACGCCACCGACGGCTACGACGCCGTCCAGATCGGGTACCGCCGGGTCCGCGACCGGAAGCTCACCAGGCCGGAGCTCGGCCATCTCAGTAAGGCGGGCGCCATACCGATGCGCCACCTGCAGGAGTTCCGGCTGCAATCCGTTGAGGGATTGGAGCCGGGGCAGCGGCTCGTGGTCGAGGAGATCTTCAAGGAGGGGGATCTCGTTGATGTCTCGGGGACAACTATCGGCAAGGGATTCCAAGGTTCTCGCCTTATCATTTTTTTATATGTTGCTCGGTGGTGCTGGTGGCGCTAGAAAAGAGGGGAAAAAAAGAAAGTTGCTTTCGACTTCGGATAGTAGATAAGAGAAAATGTGGAAATACTCTCGTCTTCATACCTTGGAGATGTGCTCACAGTTGCTCATAGTTGCTACAAGCTAGACGACTAAATATAAACTTTGGATATATTTGGGTTTCTTCACTAGTGAATTATTGGAGGATCACAACGTTATCAACTAAACATAACTTGTCAAAGGTTGTTATAAAATAAAACTTATCTGTTTTGTTCTCTTTCTTGTTCTTCATCTCCTGAAGGTTTTAGGAGTGTCAACTTTTGCTGGCTAAGTGGTCTTCTGTGAGAGGGACTTCACCGCCTGCAATGGATTTTTGGATGCTACTTGTGTGGATCTCTATCCCACTGCAGTAGTATCACACCTCTTCAGCATGACGTCTCGATACTGCCCTTCTTTGCCCCTTCTGTAGTAGGGGAATTCTTGCAATGATTCTTTTTGGATTGATGAGAATTACCCCCACACGCCTTTGTCCAGCCATGACCACTCTCGCATAACTGCCTGACAAGAGGATGACTTGGCCACTCCTCCATTATTGCCATAGTTTAAATTTTCTAGAACACTTGCTCAATTCTTCAAGGGACTCTTTTCAAGGAATATATGAATAAGTAGCTCCTTTAGGTTCAGAAATCTCCTCCAAGTTTTCTTGGTTCAATGACCACCTTTTCTTGTTCAAAAACTCCATTCATTGAAGAATTCTTTTCTTGGATCCAACCTCGTTGGATATTCACTTAATTGAAGAACTTTCTTTGGCTAGCCAAATTGTCAAAGAACACATTCCTTTGATAGAGGTTCTTTGTATAGATGATCTTCTCAAAGAACTTTCTTCAAGGATGATATTTTCGAGAAGCTTACTTCGATGAGCCTTTTCTACATCTTCATCTTCCTCTTCATTATAAGGGATATCCAACAAGCTCCCACTCCCGATTTATGAGAGAAGTTCCAAGAGTGCTACTATCCTATAGACTTTGTGCTTAGCTTGCTGTTTTCTTGGTTATCATATATAATGGTTCTTCATTTGAATCTTCTTCAACAACATAGTTTTTTTTTTCAAGTTCATTCCTTACCCAATTAGTAAACTTCAATCTACTTCAGCTTCGATTGAAAAACTAGATTCTTTGCAATGTGTATTGCACTTTAACTATCACAAACTGCAAGGGATATTCTTCTTGTTAGTGCCTTAGTTATTTTAGTATCTTCTTCATTCATAACATCTCTTTCCCCGCATTTGTTGTTGTTATTAGCCCTGCCTTAACCGTTGAAAGTGCTATTCACTTCCATAGCTTTGGCTTTCATACAACTACTCCTTTTCTCATAGTAACTGGATACCTAGAGGTGTACTTCATTTAGTCTAAGTATCCGACCACATTTACATTTGAGTAGCTATGAAGCATAGACACTTTAAAAAATTATATCATATTCATTTAGACACACGGACACGGGGGGACACGTGAGGACATACGAGAATACCGTGTTGGACATGCCACGTGGCGTGTCCTAATAAAATAATATTAAAAAAGAGCGCTTATTGGACACACAAGGATACTTAAAACATCTTAGGATACTTTTGAGATACTTTCAGGATGTTTTTGATATGCAGGGCACTTTTAAGATACTTTCAGGATACTTCTAAGATACATGACACTTTTAAGTCATATGACATTTTTGGGATATATATGAAATAGAACTTGACACATTTAATATTAATGTTAAATTTATTTATTAATATTATATTTTTAATAATATTAGATATAAAACTAAAATCTATGAACATCTCTACCTCCTCTTCATTCTTTTTTATTAATATTAAAAATTTTTATTATTGTTAAAATTTTGTTTAATAAAACTAAAAATTAATTTCTTCTTATTATTAAAATTTTATCTAATATAAATCAAAATTCTAAGCTAGTCAAGCTAAATCAAATTTATTCCTCGTTGCCTTTGAGCCTCACCAAAATAAACCAATCACAAAAAAATTTGAATTCTAGTTTCACTTGTACTTTTCTTATCCTCAACGCCAAGAGCTCTTACCTCATTTTGCTGTCACTCTCGTCGTGGCTGTCTTGATAAGAAAAAATTATATTTTTTTCTTATTCACTCACTCATTTTACAAAGTAAACCTTAATCTGCATCTCAAATCTCTTCAATGCCGACATCTTTTCTCAAGTTCTCATCTTGATCGTACGGGACTTCTTTGCTATTCACAAGTTATTTATACTTAAAAATTTAAGTTTATTCTATGTTTTATATATTTTTTCAAGTATGAATTGTTAATTTTATTATTATTGTATTTGAAGTGTCATGCTGTGTCTATTCTATGTTTTGAAAAATCGCCGTGTCGTCGTATCGCGTTGTGTTGTGTCCCCGTGTCCCCATGTCGTGTCCATGCTTCATAGTTGAGTAGTCAATGATCTTTGGCTTGTTCTTAACAAAGCATAGTGCCATCATATTTGTGCCTCGAAGATTATGAATTATCTATTTTATTGTTGCCCAGTACTCTTTATCCTAATTGGAAAGGAATTTGAACACAAATCCAGCAACTTGAGCTATGTTGGGTCTTGACATGTTATGGCACACATTAAACTTCTGTTGTTGAAGAGTAAGGAATTCCCAACATCTCCTCCTTTTAATTTGTTAAACGACTTTGTTTGATGGCTCATCTAAAATGACTCCTTAGAGGGGTATTGACTAACTTTGTCTTATTCATTTGAATCTTCGGAGAACCTTTTCGATGTAAGATTCCTGCAATAATCATAGCTTTGTCACCCTTCTATCCTTATGAATTTGTATGCCCAATATTTGCTTTACAGGACTTAGGTCCTCATGTTAGACACCTTGCCTATATGCGATTCTCTAGTCCCTTTGTTTGATCATGAACGAGTTAAACATCTTGTACTATTGTTGATGATCTTTCTTTAAGTTGTATAAGCTTTTCTTTAGTCAGCAGCAAGGTGCTTTTTCCCTTTCACCTTAAAGCTTTTAGATTGCATCATATATCTCTTCCTTGAACTCACCATAAAGGAGGGTTGTATTGACATTTAGTCATTCTACTTCGAGGTCGAGGATTGCAGCAATACTGAGGACAATGCGGATCAATGCCATCTTCAGTAACAATGATAGGGTCTTCTTGAAATCATTCCCCTCTTGCTCGTAGCCTTTCATGACCAGCCTCATCATGCACTTTTGTCGTAAGCTCTCTATCTTCAACTTGAAGTCTTACTTATTCTTTAGCGCTTTTTTACCTTTAGGCAACTTGACTAGCTCGTTAGTGTGGTTCTTATGTAGGTCTGCCAACACTCCTTAAACGCACTCTAGTTTTCCTACATTGACTAGAATAATGTACTTCTCATTGGATACCTTATCTACGGATGCTGCATTCTCGAAGTATCTCTTGGGTTCTTCAATTTAAGGCATTGTTGAAAATGCATCTTTGAAGATATCTGTCTTTTGCTTGTTCTATCCTTTAAAGTATTATGAAGCAATGGTGAACAGATTGATGATTAGTTTTCTGATAAACCTGATCTTTGAGCTCAATTATGATTTAACAAACAGTATGTTTCCCTGAGAAGGCTATAATAATGTAATCGTAGTGCTACTAGTGCAGCATCATAGAACCTGAAAGGCAGATTGATGAGCTTCATGAGCTTTCAAGCAAGGGATGAACAAGCTCAACCTTTTTGAGTGATGCTCAAAGTATTCTTCTCTTCTTGTTGGTGTGGGCTATGTTGGTTAGAGGGTGTTCAATTCAACTCAATCTAAATGTCAATATTATTTAAGTATCAGTATTTTCTTGCAATTATTATTTATTTGTTCAGCATCATTATATTATAGATTAAGGGTCCATTTGTTTGCAAAATTTAATTTTAACAAAGTTAAAATTAAATTTAGATGGAGATATTTTTTATTGAAAGTTGTGAATGATGTGAAATAAAATTAATTATTATGTTGGGATGTGTGAGGGATGTAACATAAGTTATTATTTTAGTATGTGTGTAGTATATGAAATAATTTTTTTTTATGTTGAATTATATGTATGATGTGAAATATAGTTAATTCTTAATAGTAAATTTTATAAGTGATGTGACATGTCAATTTAAAATTAACCAAGTTAATTTTAAATTAGCTAAACAAACAGAGCCTAAAATATTAATTCTTAACCAATTTATGTGATTTAAAGGTAATTATTCTTAAAATTGTGGCTTCCAGCTTTTTAGCCAATCACATCTCGCCTCCTTTATTCTAATTTTTGCTTCTTTGTCATCATTGGTCTATTCATAAGGCAGGTGATATGAAGATGTTTCCCAATTTTGAGTGACATCTAGATGTTAGAGCAGTAATTTTATAATTTTTTTACAAACACATCATCAAACTAAATAATTATTTTCTCTAAATAATGACATAACATCACAATGACATTGAAACTAAATGAAAGTTACTAAACTGCATTCATAAGTACTCAAACTCCACAAATACAGGAATTCTTGGCACCATCTATTTCCTTTAGTAATGGCTTCTTCTCCTTATCCTTTAGGTGGTATCAAAAGGCACAATTTTCGTCGAGGGCCAATGACCCATGGCTCTAAAAGTCACAGAGCATTAGGTTCTATTGGTGCCGGAACAACACCCGGTCGTGTGTACAAGGGCAAGAAGATGCCGGGGAGGACGGGAGGAACTAAAACGAAGATCAGAAAGTTGAAGATTGTAAAAATGGACAGCGAACTGAGAGTGGTGATGATAAAAGGCGCACTCCCAGGAAAGCCTGGTAATCTTCTTCGCATAACTCCTGCCAAAATTGTTGGAAAAAACATCCCCAAGAGTTGAGAATGTTCATTTTTGATCTCAAATGTATATTGTTTTCAACGTTTGTTGCTGAATCAGACTTTTGTCATTCTTCTAATATATGCATTTGATTGTTGGTTAATATTACATGCTCTGCTTCTGTGCATGATCATGTTGTATTCTAAGCTGGTGCTCATCATCATTTACTTAAAAAACGAACCCAAGTAGGGCTTCATTCTGTACTTGGAAATGTTTGTGAACTACTGAACTATTGAACCATAAGAGGGGGTTACAATTGAATTTGAACTCAACTCTTTTATAAAGCTATATAAATATATTTTGAGACATAATGTGAGACTGATTTTATAAGAAATGACTTCGTATGGGTCATGATTTCATTAATTTTTTAATTGAGTTTTTTTGAGAGAATATCATACTATTTAACATCTAACATAAAAATACTTTTTCAGCGCTTACTTTAAAAAAAAAAAAAAAATTAATTTTATACTTTTATAAATATCATTAATTTTTTATTATTAGTAATTTTTTAGGAGAAATTTATGATTTTCCGTTATGATTTTTTTAAACAACTCCTCTTATTTTTTATTATTTAATAAATATATATAGAAGGAAATCTAAATTTTATTTTTTATAAATATATTAATGAAGTTTTTGAATGAGTGATTTTGTGAGTATTATCTTTATATTTATTATTATTAAATTATTCTGATTAGATCCGATTTAGTCCTGATTAAATCTTAAAATTTTAAACCTTTCATTCTAATAATTCTAAGCTCGATGTGATTTTTAAAATTTTAAGTACAATGATGCATATAAACATGCTTTTACTTTATATGAAATTATGTGTAATAAAAGTAAATTGTTTGTGTGTGGCATGATATTAGTGTTTATTTTGTTTAAATCATTTTTTGTTTCGACAGTTTTGTATCGGTTTTAGCTCAGCCAACGTATTTGTGTCATTTCACTGAGACGGGCTGAGGCAGCAAGGAAAACTTTCTAGCATCCAAACAATCCGGACAGAGCACTGTTCGGATGTAAATAGAAACATGGCATACGAATGAAATTGATCTCATGTGTTAGCACATATTTATATAATCTAACATACTATTGCCTATAATGTAAAAAATTATATAGTTTCAAAAAAATAAATTAATAAATAAAGACGTATTTAATTTAATATTATTTTAATGTAACATAAATTTTATTTTTTTTAAGTTATAATTCTATAATTTTTTTAAAAATTATTCAAAAAAAAAACTAAACTCCCTTAAATTCTATTCAGTTTAAAATTATTTCCCAACTAAACCCATTGGCTTGCATCTTCATATTCCAGTTAAAAGCTCTAGCAAATATGTTCTAACACCATAGTAGTCAAAATCTATATTTCAGTTTACTCTAATTCAAAGTGTAAAGCACACAATACTTAATTTGAATATCAAATATATAATTCCAATTTTAGATAATCTCAGATATATTTAATTTGAAAACATATAAATGTTGGAAATAATTGTATCTTTAAATAACTTAAAAATTAATTTCATCCTACTTTGAACCTGCTATCTGATCTAGTTGGATGCTAATGAAACACTAGAATTGATAAGTTTATTGTTGTGCCAATTCACTCCTATGTTTGGTTATATGAAACTATGATTGTTTTGAATATGTAAATGACAGCGATTGTAAATTCTACCAATTAGACGATTTGTTCGGCTGATTCGACTATGAGGCATGAACCAGTAAGATTTCTTAGAGTGTTGTGAATTAGTCTTCTATGCATAAACGAAGAGTTTGTTTGAAAGATACTCTATAATCATCTCAAGAATAAAAGGAACAAAACTCATTAAACAGCAAGCAGACATGCGGAATATTCAGTCTTCTCAATTTTAGCCAGGTTGATTCAGAATCTCAGAGAGGAGTTAGAAAAAATTATTGGGTGCGAACAATTCGCATCTCTGCGTCCAATGGGAGCATGCCGTATCGCCATGTTGGATGCATGCGTGCCCCACTACACGTGTGGCAGGTGCTCATTTGGTGCCGAATGCAATACATATACATAGAAATAGAAAGCAGTCTTAAGACAAAATGATTAACATGAATGCGAATCGTATTATTTGATATTGAATGTTGTTGAAAAGAAATTGAGAATATAAACCTTATTATTACTAACCCTAGTTCAGGAAGGTAGTGAATCTAGTGATGCAAAGATTAGTGATGCCTTTAGGAAGGTAGTAAAGAAACGAATTGCAGTCAGAACACTTTAAAATCATTAATTTTAGCACTTTATTTTGCGGTATTCCTCCACGCACGAGAGAAAGAGGAAGTTTGAGAAGGGTTGAAATCACTTGTCAAAAACAGGGGTTTGAGAAACTCTGGTGAGCAAATAGAAGTTTGTCTGTGTGAAATCCTGTTTCAGATGTAACCCAATGCAGATGCAAACCCGTGAAAATGTACCCCGTGGAAAGGTGACAGTATAAACTAGGACAAAAGATTCTAGATTGGATAAAGTCTACTTATTCACTTATTCGCCTAATCAATGACATGAGATTCCCTCAGTTGGCTTGGACAAGTGCTTCTAGGAGATTAGACAATTATGGGATATAGGCATGCTAGTGCCTCTCATAAATTGTCTAACAAAGTAGTAGAAAAGCGACTATGATAATTTTGATATTTTGGCAAACATGGTTACTACCACGAGATTCTTTGAAGAGTGGTTCTGTTGTTGCTATAGTTATTTCTGTTGATGCTATCAACTCCTTAGCTGACGAGCAAGACTGCTGTAAGCCACAACGAGATTACTAAGTAGTGGTAAAATCAAGGAGAAGACTAGCAAGGAGGTTCAATAGAGCAGACAACCGGCCATCTAAAAATTCAGACTCTTTTGGAGTCTTCGTGTAGATATAAATGAATAGTAGAAAAGCTAATTGGCAATTATGAGAGGTGTTCTCATGTTAAACACTATAAAGTTTCTTCTAAGCTGTATAAAATCTTAGTTTAAAAAAGTGCTATCTTCTGGATTTGTTTATCTATCACAAGGGTTTCGTGTTTTTGCTTTTGCACAACAAGCAGTATCAAAGCACTAGGTCGAGTATCCCTAGAAAGATTCGACAGTGCCATCAAACATGGTCACGCATGATGGCAGGAACTAAAGCAAAGAATATGAGATGTTCTGGTGCAAAAGAATCTGCACAGAGCGGTGTTGAGCTCGAAGAAACCCAAAAAGGTTGAAACCTAAGAGGGAAAGAGAGTATTTGAAAGAACAACTAGCTTCATTTGAACGTAGCTAAACGAAGAAGCGTTTCATTTGATCAAAGGACAGATGAATGCCCAAGCATTGAGGAGGAAGCTGAAAAGCTTGCATGAAAGGAAGACTATAAGCAAAAAACCTTCTTGATTAAAAAACTTGTTAACATGAGGCTAAAGTACCTTAGCCTTCAAGCACTTGAATGAGATGTAATGTGTCATCAATAAACTGGAGGCCATGAATATGACACAATTCGGTGATGAGATCAGACTGATCTACTTCTGAATTAGCTGCCTGAGAGTTTGGAAATGCTTAGTCTTTCTAAGTAACTCTGCCCTTGATAGAGTTTTGACAATAAGCCTTGTCTCTTCAAGCTTATTGAATGAGGAGGAGAAGATCTTGGGACTCTTATGGCGTTAAAAGCGTTGACGACAAAGGCAAGATAACTCAAAAGCAAGTTCAATTCAAAGAATCAGGAAACGTGTAAGTCCAGAGGAACTTCATCCACAAGGAAGTGCTATTATTGTAACAAGCCCGGTCACATCAAAACATATTGTTGAAAATGGAGAGATCATCAAAAGGTGCTTCTTCATCTTCAAACCCCTATACTATAGTTGCAGCTGAAGAGCATTTTCTGGTGACCTCAACTATTGAAAAGATCAGAGTTTATCTTGCTTGTGAAAAGTTGACAGTGCATCCTACCACATAACTTCAAAGAATCAGCTCTTCAACTTAAAATCCCAAAAAGCACAATGTTGTGAAGATAGGTAATGATGGAGTATCAATCATCATTGGCATAAAGGACATTGAGCTTGAGACCATTCCAGGCTGCAAGATGAAATTCCATGATGTAAGGCATGTCACATCAACACCTTTGGCATAAAGCAATGGAAGTTAAGCACACGATCACGCATTGTAGTCGGGGAATCAACATGATAAAGCAAAGATATACACACCTCTAATGGGAGCTATGGGAAATGAAACCTGGAAAGCTGTTATGGCATGAAAGGATAGCACATATGAGTGCAAGAGTCCTGGAGAATCTTGAAAAGAAGAGGTTGGTGCCAAATCTAGAAGAAACACTGGAAAAATGAGTTTACTATTAGCTGGCAATCAATCTAGAGCACCCTTTGTTATCCTGCCATATCATCAAAATAATAAACCCGTTGAGAGGGTTCACTATGATGCCCATGAAGTAGGTCACAAATCACTTGGTAGGGTGTAATACTTCATGACATTTATCAATGACTTTTCGAGGATGATGTGGGCATATTCTCTAATGACTAAGATCAAGTCTTTGAGAAATTATGAGAATTCCACAAGATGGATGAAAGGGAATCTAGAAAATGATTGAAGTATAGTCTCACAAACAATGGTAGAAAATACACTGGTCTCGTTTGCTGATTATTGTAGAAGGAAGGGAATTCAACATCTGTAGGCACTGCTGAAGTCATCTTTATAGAATGATGTCGCTAAAGAACTATAGTGGGAAAGATTAAGTGCCTAATACCTCATGCAAAGCTACCAAAGACGTTTTGGGCAGAGCCAATGATGGCATTAGTGGACCTAATAAACATATATCCAAGCATCCCACAAAAGATGGAGTCTCCTGAAGAAGTCCAGAGAGGGAAGTAGATCTTCCTAAGGAACATGAGAACATTCAACATTTTTGTACAACCAAAAGGATGATGATCATTTGTTTGCAAAGGTTAATTTTAACAAATTTAAAGTTAAACTTGAATGAACATATTTTTTTACTGAAGTTGTAAATGATGCGAAACAAAGTTAGTTATTATGTTGAAAAGTGTGAGGGATATGATATAAGTTATTATTTTCGTATGTATGTAAAATAAAAAAAAAGTTAATTTTTTATTTTGAATTATATGTATGATATGAAATATAATTAATTTTTAATATTAAATTTTATACGTGATATGACACATTTGGTTAAGATTAATTTTAACCTAACTAAATAAAGAAGTACAAGGGCCAAGGTTGACGCAAAGGTATGTTACACACATCATGAATTTGAGCACAAATTATGAGAAAAAGGTCATAAGTTGAATTATGTGTTCTTCAAGGTCTAGACTCTCCAAGATGTGAAGGGAGAGAGAACTCAATTCTCTCCAAACCTTGGCTAGAGAGAACTGGTACAAACTGACAAGGAAGCCAAAGAAACCTCTGACGATGACATGACTAAAAAACAAAACCCTAAAGCGAAAAGAGATGAAGTTGTCAAAGATGAAGAAGAAGAACATGCCAAAGATGACAAAGAAAAGATCTTTGAGGTAGAAATTGTACCTTCTCACGTGGGACAAGAGTGCAAGACTTTGCAACTATAGAAGGTACACTTCATCCTCTGTGTGGTAACCCTGAGAGAGTATTCTCACGTTAAATTCTACAAAGTGTTCTATCTTGTCTTTTCTAAATTGTATAAGGTTTTAGTTCAAAAAAGTATTATTTATGGAGTTTGCTATGTACTCTCTAGGGTTTGTTTGACTATCTCAGGTTTCATGTTTTTTCTTCCACACAACACTTTACACTTCTGGAAATAAAAACTCATACTTGACATCGTCAAAATCTCGAATTTTGACTTGTTGCACCTAGACCTGGTTATCGGACCGGACCGGACCGGTTCCGATCCGGTTCTACCGGTTCCAGGTCCGGTTGAACCTGGAACCGGTCTGGTCCGGTTCCAATCGGTTCCGGATCCGGTCCGGAACCGGTTACCTTACCTTGGATCCGGTCCGAGTCCGGTCCGGATTCATATATTTGGGTCGGGTCGGGTCAATCGGGTAAATTAATTTAAAAATATATTTTTTTAATGTATTTTGTAAAAAAAAAATTATATATTTTATAAAAATTAATATAATTTTTTTTAATATATCTGCAGCAACTGGCAGCATTAAAACTGCCAACTGCTGCTCATGGGCGCAGCGCCCGCGGCCCGCATGGGCCGCGCGGGCGCCGGGCGCTGCGCCCAACATTTAAAAAAAAAAATGTTATACGGTTCGGTTCTGAACCGGATAACCGGTTCTGCGTAAGCAGAACCGGTCCGGACCAGTTCTGCGGCCCGGAACCGGTTAGAATCGGTCCGGTTCAACCGGTTTTAGACCGAACCGGTTCTTACTGGACCGATTCCGGTCCGGTTCTGGATCGAACCGGTCCAATAAGCAACCCTAGTTGCACCTCAAAGCCATAACCCCCAGGATTCAACTTGCCAAAATAGAATGTTTTGATGGTGTAAATTACAATTTAAAGAAAGCAGAGCAAAGCTGAAAAATAAAATTAGGATTTTCCAAAAAAAGGGTCATATGCCACGAGAATGCAAATCCCAATTTAGTTTGATGAAATTGAGTTCAAAGCACCTCTTTGAAGCTTCATAGGTCCACTACTCGAATTTCAATTTCAATCAGGTCTCAATTGATAATAACCATTACTAAATGCAATAATTTTATTGGTAATGATTTTGTGAATCATGATAAGGTATTATATAATAAGAAGATTTTCATACATGCTCTCCAAATTTACTTGAATTGTCGATCCCCTAATTCTTGGATGTTATTCCTAAATCCCTCAAATTTTCAAAAAGGACCTAAAACCCTCAGATCCAAAACCATTGAAACATTATTCCCAACGTGGCAGGGAAGATTTTTCAGCTTCTATGATGAGGCTATTTCTGATGTGTCGGGGCGGTTATTTGCTCTGGTGACTATGGGTTGCTCCGATGACTACGGGTTACACACCAAAGCATGCTTTAATCATGCTGGACTTAATGGAAACCACTGAATTTTGAACGAATATGAATTGAGGGTTTTTTAGTTGTGTTTTAAAAATTTTGGGTTTAAGAGTAACAGGCGAATGATCTGTTTACATTTTCCAAATTATTTAACATCAGTAATATCCCAATCATATGAGATAGTTATATCAATCATTCTTATTTAAAATTCCATTCATGCTACTCATATTGTCCAAACTTTGGGAAAATGATCTCCTTCAATGGTTCATATCTACAAGGGTAGTGAAACTAGACCACATGAAGCAAATTGCAGGAAAAATGGTTTAGATATAAAGAAAGCTAGATGTTGAACAAGCTTAACTGATAAATATAAAAGCAATATAGTTCAGAAGTTTATTGCCTAATGCAGTGAGTCTAGAAAATGCATATCTGTGAAGATCTGTAACAATCAAGCCTTTTTGGTCTTCTTTGCTTTCTTGGAAGGCAGCAAGAAGAAGAACCGAAAAACAATAGCAGCAAGAATGGCGCCAATGAAGGGGCAGATCCAATACACATAAAATTGCTCCCATGTGTTATGCCAGTTGTCAATATAAGCCCAACCATAAGCCTGTTGAAGATCAAAAAAGAGATGGGCATGTTTGATATTCACTTTAAAATACAAAATCAATGAAATAATAACTTGTACCATAGATCATCATTTTAGGACTAACACTCACATTCAAAATGCAAAAACTCACTTGATAATTGCTCAGTTTTTACTTAGTTTGAAATTGCTCATCTTTTTTGAGCTCGAAGTCAAGTAGCTCAAAATAAAATCAATGAAACTCAAAATAGTCTCAATATATATAGACCATCACTCCAGTAAGCACAAGGGAATCCAGGTGATAACCATGACTTAAATTTGAAATTTTATTTTTTCTATTAACCCCTTTAGTTGATACACCACACCAATCCTAAATCACTTTATAGTAACATGTCTATCAAATATTGAAGTAGAACACAAAATAGCTAGTAAATTTAGCCTACTATTTAGCAGCTACAAATTTGTATATATAGAACAATTATCATAGCCAGAGGCATACCAACAAATAACGTTGCATATAAATCCTACAATTAACATAAGAATTGTGGAAGAAGAAACTCACATTGACAGGATTCATGGAGGGCCCTGAATATCCAGACCCAGCTACCATTAAGCCAACAGTACTAACAGCAAGCATCAAAGTCTGGATGATTGAGCTCTTTGGCCCCCTGATAAAAATCCATAGCACAGCAAAGGTGATAAAGAAGGTTAAAACACCTTCTGAAGTAGCTGCCATGTTCAGATCTACCTTCACTGAAGGCCCGCTCAGCAGATGCTTGTACTGGGGCGGCAAGAACTCCCTAAGCGCCAACAGTCCCCCCACCGCCCCAGCCGCCTATCGATGACCAACAATCAAAAACCAAAAAAAAAGACGAAAGAGAAATCAAAAGCGCAGGATGGAGAGGAGCGTCACCTGAGCGGGGAATCGCACGGCCATGGAGAATAGAGAGTCGGCGCCGACGCCGGCAGCGTAGAGCGCAGCGTTCCCGGTGGGATTAAAGCTGGCGCCGCCCATAACGTCGGCGATGCCGTTGAAGACGAACACGAGGACCGCGACCAGGGCCGTGGTGATACCGAGGCTGGCGGCGACGCTGTGCAGCTGGAGAGCAGAGGAGATGATCGATGCCAAGACTCCGAGGGAGGAGGCGCAGAACATCCAAAAAAATGTAATCACCGCATCGCCAATGGCGGCCCTGATCGCGCCCATTTTCTATTCCCTAATCGTAGATCTGCTCCGTCCCCTCAGGAATCGAGAGCCGAAGAAGCTCGATTGAAGCAGATGGCGCCGGCGATCGTCAAAGAACGCCTCCGCTTCGCCGGAGCGGCGGATTTATAGCGGAGAAGGACGAGGATCGCGCGCGCGGAGATCGGATGCGAGAATATCGGGATCTCTTCCGCCTCTCGTCGTCATCCCTGTTTTCCCTTTTTTTCTTTTTTTTTGTCATCATCGCTATGGGTAAATTGCATCCGGGTCACTGAAGTCGAAGAGTTATTGTAAATTGATCTTAATTAATTAAAAACTTCAAATTGGGGACTTCAGATTGTAAATGTGCTATTATTTTGACTCTCACTTTCAAATATTTTTTACTAATTTTTTAATTAAAAATTATAAAATTTGATTATTTTTTGATGAATTTAAATTATTTATATATTTTAAAAAACCATTACCCTTCTATTCTTACCTTTCTTAAACAATTTAACACAAAATTAATATTTAATTTCTATTACATCTCATTTTTTTATATTAAAAATTTAAATATAAAAATATTAATATTAATATTTTAAAATTATATTTTAAATAGTCATAAGTTAACAAATAAGAATAACTTTACAGCATGCTAATATACAATTTATTAATTAAGTTTTAACTTAGATTAAAATTATTGAGTTTGTGTAAATTTATAGATCTAAAGTAAAGTTTTTAAAAGACTGGGATAAGTTTTAAACACCTTTTAGATCTCAGGAACCTAGATGCAATTTACCTTAATTATATATTAATATATTTATTATTTGTGAATCCATTGTCAGCCGATGAATACACTTGCCAAGTGGTCTGTTGTTATTCGCGGGTTTATTTTAGTGTGGTTCATTTGGTCCCGGTAGTCACGTTATTTTTGAATAACAGCATAAGAAGTTACATGTGGGCCCAATTATGTTTTTGTGTTTTATAGGTGGGTCCAATTACTGTATAAATAACTTCATAAATAATTAAAAAAAATTTATAAAATAAATAATTATAATACACACCTAAAATTTATATCACCATTAATTATATTAACTATATATATGAAACAATTATCAACATGTCAAATTAAACTTTACATATTACTTATATTCTCTCTTTATCATAAAATTTAAATTATAAATAATATGTATTTAAATAATAATATAATATTTAAAATTTTAAATAACATGTATATAAATATTTTTATATAAATTTTATTTTATTCATTAAAACATATGAAAATTTAAAAAAAAAGCATTAAAAGCAACTTTGAGGTTTGATATTTTTTGAAAAATTTTATGAAAATTGTCACAAGTTTAAAATTCAAAATTTACTGAAAATTTGATCAAAATTTAGTAAAATTGGGGCGATAATTTTTTATTTAACTCAAATTTTACTCAATTTAATTAAGCATATATTAAAATATAATATAAATCATAAACAAGTCAATTTAAATTTAATCAATCTAAGAAGATTTTGGTACATAGTGATAAATCAACTAGATTATAATACACTAATAAATTATTTATCAAAATTAATATTTTTTAGTATTAATTTTAATATTAATTATTAAACATGTATTTACATAATTTAATTATATTTTAAGTATTATTAATTAAACTTTATTATCATATTATTTAAAAGTAAAAAATATTAAATTATCAAAATTTAATATTTAAAAAATTATAATAAATAAATTAGCGAGTTAGACCACTTGGGAAAAACTAATCGATTTAAAATTTGATTTCACTTTGATTAATTAAATTTATGGGATAATTAATTGCATATTAATCTTCTAAATAATTCTAAATATGACGTAAATTGTAGGGTGGAGGCGGCGGGCACCGAGTGGGGGAAGACTGAAGAGGAAGAAGGGAAATCTCCTGAATCCTTTGCGTCCATGGAAGCCGGAGCATCCCGCGGAGCCACTCTCGCCGCCGTTTTAGATTCTCCTTCACGTTCGGCCGCAGGGAGCCGCTGCCGGTCGAGGTGGGTCTCATTCCTGCCCGACAAAGCGCGGAATGGTTCGGCTGTCGGAGCTCGAAGGATTGTTCCGTCGAATCTGGCCTGCCGAGCCTCCATGACGACGGGCGTCGAAGCTTCTGAGATGGAGGTGCTCAGTGTCATTATCTGTATCTGCTTTTGGGTTTTTTTTTTATTGTTATGTCTGCGTCTTTCTACGATTTTCTCCTTTGGAAAATTCTGAATTTGGATGTTAGTATTGTTTTTACAAGTTATTTCTTGTTTAAAGATGGGAGAATGCGAGAGTTTCCGCTGGGATAACCGAGTGGAAGCTATGGATATTCTGAAATTTAATGGTTGCTGCTTACCCTGTGATTTTGAGTGTTAAGAGTTTTCTTTAAGTTTGGTGCTAGGTGAAGTCAGACTTTTTATTGACCTGAAAGGTCATTATGTTCATCAGTGAGAAACATTGTATAGAATTTCTTTCAAACAGCAAAGGACAAAGCCCATAGTTCTTTCTCACCTTCCAAATATCTGTGACTCACTGGATAATCTTACAAACTAAGAAGCAGTGAGATTGGGTTGTGAAAGATTTTGGTGTGAAAGGGAGACTTGAAGCTTTTTGCTGCTAGATTTTGGTTTTCTGCATCGAATCTGCTTTAAGTTGGTATTGTCTATCTTGTTCTGTATCATATGTTCTGTTTATAATCATGACAAGATCTTGTTCTGTTGTTTTGAATATTTTTTTGCTTTTGCGTGAGCTCATGCTTTCTTCAATGCCACAGGTAAAAGATAACTACCTAGATGAGTTTGATGACTCCAGAGAATTCAGCATTATGTGCTTGTCACCTTTAGATGGGCGCTATGCACGAAAGATTAAGGAATTGCGCCCATTCTTTAGCGAATTTGGGCTAATTCATTTTCGTGTCATGGTTGAGGTACCTCTATATTATTTAAAATACTTTGGAAGAAATTTTTTACTTCCCATGTAAACTGAAATTTCATTTCATTGCACTATGATGCTGGTCACCTAACTAAATCAAAAAATATGTTTGTTTTCTTTCTATTTGCTTTCTTCATTTACTTTTTAGTGATTATTTTCAGGTTAAGTGGTTTTTAAAATTGTCTGAAATTGCTGAGATTAAAGACTTCCCAGCATTAAGTGAGGATGCTCGATCATTCTTGAAAGGAATAGTTGATAATTTCTCTTTGAAGGATGCCTTAGAGGTGAAAAAAATTGAGCAGAAGACCAATCATGATGTCAAGGCAATCGAGTATTTTCTTAAACAAAAATGTCAATCATGTCCTGAGGTTGCTGAGGTAAATATTCAATTTTATCATTAGATTGTAGTTGTAAATTAGTTCATATACATCGCATTGTAACTTTTCTCATAGTCCAAATGATGAGGCACTATCACTGGATTCTGGGAGTTTAACAACATGAGCATGTCTTTGGCTCAGGTGCTAGAGTTTTTTCATTTCGCATGCACATCTGAGGATATCAACAACTTAGCTTATGCGCTTCTATTGAAAGAATCACTTAACACTGTCATATTTCCCACAATGGTTGAGTTATATCAAGCAATATCTAGCATTGCGAAGGCAAATGCACACATTCCTATGCTCTCTCGGACTCATGGTCAGGTATGTAATTTACTATTTTTGTAAATTCGGAAATTCTGTCTTACAAATGTGACGTGCAAGGAAAATCTAGTTATTATAACTTTCATGTTTGTTTGATAATGTGATGCCCTATTAATTGTTAGAAGTCATAGGGACATGAAAGATTATTTTGTTGTTGGGTCCTCTAATTTTGATTCTTCTAAGAGCGCTAAACATGTGTTGTTGATGAAAGGAAGTATTCAAAGAGTAATTGCTTAAGAGAATGGATCTTCACAGATATATATTTAATGAACATATATGACATAACAAGAATAGAATGGATCTTCACAGATGAATCCATTTTTGTAAGTGATTTTGTTCATTCCTTTTTGAATATAAATCTTTTAGGATGAACCTGACAAAAAGCAATTATTTATGCCATATTTGGGTTTTGATTTACTTTGTAAAATATGTATTAGAGTGATATATCTGATAACTTCGTATCTTGGATCTATTCACCTTTTAGTTGGTTTCTTAAGTACGGAAGCCTGAAGGTTAGTTTCTTTCAACACATATGATAAATAATAATGCCTACATTTAAAACATAAGGTGCTAGTATTCTCTCTTCCATGGTGGCATTATTGATGTTATCATTATCATTTTCATATTTGTCGAACTTACCTTTTTTATCAACTTTATGAACTTATTCATCAAAATGAGAGGTCTGTCATTAATCTACTTCGGCAATAGAATTAAAAGGTTTTTTTTGCCTACAGTCTAAGAATATTCCCCTTCTTCTCATATTGTGTTTTGCAGCCAGCTTCACCAACTACTTTGGGAAAAGAAATGGCCAACTTTGCTGTCAGATTAGGTAACCAGGGTAGAATTATTTCTGGAGTGCAAATATTGGGCAAGTTTGCCGGAGCAGTAGGAAATTATAATGCCCACAAAGTTGCATACCCCAGTATTAACTGGCCAAGGATTGCAGAAGAGTTTGTAACATCATTGGGCATAGGATTCAACCCCTATGTGACACAGGCATGTTTTTTCAAAAATAAAACTTGGTTTTTCCTTAATATTATAACTCTTTTGGTTGTACTTTGTGGTGATTTATTCATATCCATCATGGACTTATATACTGCCTGGTGGGGACCCAGATCAGCATCGAATTGGATGGCCAGGATGACGTTATGTACTGAATCAAAATTTAAATTCAAATTAAATAGAGCTATTAGAGATTTCCATATCAGCTTTATTTAGATTTGATTGGATTTGATTCAGAGCATATCTGGAATATTTGGAGACTCACCACATTTGGAGCTGATTTTATTTTATTAGTTCCATATTTGCTTTTATTTATTTAGTATGTTATTTTCTGCATTTAATATTGTATTTTCAAATTTCTACATGGGATCTCTCTATATAAAGAGGTCGCCTTGCATTGTAAAAAAAAAAAAAAAAGAGTATTGTGATGAATGAAATTGTGTTTGAGTTTTCTCAGAGCCTAGATCCGGGTTAAGGGGTCGATATTCCGGTGAAGGAAAGGGTAGGGTTAGCCTTTGATGAGAATCCTCAAATTAGCCTAGTTATCCACTTTTCATAACACAAAAAAAAAAGAGTATTGTGATGAATGAAATTATGTTTGACTTTTCTCAGAGCCTAGATCCGGGTTAAGGGGTCGATATTCCGGTGAAGGAAATGGTAGGGTTAGCCTTTGGTGAGAATCCTCAAATTAGCCTAGTTATTCCCCTTTCACAAAAAAAAAAAAAAAATAAATAAAAAAATATAGTATTTCCTTTTCTCC